>SJYA01001803.1:452975-868194 GCA_006410615.1 Neotragus moschatus
ATATGATATAGTTATATTTAATAATTTTAATATAATAAATACACTTATTAAAATATATATACTAATATATAAATATGATATATAAGTATATATTATATAAGTTTATAATTATAATTATATAATTCATGTTATATTAATATTATAACATATTATTATTATATGTAATTATTATGTATTATAATGCCACAATGGGATAGTATATTTTTTCCTAATGTACTTTAAATATGAAATCTTAAATATGCCAATATATCTGTATCCTCTTTGACTTAGATATATTCATCATATGAAGGCAAATCCTGCTTCATCTCATTTCCATACCAGGGACTGTAAATTCCCCAAAAGGAAAATCTGCACTTTTATGCTTTTTTAAAAATTTGCTTATTAGTTAAATTCCTATGCTAACTGGTATCAGGCCCATCCTCAATTGAAATTTTGATTGTCTCAGATTGAGCTTAAGAATTGTATTAGGGTTCTCCAGAGAAACAGAACCAATATGATATACTGATTGAGCAAGGCTGATTGTAAGGTCTTGACTCACATGGTTATGGAGGCTGAGAAGTCCCATGATTTTCCCTCTGTAAGCTATAGACCCAAGAAACCCAGTGTTGTAAGGTTCAAAGGCCTGAAAGAGAGAGTAAATGGTACAAGTTCCAGTCAAAGATTGAAGGCCTTAAACAAAGGCACTGAGGGCAGAAGATTGATACCCATCCCAGGTAGTTAGAGGGAAAGAACAAGTTCTCCCTTGCACCATCTTTTTGGTCTATTTATTCAGGTCCCCTGTGAACCACATGGTGGCTTATCCACACTAGGGAGGGCAATCCACTTTACTTAGCCCACCCATTCAAATGCTAATCTCTTCCAGAAACCCCCTCACAGACAGACCCGGAAATCCAATCAAACTGGCACATAAAATGAACTCTTGGGAGAATCAAGGATTATTTTTGTTAGGACATCAATATTTTTTTGAGAAGGAATGTAGCTAATCACTAAGATTTACACTTTCATGGCTGCTCAATCACACAATTAGTTGTGTCTGACTCTTTGAAACCTCATGGACTGTAGCCTGCCAGGCTCCTCTGTCCATGGGATTCTCCAGGCAAGGATACTGGAGTGGGTTGCCATGCCCTCCTCCAAGGGATCTTCCTGACCCAGGGATCCAACCTGCATCTCCTGTGTCTCCTTCACTGCATATTCTTTACCTGAGCCACCTGGGAAGCATTTACAATTACTTACATGGTTAAAATTAAATTTCACTAGACTGTGAGATAAGAGGCTTCTGGAAGCTTCCTGATGGGAGAGACTGACTATGGGGGAAACTGGGTCTTATTCTGATGGGCTGGGCCATGCTCAGTAAATCTTTAATCCAATTTTTTCTTGATGGATAGGGTTGTGTTCTCTCCCTGTTGTTTGACCTGAGGCCAAACTACGGTGGAGATAATGAAGAAAGGTCCTTCAAAAGGTCCTGTGCTCGCACTGCGGCACTCAGTGCCCCCAATCCTGCAGTAGGCCACCAGCAACCCACACCTCTGCCAGAGACTCCTGGACAATCACGGGCAAGTCTGGGTCAAGCTCCTTTCTCCTGGGTCCTGGTGCACACTATGTTTTCTTTGTGCCCTCAAAGAGTCTGTTTCCCCAGGCCTGTGTAAGTTCTGGCAGCTCTATTGTGGGGTTAATGGTGACTTCTTCTAAGAGGGCTTATCCCATACCCAGAAAACTAGAAAATTAAGGGCAGAAAACTAAGATCATGGCACGCAGTCTCATCACTTCATGGCAAATAGGTGGGAAACAATGGAAACAGTGACAGACTTTATTATTTTGGGCTCCAAAATCACTGCAGATGGTGACTGCAGCCATGAAATTAAAAGCCATTTGCTCCTTGGAAGGAACGTTATGACCAACCTAGCATATTAAAAAGCAGAGACATTACTTTGCCAACAACTGTCTGTCTAGTCAAAGCTACGGTTTTTCCAATAGTCATGTACGGATGTGAGAGTTGGACTATAAAGAAAACTGAGCGCCAAAGAATTGATGCTTTTGAACTGTGGTGTTGGAGAAGACTCTTGAGAGTCCCTTGGACTGCAAGGAGATCCAACCAGTCCATTCTGAAGGAGATCAGTCTTGAATATTCATTGGAAGGACTGATGCTGAAGCTGAAACTTCAATACTTTGGCTGCCTGATGTGAAGAACTGACTCATTGGAAAAGACCCTGATGCTGGGAAAGATTGAAGGCAGAAGGAGAAGGGGATGACAGAAGATAAGATGGTTGGATGGCATCACCAACTCGATGGACGTGAGTTTGAGTGAGCTCTGGGAGTTGGTGATGGACAGGGAGGCCTGGTGTGCTATAGTCCGTGGAGTGATAAAGAGCTGGACACAACTGAGCGACTGAACTGAACTGAGACTGCGAGATCTTTGAGAGGAATATATCTCACTCTTCTGTCTCCAGAATCTGGTACAGTATCTGGCACATGTAATTATGAATACATAATTACAATATTTTTTGAAATATGTATTTCAGATATTAATTTAGAAACTCAATACAAACAATGACATGTAGCCAAAATCAAACTGCTAAAACAAAATGATAATTTGTCCTCACACTTATAGCACTTTTAGCTCTTCAAAGGTTAATTGAATTAAACTAGAATAACTAAGTATTGCACTTTAGATTCCAAATAATAATAACTATTATTATTACATCCACACTTGACATCAAATTAACAGGTGTTTTGACATCTTAAATGATAATCACATTTTCAAATCAACCATGCAGTAACCCAAACTGCGACAAGTGACCTGAACTATCAGAATAAGTTTCCTCCATTTTAGATTCATTAGTCATATAATATTGTCTTGCGTTTGGTATGGAAAAGGATGGGCCACACAGTTCAAATATTTTATAACAAGTTTGAAAGCATTTGTTGACCATGTAAAGGATTTCTCAGGATTAAATTTAACTAACTGATTTTTCCAAGTATCTAACTCTTCTAGAATTATTTTTTCAATGAGCTATTTAACATAAACTGATTTGTTATAGATTTAAATAGTCTCAAAATATATCTTAAACTGATTTAATGTTTGGGATGGAAGCTTGAAAGAAATACTAAGCAACATAATTTTAGAAATAGTAACTATGTCTTTTTCAGCTTGAGTAATATGAAATACATAAGCGAAAGGCATTAGTAAAATCTCACTGTGGATGGTGACTGCAGTCACGAAATTAAAAAACACTTGCTTCTTGGAAGAAAAGCTATGACAAACCTAGACAGCGTATTAAAAAGCAGAGACATCAAACATCACTTTGCCAACCTAGGCCTAAATAATTAAAGCTATGGTTTTTCCAATAGTCATGTAAGAGGTGGACCATAAAGAAGGCTGAGAGCCAAAGAATTGATGCTTTTGAACTGTGATGCTGGAGAAGACTCTTGAGAATACCTTGGACAGCAAGATTATCAAATCAGTCAATTCTACAGAAAATCAACCCTGAATACTTATTGGAAGGATTGATGCTGAAGCTGAAGCTCCAATACTTTGGCCACCTGATGCAAAGAGCCGATTCATTGGAAAAGAGCCTGATGCTGGGAAAGATTAAGGACAGGAGGAGAAGGTGACAGAGGATGAGATGGTTGGATGTTATCATCGACCAGTGGACATGAGTTTGAGCAGACTCTGGGAGATAGTGAGAGAAGCCTGATATGCTGCAGTCCTTAGGGTTGCAAAGAGTCCAATAGAACTGAGCAACTGAACAACAACAGAAATAGTAACAGTAAAAATGAGGTCGACTACAACTTCAGTTACTATTTACTGAATGGTTACTGTCAATTTTCTGAAGACTCTGCCAAATGGGGATAAACTGGTACCTAATTTACATAGTTGAGTGGTCAGAATGAGATAATAATGCAAGTACAGATCCTGGCCACTATCAGAATCATAGTAACCCTCTATTCGACCCATTTCTCATGACCTTAGAGAATGCTATGTCCTCTGAGTCTTTTCACAGAGACCACCCTCTGGAAAATTTCTGAGCCTCACACATCCCCTAAATGTATGTTCTAGTGTGCCAAGATTCCTGAGTATTTATTTTATGCCTTTTTCTGTCATCTGCCATGACACTCATTTCTTGTTTATCAGCAAAGGTCACCACTCTGTCCAGAATTCCTAGACCTACCCTAGCATTGAGTCTTTCCTACCCCCTGGCTCCTTGTCTGAGTGTTAAATCCCCTATCTCAAAATAATGCCTTCAGGAGTCCCGGGCTGTGGCGGCACAGGAACAGCTGAGAGGAACCACCCCACTTCCAAGGTCGGGGGCAGTGGCCGAGGGTACCAGGCTGCCATGGTGGGAACAGCTGAGAGGAGCCACACCATGTCCGAGGTTAGGGTCGCGGCCTGGGAAGAACCACCCCGTGTCCGAGGTCAGGGGCGGCGACCAGGAAGAGCCACTCTGTGCCAGAGGCCAGGGTCGGGGGCTGGGAGGAGACACCCCGCATCCGAGGCCAGGGTCTGGGGCCGGGAGGGCCACCCTACATCTGAGGCCAGAGTCGGGGGCTGGGAAGAGCCACTGATTGATTAGCACTCATCACGGGTAGCTGCAGTGACCAGCGCACTCAGCCTGCCCGAGAGGAGTTACCCCACATCCCCATGTCCGAGAGCAGGGTNTGCACAGGGATGATCCAGAGAGTTGATGTGGAGTGGGAGGTGGGGAGGGGGGTTCAAGATTGGGAACTCCTGTACACCTGAGATGAAAAAAAAATAAAAATTAAAATTAAAATAAAAAAAAAATAAATAAAGTGTCATTTATGAAAAAAAATAATGCCTTCAGGTCAATGAATTCTTGCTTTAAGAATTTTACTCTCCAGTCCCCTTGATCAAGATCCTCAAAATCCAGGCCCAGGGGTATACCTTTAGATCCTACTAGTCCATCCTAGCTGATCCTTGCAGTTCCTTCAGGGTGTAATATTCTTCTTCTCTTTCATGTCTGCAGGTTCCACTGGGATTTAAACCTACTTAATTGGCCTGGTGGGGCTTCCTTGGTTGTTCAGTGGTAAAGAACCCACCTGCCAATGTAGGAGACTCAGGTTTGATCCCTGGGTTGGGAAGATCCCTGAAGAAGGAAATGGCGAAATCCCATGGACAGAGGAGCCTGGTGGACTGCAGTCCATGGGGCTGCAGAGAGTCAGATATGACTGAGTGACTAAACAAAAGCAGTAACAATTTTTGGCCTGGCATCCAAGAAAGGTGGTGGCACAATTCCCTTGGGGAGTGGTATGGGCACCTGCTGCCTTGTTGAGAAGCCTCCAGAATATCTTCTACACTGGGGAAGTGCCAGCTCTTAGAAGGGCAAGGGGTCACCTCTGTAAGTGTCACAAGTCTAGAGAGTGTACAGAGACATAATCTTCTGGGGGATCTGTCCAGATGTCCCCAACCATGCTTCAGGGTCTCAAGTGGCCTGGCCTTTGCAACACAGGCTCTAATTCTGCCCCATGCTTGCTGCTCAGCTGTACCTGCTCTCTACTGCAGGACATGGGGTCCTTTTGTAAGCTACTGAAGAGTTCTTCATGTTCTTACACATCCATTAACTTTTCATAAACCACCCTCAGCTCCTCAACATCCCTGTGGGAAGCCATCAATACAATAACCAGCCAACTCCACTGTCATTAGGCAGTGTCCTCCAATGCTTTCAAATGTGGGACTCATTAAGGGAGTAAGGGTGTTCCCTTCTGCCAGGATGTTTTCCCAGGTAGCCACCACCTTGTGCCAGAAACCACCTATGCTCCACATGTAAGTTACACTAGGGGTTCCACTGAACTTTTTTCTTATAAGCCAAAAAGGGAGTGATCTAGTCTCCTAAATACATCTTATTTTCTGCTTTCCTGGGATCACCTGTGTCAATTAGGGTCCTCTGGGAAGAAGATACCAGGGAGAAGTGTGAGAGGGTTATCAGGGAAACACCTGTGGAGGATGAAGGGGAGAAGGAGTCAGCATAGGTGGGAGAGCCTCAAACCACAATACAGGTCTGCTTTGACAAAGAGAGATGGGCACAGGATGAGAATTTGGTCAAAGAGCTTCAGACCTCAGTGCAGCTCTGAATAGATCATGGCCATTCCTCTGGGGGTCAGAGAGGAAAGACTGGCCATTACAGTAAGTCCTGTATTGGGCAAGAATGACTAGTCCAAGGCTTTGGCCAAGTGTGGTCCTTGGCTGAGAGCAGCCCAGGGAGATAGTTGCCTTGGTGTCAAGCCCATGGTGGATCTGAAATGTGTGAGTAGCTGGAGTCTCTCTGATAATTCCACTGCTTGAAACAGGTGCTTTAGAAGGGGATCTGAATGAATAGAGAGAGCATTTGAGTGCCTAGAATGTTCCATTCTGACCTAGGGGGTGGTCATATAAGTGTGTGCACTGTATGACAATTAATCTAGTCATGGACATAGGACTTGAGTTCTTTTTTATATGCCTTTTATATAAGTACATTTGTTATGCAAATATATTTACTTTAAAGATGTCAAGTAAAGAGATGAAGCCACTACTCTGACTAATTCTACCTAGACACTCCAGAAAAACTTACCCCAAGAAATAACGACACAGTGAATTAAAGTAGTTTCAATTTTATGTATATTATTCAAAGAATTGCCTCATTTCTCCCACCACACTCTGTACTATCTCAATATAATGAGTTATCTCTGCATGTTATAGAGTTACTGAAGACAAAGACTCTTATCTTTTTGAACCACAATATTCTCAGAACTTCTAAAATTCTTAAATATATATTTTCTTCATGCATGATTTTAGTCTGTATTAAAGTCCTATGTGTAATGCATTCTTGCAGAGTTTCTGCCCAGACTTGAGGTCTGATTATTGCTGGGATGGAAAGTGAGTGCCTGAGATTTCAAGTTCTTTTGTACAAATCTGTAGCTATTCAAGTGCCTTAGATAGAATTTGGATCAGGGGACTGGAACAATGGCCAAGCACACCCCCAGTCCTGTTGGTATAGTCCATTGACCTCTTGCTCTGACAGCCACAACTTAAGAGTCTTTATCTCAAAAGTCACAGCAATAAAGGGAAACATAAATAGAATAGTGTGAATTCAGTATCAGCCAGAAAGCAGTGACTAAATTTGGAAGTAGGTTGCTTTTGTTTTGCCAATTTGGCATTAGGATCTCTGCTTTAGGTCTTAGGGACACTCCATTATTCTGGTCATGGCCCTCTCTCCAAAAGCAAGATCAAGACATTCTCACAAAAGTGCGAACATTTTTCCTTTTTGATAAAGAGGAAGCAAGAAGTACTTTTGAAATTTTCCAACCATGAACTCCATGTGAAAGATTTAGAAAAATAAAATGTTGAAAACCTGTTGGAAACAGAATAATTGTCTTTTTTAAGTACTCTTGGACATTCTATCAGTCTCTTTGTCAAATTTCACCAATGCCTTTTAATTAATGAGTATTTCATTAATAAGAAGTAAAAAATTTAAAAATAGAATTCAATTTGTTCTCTCTTGAAAAATTACCCTCAAATCCTATAAAATGAAGTTGTAAGAATTGCCCTTCTGAAGTGTGTTTTGATGGAACTACTTTTCAAAATGCAATTAGAAAGTATAGATAACTTCATCATTGTGACATAAATTCAACACAAGATTTTTAGAAGAATTTTTTTTTCTTTGTAACAAAGTCACATTCTTTAAGATTAATGTGACAGAAAACGTGCTCTACTTCTGCCCTGCTTCTGTCCTAGAGAAGTTTTCAAGCTGGCTACATCAGGTTTCCAGGGCAGATGTCAGACCCGTGCTTTTGAGCTTTTGTCAAATAAAGCTTCATGTCGTGATCTGGCCCCAGCAGCTGACATAAGGGAGCTCTCTCTTCAGTTGACAAGTAAAGAAACATTTGGAAAAAAAATCTGTAATACCTGAAAAGAAATTTCATACATCATTGAAAACAAAGGAAAGGAAAGCTAAGTAGATTGGGATTGGAGCTCTTTTAAAAATCATGTTAGCCCAAAGCGTTCCAGTCAGTAGTCTAAAGGCACCAGAGATGAGGACAGATTTACCACTTGACTTCCCTGACTAACAATCTCTAAGCTTAAAGGAATCAGTGTAAAAGGGAATGGTGAAGCTTAATGCATTCTGAGTTTTTCCAAAGGCGGTATGTTGCTTAAGCATGAATTCTCAGGATATAAAATGTAAAGATAAAGTAGACTATCTTGACTGCATAACAAATTTAGAAACAGTGGGGAAAAAAACTGAAATAGTGCCCGGAAAAAGCCATGGAGTCTTTCTAGAAGAAGAATGTGGAATAAGATAAATGCCTAGGGTTTTGGCTTGGAGCTATGTCTATATAACAAGATTGATTCAATTATTCTGTGGCTGTTTCCTTTTTTGTTTAAAATAATCCAATAGCTGCAAAAGCAATCTGGGAACTGCATGGTTTATGGGATCCAGTTTTCAAGACAGGAAAAGAAATGATAACCAAACTGCATTTGTGGATAAACCATTTCTGTAATCAAAATGTCTATGATGAAGGTAAGTGGGGAAATATTTTTTACTGTCCTTGTTTAATCTAAACTTCTTTTTTATCAAATTAACCTAGAATGCATGCAACTCAAGTTAACAAACAAGTGATGTCCATTTCTGTTTTAATGCTCTGGGCTAGAGAAACTGTCCCCTTAGATGGAGTTGTAAAGCTGACTACCACTTGGAATTGGTACTTTGTTTCCCACAAACACTTGTAACATAATCCATATATAAGTAGGATGAAATAGGGTGCATACTTCTTTCCTTCCATGCAGCATTACATTTCATATAACCTGGGAGTGTGAAGGGGGAGAAAGGGTGCTGTGGGATACAGAACCAAGAATAGGTGAAACAGCTTCTGAAAAATAAAGTCGATATTTCCAGCTAATTCATAAACTAGCTGCTCATCTCTTCTCAATCAAAGGTTGAGAAAAGGGAAGGCAAGAATTTTTCATGGCTCCTTCCCTGACAGCCATGAACAATACTCACAGGTATCTGAGCTGAAAGCACCAGCCCAGCTGTTACGGTGAAGAAGAGCCACTCCCCAGTCTTCCTATCATGTATTCTATCTTGGAAATTAGCCATGAGAAACGAGAGAGATGCAAACATGATGTAGTTGATGAGATGTGCATGATGTATTGCAAGACAGAAAGTTCTTATATGGAAGAAATCGGCTTAAGCCACCATAGCAAAAAAAATCCTTTGCATTATTATATGAGTTCGAAGCTTTGACGATGGTCAGCATGGTATGGATCTTCATGGTATGTGGATTAAGGTGGAAGCAAAAAAAAATCCAGCAGAATCCAGGTCTACAAAGGACAAAAGGATTGAGTGGGAAATGCTTGCCAAGCTGTTGGAAACACAGGGTTCTATCAATAACCAATTGAGAAGAGGCTGCTAGCCTGTTGCTGTACCGCAGCCATATTTGTAATTGCTGTGAAGATGTATCAACTTGAATGTCCACCTGCCACTCTAGCTTCCTGACCAGATTACAGCCTCAGCAGCAACTGTACTACAGTTTAGCCAGTTCAAACTCCCCACCAGCATATTCTGGCATCACCTTCGTCTCTCATCAAGTCCTCAATAGTTTCTAGGAGTTCCCAGGATACTCACTCTCTTTCTCTCTGGGCCCACCATTTAAGCTGCTGCCCACAAATCTGTGAGGCAGCCACCTCCCCTTCCTGCTGCTGCTCCATCCGATACAGAGGAACTCCAGTGGAATGGCCAGCATCTCCACCTTTGAAACCTTCCAGAGCTCTGTGGTTGCCATCACTGTGTTCCGCACAGAAACACAAGAATGTTTCTTCCCATGAATTCTGTGCCATATCGTGTCACCTGGGCCTTTACGCAGTACTGTAGGTGCCAGGAGTGATTCTGGGTCCTTGTCAACCGGTCCTTATAGCTTCTCAGGAGTCAGAGCCCATCTCTTGGGCCAGCAGAGGAACAAGAATGCTCTGCCCTCATCTCCTCACTGATCATCACTTTCCGTTCAACACTCGGCTCTTCCTCACTCCTCCCTGCTGCCCTCAAATACTTCTTTTCAGCCAAAAGGAGCAAACTAGAAAAAGCTGCCAAGCATAGGAATGGCAATCTAGGAGGAGAAGGGATGAAGGGCCACCGGCCTGCCACACCCAGTCTCTAGAGTGTTGCTTATGCTGTGCTATCATATGAAGAAGCTGTTCTCAAAAAGTTCACTCCTACTGGGTATGAGTCTCAGAAGGCAAGGTACCCACTGTGACAAGGCACACAGCAGGCATTTTCTGGTAGATGCTTCCATAGGCTCTTGCTCCAGGAATCAGGGCTTTCAAAGACCCAGAGACCAATACTGCTGCTCATTTTCAAGGCCCTGAGTAGGCTTAGGATGGACCTAGATGGGTTCACGTGCAATAATCTAATGCAGTGTTACCTGGAAGACACCCAACTGGAGCTCTCCAGGAAGCTGGCTCCTTTTTATTTGCTGTTTTTATAAGACATGTGTCTGACAAAATCTTGAGATCTCGACATCAACTAAGCAGACTGGAGACAAACAGTCTTTGGTATGAGAAACTGCCATTCAGTGACTGTGAGCATGGGCGATTTGCTTAACTATCCTATCCAAGCCTCCATTTCTCATCTATAAAATGGAGAGGAAATAATAACTAAAGTTGTCAGTGAAGACTAAGTGACATAACACTTACAAGGGAGTGGCCTCAGGTATAGTACAGTAGGTGGTCAGTAACTGTTGGTGACCATTTACCAGACTTAAACACAGACAAGCCTGGAGCTGACTAATGTAAATGTTATTGTCTCCTTCAGAGAATATGTCCCCTAAAGTGAAGTGAAAGTGAAGTCGCTCAGTCATGTCTGACTCTTCGTGACTCCACGGACTGCAGCCTACCAGGCTCCTCCGTGCCGTCATTAAATGAAAGTAGGAGCAGACGCTAAGGCTGTCACCTACAAAAAGGAAAGATAGATGCTGCAGGCATGGCAGTGAGTTGCCCAAAGTCTGAGGATTCTGATAGAAGAAGGCTGTAGGAGCCAGACCAGGACTGCAGCTCAAGTCGCTGATACGGAAGCAATTAAAGAATGTGATAAAGGCTCTCTTTCAGCCACGTGTAGTTGATTTAAAGTGAAAGCAATAGGAAGGGATCTGGTGACATCTGGAAGGCATAAGCACGTCTGATTTTAAGTTCAGAAACACACAACAGTCGCGTTAAACACAAGGGGAACTGCTGGGTGGTGGGTGGCTCTGTGCAGCTGAGAGCCTCAAGGGAAAGGGAGTTACTGACACCACAAGGACCCTCGGAGGTAGAACTTACTGGCTTGGCTGGGCTCACTTCATCTCCTGCAGCTGAGCAGGGAGGTGTGAGCAGGAATGTGGGAGAGACCCAGACCAAGCATCACAAACTCACTGAGTGTCCCTGATGACCCACTATGTTGTTCTCCCGAGGGCACCACATATATCATACAGGTGCTGCACGGCCCAAGAGCACAAAGTCAGCCTCACTGCTCATCAGCTCAAGTGAGCCTGACAAACTGATACCCTAGTGCCTACGGGAAATGGGATGGCCTGTGTGTCTGGAGCGGAACACAAGCAGGAGACTCACAGGCGTTTTCCAAGGCAGTTAGAAGACAAATGGAAGCGCGTCAAATGAAAATCAGGTGTCCCTGTCTCCATTGTGCAGACTGTAATCTGTGAATGGGTAACTGATACTGAAAAATAGCAACAGAGACAGATATAACAAGGTAATATTTTGAAAATTATGAGTGTGACTTTTTCCTTGCCTTTCTGAGTTCATGATCTTCACCTATGTTGGCCCGAGACAACCACCTGCGTGGGAAATCAAGATTTGTTCCAGAAATGAACAGGGTAAGACTGAGGTTGTACTTGGTTTCTGACAGTGTAGGAACTTTTAGCAACATAAAGCTTTACTAATACTCTAAATCACTTTATTCCTTACATTTCTTCTTCCATGGTATAAAGAAAATAATCCTCCTAGCCTATGTTATGACTAGAGGAGCAAGTCAATAAAGCTTATGGTTCTACTGCAGAGGAGAGACCTTACACAGAAGGCGGTGGGAACCCGAAGGAAAGAGGAGACCAGGGAAAAAGAAAGGGAGGAAGGGAAGACCACTACACTGTGTGACCATTTCATTGGGCAACAGACATTTCCTGTCTTATCTGGACTTCAACCTAGCCTGGTGTGGATATCACATATCAAACCATCAACATTCAGGCTGAGGACAGATAGGGGCTCCTGGGACTATACCAGCCTGTACACAGTTGCAACAAAATGATCTTGGTTGTTTGGCAAAGTGAGGGGGAGACAGGCCTAAGTTTTCGCTTCCCTGGACCACTCTTGGTTCCAAACAGCATAGACGAGACCCAGGTATTCTGAGAATCTGGCTGGGGTCCAGGCTCAGAGCCTCACCATCCCTGGGGCCAGGTGGCTCTGGATTGAGGACTTTGGCCTAGACAGAAGCCAAATGAGAGTCACCCTCAGAATTCAGAAGGCTTCCTAGCACCCCTGAGAGAACAGTTGGAGGCTAAGTGTCCTGTAGAGTATGACAGGCATTGACAAAGAGGGAGAAACAACAGCCAGAATGCAGCTATAGAGGTTCACAGGGTGCAAGATACCATTCCAGAAGCCAAGGAGCCAAAGGACACCATGTCTGAGGACCCTGATTTTGTTTCCACCGTGAGATCTTGTAAATCTCACCATTTTTACCACTTAACCCAGATGACTTTTTGAAATAAAACTAGGTACTAAGCAGATGACACAAATCTGAGAGATAGATAGTGTTGGGGTTCTTTTCCTAAAAGACTGAGCTGAAGGTGCCTTTTTAAGACTGCAAATCAGAATCCAAAGTATTAAAGTTAGTTGCAAATTNCCAAGGAGCCAAAGGACACCATGTCTGAGGACCCTGATTTTGTTTCCACCGTGAGATCTTGTAAATCTCACCATTTTTACCACTTAACCCAGATGACTTTTTGAAATAAAACTAGGTACTAAGCAGATGACACAAATCTGAGAGATAGATAGTGTTGGGGTTCTTTTCCTAAAAGACTGAGCTGAAGGTGCCTTTTTAAGACTGCAAATCAGAATCCAAAGTATTAAAGTTAGTTGCAAATTGTATTGGATTGTTTTCCCCCAGGTAATTCAGTTCAGTTCAGTTCAGTTCAGTTGCTCAGTCATGTCCGACTCTTTGCGACCCCATGAATCGCAGCACACCAGGCCTCCCTGCCCATAGCAACAAAACCAGATTAATTATGGGGGGAAAAAAAAAAGAGCTACATAGTCTCTGGGTATTATAGCTAAAGTATTAATGAAATCTGCAGTCCTACTCTGCAGCTGAATAAAACGAGAAGTGGGAATGGACAGACCAACCAGGAGATAGACCAAGCATTTGTTCCTCATCAAAGTGAACCAGGAATGGGGTGATCCACAGCAATAACAAGGAATGACAGTGTTAAATGTTGACCTTGTTCTTATGTATATTTTTTGAGAGACTACATGAACATGGATGAATGTCACTAATGAGCTCACCCTAAGAGATGAGGCTGATATTTTAAAAAATAATGCTTATGGTCAGTGACTAAGCAGTAAACACATCTACTGCCTGAATTCAGGAAGTGACGTTTCATAGTGCTTCTCAGTCATTAGTTATACACAGGCACCTACATCAGATATCTGCTACCACATAACCAATAGCTTAAAATAACAAACACTTACAGTCTCTGAGGTTCAGGGATCCCAGAGCAGCACAGTTGGGTAGCTGGATGGCTCCAATTCAGGGCCTCCTAGTTAAGCTGTTGCCTTGCATTCTGCAGTCCCCTGAAGGCTGGGTCTAGAGGATCAGCTCCAAGATGCTCCCTCTCATAGCTTTTGGCATGAGGCCTTAGATCCTTGTCATGGGAGTTTCTTCATAGAATAGCCAGAGGGTCTTCATGATGTGGCAGCTGGTTTCCTCAGAGTGAATGATCTGAGAGAGAGAAGCAGAAATGACATCCCATGACTTTGCAGTATTCTATTAGTCCCACTGACCAACTGTAATACAACATGGGCCGTGATTACGCAGGGCAAGAACACCCGGAGCTGGGAATGCTGGGGCCATCTTGGAGGCTTTCTGTATGAGTCTTTGTAAAGGAGAAAAAATTCAACAGACCTCCCCTGCCCCCAATAAGTTCTTTATGACTTGAACTTGCAAAAACATGAAACTAAATTACAAACCCTTTTGGCATAAATAAGTTGTACAAAAATACACTATAACATTTTAAAGCTTTGTTTTGCTCATTCAGAATAATCAGGCCTCATGGAAATCTGAAATCTTCTCAATCCCGAGATACACATTTTAATAAGGTGTCCTTTGATAACTCCACAACCATCTAGCTTGCTCACTGGAAGATAAGTTTCACATTGCAGTGTTATTGAAAGCTGCATTAAATAGATATCTAATCCACTTACTGCTAGAATCAACAGAAAATTCTGCATTGCTTTTTTACCGCTACACTTTTTGCTGATGAATGGCTGCAAGTCTGCCTGTGCAAAAATGGAATCTGCATAATACATCTGCTCCCAACATAAACATGGTACTGGCTGCCACAGCACAAATTCTTTGGATTTCGGCATGCCTATATTCTGTAGGCCCCAAAATGATTCTTTTTCCCTCTTCCCTTTTTGATCTGAACTACCGTAAAATCTTCCTTTTCAGAATGCTATGATATCATTTGCCTTTGGCTTGGCATAAAAAAGATCATAAATGAAACTGCAAAGCAGCCACTGAAATCACGTGGTGATGCTCAGTTTGAAGGCGAATCTCTAGATGGTACACAACATACTCATATTAATTAATTCTAATCACGGAAATTAAAAAGTGACCTCAACTTGTGTCCTACTAGTACAAATGTTTTCTCTGCATGCAACTGTTTCCAGATGTTTTGATTTATGCTGAGAAGCACAATCAAATGAAAAAGTGCCAGTTTTCATTTATAGACACATCAGAATGTTACCCCAAGAAAGGGGAGGGGAAAGGCATCCCCAGATCACAGCTGGGTCTCCACCAGTAGCGCTGGTTCCATTAGTCCTGCCAGTGTGGGGGCCATGCTGAGACCCAGGGGCCTTCTGTTCTGACTCCCTCTTTCTTGTGTCCTGTCTAGATTGTGAGATTACCCCACCTTCACGCCAGGTCCAGCAAGATGACAAGTCATCATTTTGAAGTATTAACTGAAGGGGCAGAATGACTGTGGGGATTAGGAAACTCTTGTCGTGGTAAAGTTGGTTCAGTATTGGAAAAGTTTCTATATGTTTGAGGAGATTTTGAACCACTTGCCACTGAACTTCCTTTGACCATCCAGAAAAATACTCTCCAGGCCTGAGAGCTGCTTAACAAAGGATTTTGTAGTTTTGACATGAGCATGGCTTTCAAGGATTGGACATCGGGACCATCAGCCACAGTCCATTATGTTCTAACAGTGAATGTATCATGACCCCTTGTCTATCTGAGCAGGTAAAATAATCCTCAAAAAATGTCCCCTAGCCTTGACCCTCACCTCACAGGAACCCAGGAGATGGAGCTCTGACATTAGCTGCTCAGCTCTGTCTGTTGGTTTATGGCAGCTGACATCAACACCAGTCCTAGAGAGATATAGCTCATGGGTCTTCCTGTTCACCCTCTCTCTTGCCCGCTGTTAGGAGATGAATGGCCACTTACTCACTGAAAGAGACAAGAAATTAAATCTCACACAGAGCCAAAAACACACCAACTTTAGGCCTTTGTTAAAGCACAGCTGCAGATGGAGAAAGGCCCCCTACCTCCACCCCCATCCCACTCCCAGTTTCTGGCTAATCAGTATATGGCTTGGGGGTACTCTGCAAAAGAACTTGGAGTACTGCAAAGCCGTGCATGCAAAATACTGATGTCGACTCTGCTCCAGGCCTTTGCTTTTTAAAGACATGCTTTCAAAACCCTAAAAGCATGGAGGGAGGATGGCTGGAGACAAAGAGAGAGAAACTGCTTTGTTATGAAATCACTTGGGATAATTCTCTGATGTACTCAGGATTCAGTTCTGGTGGGGAAGTTCCCAGAAACCCATTTTACCAAGGGTCACGTTCACTCTTTGCTGCTGAACTGCTTCAGGGGATCCGAACTAAAGCATCACCAAGAGGAGGAGGAAAGAACAAGGAAGTCCTCACAGCAGCAGAGCAGCCTTGGGGCGCCCACAGCCAAACCCGACCCGCCAGCAACCATCTCAGGTCCCCTGGCAACACTTCTGTGCTGCTGGGACACGGCTGGATTCCCCTTTCACTGACGATGAAAATGCATCCTGTAGAGACCAAGAAAGGGATCCCTGGAAGTGAGCTGCCTGTTCACGCTTTAGCCACCTGGGCTGGGTGGAGACAGCAGGGGCTAGAATCTCATTAGACCTGAAGCCAGGGAGTGGTTTAAAGCATTATTATGTCATGAGGTTGTCAAGGTCACTGGCCAGGCTGCCTCTCTGAAATCCTGTGGTTCTTGATGACAGGTTCTCTTAACCAGGTAAGGAGCGGAGCAGTGGCCGGCAGCCTGAAGCACAAGAGCAAGCAGCCCAGCTTGGCTCAGGAAGGTGGCTGCACGCTGGGCTGAGTCGTGGGGGGCAGGGGCTGGCAGCAGTAACAACCCTTACTGTCCACTGAACTAGTGGAAAGACTATCCCCAGTGTTACCACCACTCACAGTTCTGGAAGAGTGCCTGCCTGCCCTCATCACCCTGACATCTGGAAGAGACGCCCATCACCCTCTGATTGCTCAGGCTGTTACCTATCCCTTCATTTCCAAATGGGACCCTACATTAGTTCCCTCAGGATATATAACAAAGAGCCACAAACTGTGTTGTCTCAAACGATGGAAATTTACCCTCTTACAGTTCTAGTGTCTAGAAGTCCAAGATTAAGGTGTTGGCAGGGCCAGGCTTCCTTCAGTGCCTCTGGGAAGGACTTTTCCTGGTTTCTTCGCACATCTCATAATCCCAGGTGTTCCTTCATTTGCAATGGCCTCATCTGTCTTCCTGCTATGTCTTTGTATCTTTACACGGCATTTCTGTCTTTGTCTAAACTCTCCTCTTATAATGACACCAGTCATACTAAATTGATCTGGTTACATCTTCAAGACCTTATTTCCAAATAAGGGTCATTTACAGAAACTACCAGGTGAGGCTTTCAACATATCTTTTTGAGGAACACGATTCAATCAACAACAAGCCCATTCTTCACTCTGTACCAAGATGGGAACACACATGACTTTCCCAGGTTCACAGCTGGACAAACCCTGCTGCCTGACAAGCTCACTGAACACCAGGCAGATGGCCAACCAAAGTCGAGGTGTTAAAATGGAATCTGAAGAAGTGAAGGGCAACCCTGTGCCCTTGGGAGTCGAGGTCAGTTTAGGATCCTGAGCCTGACAACAGCTTCCATGGTTGTTCCTGCCTTCTTTCCTGAAGTTCCAGAGGAGAAGGTGTAGGCCTTCACCAAAAAAGTTAGCTGGGAGGGGCTGTCCTTCCTGCAACCTCAGAAAAATGGATCCTGGCTATCTGTTCAGTGGTGTTCTTAAAGACCTCTAGACCTACCGGGCAAAGCCTTCTCAGCTTGGGAATCACTCAGTCTGCAGAACTCAGAGAAAACATGCCTGGTGAGACACGCTTGCCTTAGCTCTCCCCCAGTAGAGGCTGTTCCTTAGGACTAGCACAGCCCTTTTACATTGTCCTCATGTCAGGACCCTGTCAGAAACTCTTCCAAAGGGTGGTATTCTTGTGCACTGAAGCCACAGGGTGGAGATCTCACTCTCAGAAACAGAAAAGATTCAAACACCACACCTCACCCCTTGTGTGCTTTCTCTAGGATGTTCAGAGAGGGAGGCGCCAATGCTTTTCACTGGACGCTAATATTGTGTTGTCTAAAACATCACCCTTCATAACTGGATTAAGGTCACTGACTTTGACACAGCAATTTTCTTTTTGGAAGCAAGGATACGGTTAATATCAAGTGCTGCTGTTGTTCAGTTGCTAAGTCATGCCCTACTCTTTTGCAACGCCACAGACTATAGCCTGCCAGGCTCCTCTGTCCATGGGATTTCCCAGGCAAGAATACTGGAGTGGGTTGCCATTTCTTTCCCAAGGAGATCTTCCCGAGCCAGGGATTGAACCCATTGGCAGGCAGATTCTTTACCCCTGATCCACCAGGGAGGGCCAATATCAGGGTGGGAAAAGGTTAATGGGCAAACAGCAGAATTGGAAGAACATACTTCTCATAGCCAAGGGAAAGAAAAAACAAAACAAAACCAAACCATGGAGAGATTTGGTATTCATTCCCATATTCTTTCCCATATTCACATCTTGAAGCCAGCTTGGTCCTCAAAAATATGTGACTGTCATTTAGTCACTTGCTGGGGGGTTTACATAGATGATCTGACAGAGCCCTAAAGAGATGGTCTAGCATGGCAAGTAACCGGTCCCAGAGCCAGACGGTTGGGCTCAAGTCCACACCCTACCTTCTGTCTCCTCACATGACCCTAGGCAGGCTGGCAAGTCTCTGTGCTGTGAAAAAGGAGATCTGAGCACCAACTTCCCAGAGCGATTGCAAAGACTAAAAGAAATAACCTGTAGAAACGCTCAATAAATGTTAGCTCCTGTTGTTAAGTAGGCTTCCCTGGTGGCTGAGTGGTAAAGAATCTGTCTGCAAAGCAGGAGACGCCAGGAGATGCACGGTGGATCCCTGGAGGAGGGCATGGCAACCCACTCCAGTATTCTTGCTTGGAAAATCCCATGGACAGAGGAGCCTGGTGGACTACAGTCCGCAAGGTTGCAACAAGTCAGACATGACTAAAGATGACTGAGCACACACTGTTAGGTACTATAACTATCCCCACTTTATATAAAAGGAATCTGAGCTTTGGGAAGAATGAATTGTTTGCTCTGGTCACACAACTAACTGTGGAAGACAGGACTCAACCCTGGATTTGAAAGCTCCCTGGACCCCCACCACAGCCATGACTATTGCACATGACTGCCTCCCTGACAATCTGGACCAACATCACCTTTCAGGTTTCTCCTGGAAGTCCAGCACTGTCCTAGCCTCCCCTCTGGCTCAGAGCTCAGGGCTCTGCTTTGGAACTCATCTTCCCCAGCAAGCACCTCATAGTTCAGTCCAAACCCCCACCTTCAGCCAGATGCTTTCCTTGGAATCTCCTTCAGCCAGCACTGCTCTTGAATTTCTAACACAAGAGTGGCCACACATGTCTGCTGAAACAGCAGCAGCTGATGATAGCTTAATTTCTTGTCCTTCATTCATTCAACGATAACACAGATTTTCCAGGCACTATGGGTCAGGCATCATGTTGCCACTGATGACACAACCCAAGCTCATGGCCCATCCTCACAGAGTTTATGGTCTAGAAAGGAAGGAAGACATATGGGTAATTAACTCACGCATAAATGTTATGAACTGAGGTACCACTTATGAACACTGAGCAGTGGGAATGCCGAGGGGGAGATGCTTTGGATGGGTCTAGATGACTGAATCTGATTTCATAAAGAGGGTATCAGAATTGCAAAGCATCCTGGAAAAGAAGAAACAGGAAAGAGAGATGGAACAGGTCTAAACTTCAGTTACCGTGGTGGTACGGTCAGTGTGGTCAGAGCTTGCTGAGCCTGAGGGAGGGTGATAGGATACGGCTAGAGGTCCAAGTAGAGTCCAGGGGGAGAGGTCCTTGAAAATCTGTTGAGTAAACAATTTGTTTTTTCTGGTGCTGAAGCTGAAGCTCCAATACTTTGGCCATCTGATGTGAAGAGTCAACTCTCTGGAAAAGATCCTGATGCTGGGAAAGATTGAAGGCAGGAGGAAAAGGGTGTGACAGAGGATGAGATGGCTGAAAGGCACTTCTGACCTAAAGGACATGAGTCTGCACAAACTCAGGGAGACAGTGAAGGACAGAGAAGTCTGTCATGCTGCAGTTCATGGGGTTGCAAAGAGTGGGACTGGACTTAGCAACTGAACAATAACAATTGGTTCTTAAAATTTAACCTGCATCAGAATCCCATGAGGGATTGATAAAACACACATTTCTGGCTTCCTCCCAAAGTTTTTGATTCAGCAAATCTGGGATGAAAGTGAAAGTGCTAGTTGCTCAGTTGTGTCCCACTCATTGCAACTCCATGGCCTGTAGCCCAATAGTCTCCTCTACTGGAGTGGGTTGTCATTCCCTTCTCCAGGGGATCTTCCCAACCGAGGGATTGAAGTTGGGTTTCCTGCATTCCAGTAGTCATGTATGGATGTGAGAGTTGGACTATAAAGAAAGCTGAGCACTGAAGAATTGATGCTTTTGAACTGTGGTGTGGAGAAGACTCTTGAGAGTCCCTTGGACTGCAAGGAGATCAAACCAGTCCATCCTAAAGGAAATTAGTCCTGAATATTCATTGGAAGGACTGATGCTGAAGCTGAAACTTCAGTACTTTGGCTGCCTGATGTGAAGAACTGACTCATTGGAAAAGACCCTGATGCTGGCAAAGGATTAAAGGCAGGAGGAGAAGGGGACAACAGAGGATAGATGGTTGGATGGCATCACCAACTCGATGGACATGAGTTTGAGTGAGCTCTGGGAGTTGGTGAAGGACAGGGAGGCCTGGCATGCTGCAGTCAATGGGATCTCAAAGAGTTGGACATGACTGAGTGACTGAACTGAACTTCCTGCTTTGAAGGCAGATTCTTTACTGTCTGAGCCACCACGGAAGGCCCCAAATCTGGGATGAGGCCTGGAAATTCCCATTTCTAACATTTCCAGGTCTCTGCTCCCACTAGCACCACACTTTGAAATTCTCCTGAAACAGCAAAGAAAATCTCTTGAGAAAGATACGTCATCGAGAAGGTGGGAACCAAAATTTAATGATCTCTGCACACCTCTCTGATCTTGTGACTTTCTCTCTCTCTTTTTTTCTTCTAGCCTACTCACCATGTTATCGACATTTGTCTCACATCGCTGGTTACTCCTCTTGCCTGGCATTCCCTTCCCTCATATCCACATGCTTACTCCCTCCAGGCTTTTGGATCTTTTCTCATTGAAATGTTTTCTGGAAAATGCTCTAAAATAACATGCCCCCTCTCCCCAACACAGACACTCGCACACACACTATTCCCCTAATCCAGCTTCATTTTTCTCCATAGCATACATTACTACATTGTACACTGTATATTTTACTCACTTATTTGAATAAATGTATGTGTCTCATCCATGAAAATGTAAGCTCTATGAAGGCATGGATTCTAGTGTTTGTTCACTATGGGGCATCTAACAGAACAGTACTTGAAACACACAGTAAAAATACTTAATATTTCTTGAATGAATCAATCAAATTGATTTTCTCACACTCTGTTTTAAGACCTAGGCTTGCTCAGTCATTTTCTTGCTCAGGAAGGCCAGTCAAATGGTTCTATGTCACTTATTAATAAAATGGGAATAATAACATCTCTTTTACCCAGATTTCAGAGTTTGAAGAAGAAAAACTGAATTATGAAAGGGCTGTGAAACATTAACTGTAATGCAAATGAAAGTTGTTTTTAATAATTTTCCAATTCCCACAAAAGAATATGACATATATATGCAAAGGAGCCATTACTATGACCAGTATTTTTCAGGCATACTTGAATATGCAGATTTCTTTATTTTGCTATGTATTCATAAATAACTCTTTGTATGTGCCATAGAAATAGAAAAAATACAAAAGCTGCTAGTAGTGAGAAAAATAAATAGAAAGAAGTCAAGTGTAAGATTATTCAATTGAATATATTTAACTAATGTATAAACAGTAATGGGTGACATTGTTACAAGGCAACTCAAGGATTGTTAATTCAATATCATCTAGTAAAGTAACAGGGAAAAGCAAATGTTCATCAATTTTATTAATATATATATAACTCAATGTCCCTAGGCCACTCCAAACTATGGGTTCAACTGAGATCACACTGACAGAATTCACGGTCTGCCAGCCTATAAGCAGGCTCTCCTATACAACAGGCCATCTGAACAGACTGCTCCATTTATCCAGAGCTGCTGTGGGTTATTTCCCTTTTGCTTATGATTATTTCGGGGTTTTCTGTAGCATCCTGTTTATTGATGTCTAGTACCCATAGCCCTTAAAGAAGGTGTCATGGGAACAGTGCTTTAGAGATTAGAGAACCATTTCTTATCACCTCAAAGTTACACACCCTACAAAGAGCCCACAGGTCCTACTCAGACTGGAGCCATGTTGTGTCAGCTTCCAGAAGGATCAAGTTGGCTCCTCTCTTTAGGTCTAGCATCTAAACCCTGGGGATCTAGACACTGAGCATCTAGACCCTAAGAAATGATAAATGAAAAGACAATAGCCTTTTTCCCTTCCTCCATGACATGCAGTTTAAGGCAAGTCCTATAAAATGATCATTATCAGAAAGCATGCCTTCTTCACATGACCACAAAGTCCTTACTGTTGCACAAGCCATAAACAGGCTTTATCTCAAATTTCTTGAAAGCTTTACCTGGTGTATTAACTCCTCTAAGAAAGCACACAGGGTTGTTCAAAGATAGGAAACAGATAAAATAGACTCTCCGGCTTCAGCAGAACTAGTCACAATTACACTTGAATTATGATTAGTGGAGCTACAAACAGGGCTGTTTTCCAAAGCATTCCTGACTTCCCCTTTGACCATTCTGCACTCTGGGTGAGTTCGTTCCAGAGGCGCATATTTTCTGCTTTCTGGCAAGGGGATGGAGTGCATGCATGCTAAGTCACTTTGGTCGTGTCTGACTCTGTGTGACCCCATGGACTGTAGCCCACCAGCCTCTTCTGTCCATGGGGATTCTCCAGGCAAAAATACTGGAGTGGGTTGCCATGCCCTCCTCCAGGGGATCTTCCCAATCCAGAGACGGAACCTGCATTTCTTATGTCACCTGCATTGACAGGCAGGTTCTTTACCACTAGCGCCACCTGGGAAGTCTACCAGCAAGGGGACGCTTGCACAATTCTTCATTAAAGTGGTAAAGAATGACTCTTAATTTTTTCACCTTTGATGGGAAATATAAACAATCAGGACACCCTATCTTCTAGAGATGCACAATGGAGGGACCATCTCAGGTAACAGCCCTCATGACAGTGCTCCCGACCGGGGTGCTTCTCCCACTCCATTTCTCTACTGAGCAGGTGGCAATGCCTTTACTTCAGGCCAAGCACAGGGAGTCACCGGGCTTTTGCATTTACAGCTGAGGAGTATTCCACATCTAACAAATGGGGATTTCTTCTCAGTTAATAACACAACACTCTGACTTCCCTGGCAGTCTAGTACTTAAGACTTCGCCTTACAATGCAAGGGGTGTGGGTTTGATCCCTGGTTGGGGAGCTAAGATCTTACCCACCTCAAGGCCAGAAAACCCAGAGAACCTGAAACAGAAGCAATATTGTAACAAATTCAATAAAGACTTTAAAAACGGCCCCCATCAGGGCTTCCCTGGTGGCTCAGTGGTAAAGAATCCGACTACCAATGCAGGGCACCCAGGATGGATATCTGATCCAGGAAGATCTCACATGCTGCAGGGCAGCTAGGCCCGTGCGCCACGACTACTGAGTCTGTGCTCTAGAGCCTGGGAGTCACAACTATAGAGCCCATGTGCGGCAACTACGGAAGCCTGCGTGCCCTAAAACCTGTGCTGCGCAAGAGAAGCCACCGCAATGAGAAGGCTGCACGCCACAGCTAGAGAGTGTCTTGTGCAGCAATGAAGACCCAGAACAGCCAAAAATCTCAACAAATAAATAAAATTATTTTAAAAATGGTCCCCATCAAAAAACTTTAAACATAAACCCACAACATTGTAAAGCAACTATACTCCAAATTTTAAAAAAAATTTGTTAAAAATAAAAATGTAGTTTTATTATTAAAAAAAAAAAACCTCATTGGAGAGATCCTGAAATTCAAATGTCATAGAAACTTTCTTTTGATAAGATACAGTCTTATTTCCATTTTTCTTGATTTTTCACTCTCCCCCTGAAAAACCCACATATATTTGCCTGTGAGCTGTGATCTGTACAGTGCTCATAAGCTGAGTATCTGGTGGTGAAAATGCCATGTGTTATTAGCCCAGCCTGGAAGTCATTACGAAATGCAGCCACAGAAGCTGGTAGAGTCAGAACAGGCACTGTGAATTCAAGGAGTCTCTTATATTATACACTTAAGGAGACACAATGCCACTAGCATTATTTACCTTCAGGTTCAAGTTCAAAAATTTCATTATTGTTTCTTGTGAATAATTTAATAACTTCACATCTTGTAAATTTTCAAAAATGGTAAGAAAAGAAAAGGAAATGACAGAAAATTGAAATTTCTATTTTGTGTAATATTTAAAAGCAAACTGAGGGCTTAAAGGAGATACTACATTGGAGAGTAAAAATAACAACAAAGTGGAGAAAACAGGAGTGAGGAGATAGGATGAGTAAGAGACCTTTAGCACTCTCAGCTTTGTCTTTCCCTAGGTTCTATTTCCAGTAACCTATTTGTTTGCTCAAAGGTCTAGCACTTTTTCTGGAGCCCAAGAATGATAAGAGGGAAATTGTAAGCAACAGTCCTGCTCAATCCCAGTCTGAAATCAGAGGTTTGAAAAAAAATAGGACACATATAATGGAAGTCACCTCTTGAAGGACATCAGAAAGGGGATTTCTAAGTCATTTCTTGTCAGTTCAGTTCAGTAGCTCAGTCGTGTTTGACTATTTGTGACTCCATGAACTGCAGCACGCCAGGCCTCCCTGTCCAGCACCAACTCCCAGAGTCCACCCAAACCCATGTCCATTGAGTCGGTGATGCAATCCAACCATCTCATCCTCTGAGGTCCCTTCTGCCCTCAGTCTTTCCCAGTTTCAGAATCGTTTCAAATGAGTCAGCTCTCCGCATCAGGTGGCCACAGTATTGGAGTTTCAGCGTCAACATCAGTCCCTCCAAAGAACACCCAGGACTGATCTACCTTAGGATGGACTGGTTGGATCTCCTTGCAGTCCAAGGGACTCTCAAGATTCTTCTCCAACACCACAGTTCAAAGGCATCAATTCTTTGGTGCTCAGCTTTCTTTATAGCCCAACTCTCACATCCATACATGACCACTGAAAAAAACCATAGCCTTGACTAGACAGACCTTTGTTGGCAAAGTAATGTTACTGCTTTTTAATATGCTGTCTAGGTTGGTCATAACTTTCCTTCCAAGGAGTAAGCGTCTTTTAATTTCATGGCTGCAATCACCATCCGCAGTGATTCTGGAGCCCAGAAAAATAAATTCTGACACTGTTTCCACTGTTTTGCCATCTATTTGCCATGAAGTAATGGGACCGGATGCCATGACCTTAGTTTTCTGAATGTTGAGCTTTAAGCCAACTTTTTCACTCTCCTCTTTCACTTTCATCAAGAGGCTTTTTAGTTCTTTGCTTTCTGCCATAAGGGTGGTGTNAGTGTTTCCACTGTTTGCCTTTCTATTCAGCATGAAGTAATGGGACCGGATGCCATGACCTTAGTTTTCTGAATGTTGAGCTTTAAGCCAACTTTTTCACTCTCCTCTTTCACTTTCATCAAGAGGCTTTTTAGTTCTTTGCTTTCTGCCATAAGGGTGGTGTCATCCGCATATCTGAGGTTATTGATATTTCTCCC
Source organism: Neotragus moschatus (assembly GCA_006410615.1). NCBI lineage: Eukaryota > Metazoa > Chordata > Mammalia > Artiodactyla > Bovidae > Neotragus > Neotragus moschatus. The sequence continues at coordinate 478,641 of SJYA01001803.1, forward strand.
AGCAATCTTGATTCCAGCTTCTGTTTCTTCCAGCCCAGCGTTTCTCATCATGTACTCTGCATAGAAGTTAAATAATCAGGGAGACAATATACAACCTTGACATACTCCTTTTCCTATTTGAAACCAGTTTGTTGTTCCATGTCCAGTTCAAACTGTTGCTTCCTAACCTGCATACAGGTTTCTCAAGAGGAGGTCAAGCGGTCTGGTATTCCCATCTCTTTCAGAATGTTCCACAGTTTATTGTGATCCACACAGTCAAAGGCTTTGGCATAGTCAATAAAGCAGAAATAGATGTTTTTCTGGAACTCTCTTGCTTTTTCCATGATCCAGCGGATGTTGGCAATTTGATCTCTGGTTCCTCTGCCTTTTCTAAAACCAGCTTGAACATCTGGAAGTTCATGACTCATGAATTGCTGAAGCCTGGCTTGGAGAATTTTGAGCATTATTTTGCTTGTGTGTGTGAGAAGAATGCAATTGTGCAGTAGTTTGAGCATCCTTTGGCATTGTCTTTCTTTGGGATTGGAATGAAAATTGACCTTTTCCAGTCCTATGGCCACTGCTGAGTTTTTAAAATTTCCTGATATACTGAGTGCAGCACATTCACAGCATCATCTTTTAAAAGGAGGAATTCCATTGCCTCCACTAGCTTTGTTCGTAGTGATGCTTCCTAAGGCCCACCTGACTTCACATCCCAGGATGTCCAGCTCTCGGTGAGTGGGAGTAATCACACCTTCGTGATTATCTGGGTCATGAAGATCTTTTTTGTACAGTTCTTCTGTGTATTCTTGNCTCTGGTTCCTCTGCCTTTTCTAAAACCAGCTTGAACATCTGGAAGTTCATGGTTCACGTATTGCTGAAGCCTGGCTTGGAGAATTTTGAGCATCTGAATGCAGAGTTCCAGAGAATACCAAGAGATAAGAAGGCCTTCTTCAGCGATCAATGCAAAGAAATAGAGGAAAAGAACAGAATGGGAAAGACGAGAGATCTCTTCAAGAAAATTAGAGATACCACGGGAACATTTCATGCAAAGATGGGCTCGATAAAGGACAGAAATGGTATGGACCTAACAGAAGCAGAAGATATTAAGAAGAGGTGGCAAGAATACACCGAAGAACTGTACAAAAAAGACCTTTAGGACCCAGATAATCATGATGGTGTGATCACTAATCTAGAGCCAGACATCCTGGAATGTGAAGTCAAGTGGGCCTTAGAAAGTATCACTACAAACAAAGCTAGTGGAGGTGATGGAATTCCAGTTGAGCTCTTTCAAATCCTGAAAGATGATGCTGTGAAAGTGCTGCACTCAATATGCCAGCAAATTTGGAAAACTCAGCAGTGGCCACAGGACTGGAAAATATCTTGCTGTAATTTATGGCAAAGAGGGGGAATTTGCTGTAAGATGCAGGGAGCTCAAACTCAGTGCTCTGTGACAACCTAGAAGGGTGGGATGGACTGGGAGGCAGGAGGGAGGTTCAAAAGGGAGGGGACATAGATATACTGATTCATGTTGATGTATGGCAGAAACCAATACAACATTTCAAAGCAATTATCCCCCAGTTAAAAATAAACTAATAAAAAGGGAAAGACAAAACAAAACTTCAGCAGACCCTTTGTGTACCTACAACACACAAAGTATACATTTTCACCTTCCCAGAATAATAACAGGGCTTCCCAGGTGGTGCCCGTGGTAAAGAATACGCCTGCCAGTGCAGCAGAGGAGGATTCAGTCCTTGAGTCAGGAAAGGCCCCTGGCGGGCTAAATGGCAACCCACTCCTATATTCTTGCTTGGACAATCTCATGGACAGAGGAGCCTGGGGGGCTACAGTCCTTGGGGTAGCTGCAAAAGAGTGGGACACAACTAAGCACAAGCACATGAGGAGGATTGTGAGGAGAGTAATAAACTTGTTCTCAAAAGCATAAGAAAGTGTATCATTAAGTATTTGTCTAAACCACTGAAGCCTGAAAAATGACCTGTCACCAAATAAACCAGCCAAGAGACCCCATGAGGATAGGAGGAGACAAAGAGGAACAGGGTCAACTAATACTGCTTCCAGCACGAAACCACTATCAGAAATTCGATTTGCGGTGAACGTATTGGAATCACTAAATTATTAATGTAAATAGTCAGGTATGCATTCAGGAAGTTCATGCATTTTGGCTTTCACTCTGAGTTCACAAATTCTAATTTTAATTTTTAACTTCATTTTCCTACCAGCAAATTTAAAATATTTTTTAAATACACCCAAACACCTAAAATATAATTTCCTTTCATTCTTGTATATTAAAATGAATATATATTTAACTTATCTTTCCAATTCCTCATATATTCTTTATCTTCATTAAAAGGCAACAACTTTAATAAAAAATAGCATACATAATTAAGATCAGTTGTTTCATTCTGCCTAAAGAAGTTAACTATAAATCCAGCAAATTATTGGTTCCTTTATATTTTGTAAAACAGAAAGACATTATTTAAGGCATTTCTAAGACAAATCACCTATCATCATGGTATATGAAAATTCAAAGCTTTTCATCTACAGTCTGTGAAGCTTTGAGGCCAGGACACCAAATCTACTAATATATGGTTTACTCTCAGCCACAAAAAAATGTTTTGAAAACTAAAATTTGGGGATGTAAACTATAAATTATCTTCTCATATCTAGTCATACTTATCTACTTACTGATCACTCCCTATCTGCAACACAAACCCAAATCACTCTTTAGAGGTCCCAAACACACTTTTCAACCCACTTGAATAAACAGGCACCCCGTATATCTACCACCACACTCATGCAACTCCAAAGCCCTCCCGTCCCTTCCTGTATTCTGTCATGGTATGTGACGATTCCACTCACCTGAATGACTAGTCTCTTCCTTCTGCCCCACTGCAAGCAATCCATCACTATAGCCCCACAATTTTGCTAGAAACATCTTGAGATCTGTCTAGTGGCATGCTGGCAAAATGGCACTCCGTGCAGAAAGCAAACAATGTTCTGAAGCCTGAGAAGAAACACTTGACAAATCTAAATTTTGGAAAGCAATAAATCTGCTGGGCTCACAGTCAGGAACAATGAAGTACAGAATTCGAGAGACTGAAGGTATCTTGCTTCAAATCCAGATGTTTTTCTTGGGTCACCAGTTCAATACTTTTTGGGAAAACTGTAGGCAAATATATCATTAAACACTTCTGTTCCCTCTTTCTCATTAAAAAAAAATCTTAATTAGCTTTTCAAAAATAAAAACATGTCAGCTGACATTTTCTTCCTATTATGCCAATGCAGCTTTCAAAATGTTAGAATTTTTGTTTTTGAGATATCTTCCCCCCCTTATAACTTTTTAGAATCCACAACTTCATACCCTCTTGGACTCTTCTAGCCACTACTCTACCAAGAGAATTCACTATCTTGACTTCTCACATAATGGATCAGGTCTGCCTAATTCTGGACTTCATATAAATGGAACTGTACAATTACATATTCCTTTATGTCTGATTTCTCTCACTCATTGCAATGTATCTGAAAGTAAACCATGTTGTAACACAGAAGTTTGGTCTTCTTCACTGCTGCATAATACCCCACTGAATAAGCATATATTGCAATTACCCACTATAGTACTGATAGACATTTAGGTCATTTTCAGTTTGGAGCTATCCTAAACAGTGCTTCAACAAACATTCTTACATGTCTTTGAGTGAAGATGTGTATACATTTCTGGAGCAGAAATATTGGGCATTATGTAAATATTAATTTCTAATTGTTTTTGTTGTTTAGCTCATGCGAACTCATGTCCGACTCTTTGGTGACCCCACAGACTGTAGCCTGCCATGCTCCTCTGTCCATGGCATTTCTCAAGCAACAATACTGGCATGTGTTGCTATTTCCTTCTTCAGGGGATCTTCCTGACCCAGGGATCACACCTGGGTCCTGTACTGGCATGCACAGTCATTAACACTGAGCCACCAGTGTAGCCCACTTATCTCTAATCAGTTCAGTTCAGTTCAGTCGCTCAGTCGTGTTCGACTCTGTGACCCTATGGCCTGCATGCTGCCATACAGGCTTCCCTCTCCATCACCAACTCCTGGAGCTTACTCAACTCATGTCCACTGAGTCAGTGATGCCATGTAACCATCTCCATTGTCTGTTGTCCCCTTCTCCTCCTGCCTTCAATCTTTCTAAGAATTAGGGTCTTTTCCAGTGAATCAGTTCTTCCCATCACGTGGCCAAAGTATTGGAGTTTCAGCTTCAGCATAAGTCCTCCCAATCAATGTTCAGGACTGATCTCCTTTAGGGTTGACTGGTTTAATCTCCTGGCAGTCCAAGGGACTCTCAAGAGTCTTCTCCAACACCACAGTTCAAAAGCATCAATTCTTTAGCACTCAGCTTTCTTCACAGTCCAACTCTCACATCTATACATGACCACTGGAAAAACTGTAGCCTTGACTAGACAGACCTTTGTTGGCAAAGTAATGTCTCTGCTCTCTAATAAGCTGTCTAGGTTGGTCATAGCTTTCCTGCCAAGGAGCAAGTGTCTTTTAATTTCATGGCTGCAGTCACCACCTGCAGTGATTTCAGAGCCCCCCAAAATAAAGTCTGTCACTATTTCCACTGTTTCACCATCTATTTGCCATGAATTGATGGGACGGGATGCCATGATCTTAGTTTTCTGAATGTTGAGTTTCAAGGCCGCTTTTTCACTCTCCTCTTTCACTTTCATCAGGGGGCTCTTTAGTTCTTCTTTGCTTTCTGCCATAAGTGTGGCATCATCTGCATATCTGAGGTTATTATTTCTCGTGGCAATCTTGATTCCAGCTTGTGCTTCATCCAGCCCAGAATTTCTCATGATGTACTCTGCACAGAAGTTAAATAAGCAGGGTGACAATATATAGCCTTGACCTACTCTTTTCCCAATTTGGAACCAGTCTGTTGTTTCATGTCCAGTTCTAACTGTTGCTTCTTGACCTGCATACAGAGTTCTCAGAAGGCAAGTAAGGTGGTCTGGTATTCCCATCTCTTGAAGAATTTTCCACAGTTTGTTGTGATCCACACAATCAAAGGCTTTGGCGTAGTCAATCAAGCAGAAATAGATGTTTTTCTGGAACTCTCTTGCTTTTTCAATGATCCAGCGCCCCCAGCAAATCTATCACCCCCAGCAATCATAGGTTCCTATCCAAAACCGCTTAAAGATGGTGGGGTAGAAGGACGTGTGCTCATCATCTCCTTATCTCTAATAGGTATCGTCAAATGATTTTTCAGAGAGATTGTACCCTTCCCCAAGAAGGATAAGAGAATTTTCTCTGCTCCATTTCCTTACCAACACCTGAAAATGTTCAGTCTTTTTCATTTTAGTCATTCTTGTGAGCATGTAATTCTATCATGTTATGCTTTTACTGATTGACTATTTTATTTCCTCACTGAATGAAAAATATTGAACCCATTCTCATGTTTAAATAGCCTATTTTATAAAGTGCACACTTAAGTTTCTTGCACACTTTTAAGGGCTTTTTTTTCTTACTGTTTTGTAGCAATTTTTTTTTATAGTTTGAAAACAGGCCCTTTAGCAGATAAAGGTATTGCAAAAGACTTCTATGCTGTAGTTTGCCATTTCACTTTCTCACAGATGTTTTCTGAGGAACAAAAGTTCTTAATGTACTTCAACTGATCAACTTTTTTCTTTAAAGCTACTGCTTTTTGTGTCCTGTTGAAGAAGATTTTTTCCTACCCCAAGGTCATGAAAATATTGTCCTGTGCTTTCTTCTGTAAGTTATATTGTTGTAGTTTTCAAAAGGACTTCATTTTATCTGTAGGCTTAGTTGTGGAGCAGACATTATCATAATAATAAGCACTAATAAATGCTAAAACTTTAGTCATTGTAGGAAAAGTCATGAAGCACAGACAAAGAAAAATATTCTTTCCCTTGCTCTTCTTTATGCAAAAATAAGAAAAGTAGCCTAAGAGAAAAAAAAGAAAGAGAAACTTCACCTTGAATATATTCAAGTGGTGTGATTCCAAAGTCTTTGCCAAGGCTTCTCCCCCATAGAAACTTCTAGAGATGTCCATGCACTGACTCCCCAGAGGCTCACTCTGCTTCTTCCCTAGGATGCTCATCCATGTGTCTGGGAAGATTCTATCAGGAGCCAAAGGTGAGAAAAGATAAGACCGAGTGACCTGAATGACTGTTACATTCAAAGCTTTGCTAGAAAGAAAGAAAAAAAAAAAATCACTGTCTTATTGAGCAATGCAATTTCCTACAAACTACTGAGACACTCTCCTACTTCTTTAAAGAAAGAGGATAAAGACTTTTAAAGGTAAGCCAGAAATATTATAACCAGAAACATCCCACTGCCCTGCCTACTTTTTCGCAGCAGACAGTTTAAACGAATTCAGGTAAAAATGCATGACAATGGAGATTACTTGGAATATTAAAATACAGTCCCCAAAATAAACTATGAAGAATGTTTTTAAATGAGACCAGAAAACAAAAAAGAAAACAAATAAGCAAAAGAGAGTAACAGAAGAGTCCTTGGGCATGCCTTATTATTCATCCAACTTGGTTCAGTCAAATACTGTATTTTTTTCCTACACGTGGCTGGCCATGATTTTGCAGTTGGTTCCTTTCAGATAAGGGCACTCCTTAGAACTTTCTTTCTTGCCGTCACATTTCAAAAAATGTTTATTTCCATGTTCTAAAAGCCAGTAATGTGGCCGAATTGGTCATCTGTTTGTATTTGTAAGAAATGACGTGAGACAACTATGAAGTGTGGAAGGGAGATTATTTGCCAGGTAACAACATGAATAAAATCAGTTCCTACTTGATTGGTGACAGGGTCCTCCCTAGAGAGGAAGAGTCACAGAAATGCACATAGCTGGAGCCAGACATGCGTGGTGGTAACGCTGGCTCATCACCGAGCTGAGGGGAAATAATGGTTGTCAGACTGTCCTAATAAAGATACTAAATCAAATGTACTTTACTGTCTTGGTGATGATGATGAAAGGGGAAAAGAGTGCCCTGAACAGGGGGAAAGTAATCAGTTATATAATAAAGGTGAAACACTGCCTGGCAAACCATCCAACATAAGATCTCTAAAATCAGCAGCAGTTACAGGAGGGAAAAAGAGACTGTGTAAATCACCAAAACATAAACAGATCTTCATTTTATGGACCTTTGTTCTGCATGGTCTCAGCTTCTCTGTTGAAACACTTGGCTCATCTGGAAACAGAACTCAGCGGCGAGATCTGCCTTGGTCTTGACTTGTGCCCAGAGGTGGTGTCTCGAGAACATTGGGCCCCAACCCCACAGCAGCCTGGCCAGCCCAGTGGACTATCTGAAAACAGCCACTGCAGAGGACACTCCTCAATGCCAGGATCAAGGGGCCAGCCCCACCTCCCTTCTCTGTCCACCACTGGGCCTTTTTACTTTAAAATTCACAGGATAAGGGATGGTGGGACCTATTCTGTTATTATCTGAGTATAAGACAGGCTGCCTGGTCTTGAGTATCTGTAATAAAAATGTTCACCTAGCTACTAATTTGTGGTATTTATTTGGAGCAAAGAGGAAAAAGAAGTAAAGGCAAGACTATCTCTATGATTTTTAAGCCATTATTCTCATATCAATTTTAAGTATGTTCTTTAGAAGTCCTCTTTAATAAGGCATGCCTCTAAGGAAATAAAGTCAATGTCCAAAGACAGATTTAAAATGGCCTTTAATTTCCTGATTTTCAGAATTCTAAACACAGATTGTGATTACAAAATAGCTCTAATTTTACAGCCATACATTATATTACATGGTTATATTTTTCCTTCTGCCCTGCCACACTGTAAACTCCATGATAGGCAAAGATTGTGTGTGCTTCTCTTCAGAATTAGACCCCCAGGACCTGATGTGATACTAGCAATTGAGGATTTAAAAAAAAAAAAACTAGACTCAAATTGGTTAACTTCAAGGAGCTGACCATGGCAAAACTTGGACCTGAACATAAGCATTCTGACTCCAAATGAAAGCTCACTCTCTGAGGCTTTACTGCTTCTCCATTTTTATATATGGTCTGGCAGCTAACACTTTCAAAAACACACCTACTCTTATTCCTATTAATTATGCCTATCGATCATCTTCATCAATTAATTAAAGGTGCATTTCAAATCCTACCATTCAAAGAAACACACCAACTCAATTTTTTCCCAGTAGCAAAAACAGCATTTCTCCATAACTATCTCATATTGTAATTAAAGTTCTTATTTCAGTTAAAGTGTTTTCTAATACTATTCTTTGTAGAGAAGCTGCTGAACACAATTACTGATATTTAGACACTTGGGGTTTTTTAACTAATTGGTTTACTATTCATCAGCTTCAATCCCAAATAAAAAGATAAAGATTTAAAACTCGAAACAGATACCCTAATGTGCTTCTGTACCCTCAGTCTGTGTGATCACGAGTGAACAGAATGCTGCCTTTGTAAAGAAAGCAGACAAGCTTGAGAAAGCAGGGCCGTTCAGAAGGAAGCTGGGTTCTCGGTCTCAGCCACTGGTTACCCCTGAGACAGCCTGCATGGCGCCAGATGGAGCGGGACTGCCTGCTCACCCCACAGGCCCGCAGAGGAGTGACTGGAGAAGGATTAATTACTGCACTTTCTGTTGTTGCTGCACATTTAGAACAATCCTTTCCATGGGTTTACCGGAACTGGAACACCAAGACGTCCTTATTCGTAAGACTCGAGCCATTAATCAACAGGCGCAACAGGCTTTTGCACCTGGGCCCTCGCCCCGGGCTGGCCCTGTGCCAGCTCCCTCGCCGGGCATCCATCACTGCAAGCTCTGTCTCCACACATCCAACAGCCTCTTCGTGTAGACTCTTTCTCATGTGCCCGCTCACCCATGTTCTGCTGTGTCTCTCCCTTCCACAGCCTTTGTCTTTTGCCATTTTTCTATGCCCGATAGAAGGTTGTCACTTCCAAACCTTGTGACTGAGAAGAGGTGAAATAACATTCTACATTTACTTGAGTGACTCAGCTAGAGCAGTACCTGATATCTGTTAGAAATTCTTCTTGAATAAGCACAACGTGTTGAAGCTTCAAACATCAAACAGGGCCGACATTTTGTCAGCCAGGTCATGAACCACATGACTGAGGGGTTATCAGAGCACAGGGCACTTCCAGCTTCAAACCTTCAGCCTCCATCTATCTGTCAGAGATTCGGAGACTCACCAGGCAAATTAAAATGAGCACATTCGAGTTTTAAAGTGTGCTCTAGGGGCTTCCCAGGCAGTCCAGTGGCTAAGTCTCTGAGCTTCCAATGCAGGGGGCCTAAGTTCGATCCCTGATCAGGGAACTAGATCCCACATGCAACAACTAAAGATTCCGAGTGCCACAACTGAAGACCTGGTACAGCCAGACACATAAATAAATATTTTTAAAGGTGTGCTCCAGCAACCATTACTTGAAAACACAAGGTGTGTCTTCCTCTATACCAGAGAGGCAAACCTGGCCCTGTCTCCTGGACTACAGGCCAGGCAAGGGTGGGCTCCCTAATTGAGGCCCACAGACTTTACAAGGAGGGTCAGACTAGGTGAGCCCAGGGCTCGGCAGTTCTGAATGGGAGGTTACTGTGCAGCAACAGGGACCAATCACTGACCTCCAAGTCTATTTTTGATTATCAGAAACTGCAACGACCCATCAGGTTTGTTAAATTGCATCCAAGTAGTATTACTGCGTCCCGACCAGTGATGGTCACCAACGACTTCTTTCTGTGGATTCTGTTCAGCTTTCCAAAGAAGCAATAGCTCTGTTTCATCCTTCTGGGGCCAAACTGCTTGTCACCTCAGAGCCTCTCACACCCTGCAAGCTCAGGGTCGTGTGAGGGTCACGTCTGTGTGCACAGGCTTCAGGCTCAACAAAATCAGCCCTTTATTACACCACGTCTGCTTTCTGGATTAACTAAGGCAGGCTGTGTGCACCACGGGAATTTCATGGAGAGGTTAATAACATAGGCTTTGCCATCAGAACTGGAGGGAAACCTTGGTTCTTGTTGTTATTGTTCAGTCATTCAGTCATGTCTGACTCTGTAACCCCATGGACTGCTGCATGCCAGGCTTCCCTGTCTTTCACCATCTCCTGGAGTTTGCACAAACTCAACTTCATTGAGCCAGTGATGCCATCCAACCATCTCATTCTCTGTCATCCCCTTCTCCTCCTGTGCTCAGTCTTTCCCAGCTTCAGGGTCTTCTTCACGAGCTGGCGCTTCACATCAGGTGGCCAAGGTATTGAAGCTTCAGCTTCAGCATCAGTCCTTCCAATGGATATTCAGCCCTCAACATGTAGGGGATTTTATGAGTAGGTGGCACTAGTGGTAAAGAATCTGCCTGCCAATGCAGCAGATGCAAGAGACGTGGGTTTGATCCCTGGGTCAGGGTAGATGGGCATGGCAACCCACTGTAGTATTCTTGCCTGGAGAGCTACAATCCATGGGGTTGCAAAGAACTGGACATGACTGAAGCTACTTAGTGCACACACACACACACACAAATAAATGAATCTCCCTAAGCCTCAGTGAAATACAGCAATCACAGCTGCCTTACGAGATAAATGCAGATTCCCAAGCATGTTCCAGACAGTCAAAATCACTGGTGTTGAAACCAGCCTGCCTGTATGTTCACTAAACCCACACTCGATTCTTATACACAGAAACAACTGAAACAAACTGCAAATACACCCCATAACAGGACTGAGGGGGTGTAGCTGAAAATCAGACTATCTCCAGGAGTTTCCTCTGACCCCCCCTTCAAAATATAAATGACTGCTCCTGCTTCCTGGACCAGGAGGATTCCTACAGTCTGTTCTGATTTCTGTTTGAAACTCAAGGTTCTGGATTTTTCCCTTAAAAAAAGGACACCCCAGGGGCAAACAGAAAGTAGCCAATGATGAGTGGACATTAAGGTGAATGGTAACATTTTTGTTCATCATTGAGTTTTAGGATGCATACAACATGCTTACAACTAAATGCTTTGGGATTGCTCCCCACCCTCTCTGGTATTCTGGGAACTGCTCCTGAGGAAGGTGGAGCCTGGTCCTAGCCAGTGTCCTCAGTGGCTCTGGGTAGTGGGGAGGCCTGGCCTTGTGGTCAGAGGCTCTGGGTAGTGGGGAGGCCTTGACCGTGGTCTTGTGCTCAGATCTGGTACCTGCCCTGTGAGACCATCATCAGGGACTGAGAGCCACATGATGATGAGTGGAGAAGCTCCCAGAAAGGAGGTGAGGGGGGAAGCAGGACAAGCATCTCCACACTACGAGGGATGCCTGGCTCAGTGAGACATCTTTCCCCCTACAGATACTGAAGCTGAACCCTCATAAAAAGAATGGGATGGGATCATCATCAGAGGATCCCAATGCCTGCTCTGCCTGCAGGTGACTTCAGAGCTGGCAATGAGCACCTCTTCTTTAAAAGTGTAGCAGTGGCAGTGGCAGTGAGAAGCAGCTGGATGAAGCTTTGGGGCAAAAGAAAAGCAGGACGGATGGGGAGAGAAGGCAGGCAGGTGGCTGAGACATTTTCCATTGGGATCGTGAGTTTCTCTGCACCTGAAGCCAAAATGAAACACCTCATAAATTGAGTTAAAATTAAAAATTACTTGCCAACTTTGTTTGAAAGAAAAGAAGCTCTACAAACATGGAGAAATGTACTTGTATCAAATAGCTTAACTCGCTTTTTAAACCTAATTTAATCTCTCTATTCCCAACAGAATATTATTGTTTTATCTTACATTAATTAAAATTCAGTGCAATGTGGTTTTACACACATTATGTATAACATTTTTAGAAATACAATCTTGATTTTCAAACAGTCATGGTTTTAAAAGATAAGATAAAATTTGCAATCGCTAAAAAAGCACTGTTAGTTTACTTTTACCAGATCAGATAGAAGAATCAAGTCTTATTTAACTAAAAATGACCATCCTTCACGCTATAGCAGTACTGATCGATGGTCCTCTATTGAGAAAATTTCCACTGCATCTCTCGGAGCTGAGGAGACGTCAGTTCTCCTGGCTGCTTTTGCCTCCCCGCCTTGTCCTTTCCTTTTAACTCTGGGAATAATCTTCTTTGACACACTGAGCATAAAAAGGCAATAAAATCTATTGAGATATTTCTTTTTTGGTGTTCACCTTTAATGACATGCTTGAAAATGCCTTCCCACTCTTCAAATGTATGGCCAACTCTGTTTAATTTCCGAAGGTCTTCTAGTTCTGTGTTTTTCCTTTATTTCACGCTACATGCCACAAAGGCTCCCTCTGAGACAATACCTCATTGCAATATGAATTTATAAGCACAGCTGCTTTTGGAAAACACTGGTAAGTCCACTTTCCCTCTGGCTTCAGCAGATCCTATAAGGGTTGGAGTGTTATAACCAAAAGTCACCTGGGTCAGTCAGCAGGCATTTATTGAGCAATTACTCTCTAGGAAACACGGATTTGGGGAGAGGAACACAGGGAAGGCATAATTGACTCAATCCCTATAGGGTGAATGGCAACTTTAAGTGGGGAAGTAAAACAAATATACAGGAAATACATTTAAGAATACATCTGTTGTGGGTTGAATTATGTCCTCTCCCCCAAAAAGATGCTTTCAATTCCTAATCCCCTGGTACCTGTGAATGTGACCTTGTTTGAAAATAGGATCTTACAGATATAACCAAATTAAGGCAAATACTGGATGAGGGCTTCCCTGGTGGCTCAGCGGTAAAGAATACGCCTGCCTATGCAGGAGACCTGGGTTAGACCTCTTGGTCAGGAAGATCCCCTGGAGAAGGAAATGGCAACCCACTCCAGTACTCTTGCCTGGAGAATTCTATAGACACAGGAGCATCATGGGCTACAGTCCACGGAGTTGCAAAGAGTCAGACACGACTTAGAAACTGAGCATGCACACACATGCTGGAATAGGATGGGTCCTAAATTCGTGACTGGTGTCCTCAGAAGAGAAAGGAGAGGGAGATGTGGACCCAGTGATACTTAGAGAGAAGACACACAGAGGGAGGAAGGCTATATAAAGACAGAAGCAGACATCTGAGTAATGCTGCCTCAAGACAAGGAAAGCCAAGAGTCACCCAGCTGGAAGAGGCAGGCAGGCTCCTCTCCTAGAGCCTCCAGGGGAGTGTGGCTCTGCTGACACCTTTATTTCAGACTCTGGCCTCCAGAACTGTGACATAACAAGTTCTTTTAAGACCCATGGTTCATGTTACATTGTGGTGGTTCAGACAGTAAAGAATCTGCCTGCAATGTGGGAGACCAGGTTTGACGCCTGGGTTGGGAAGACCCCTGAAGAAGGGACTGGCAACCCACTCCAGTATTTTTGCCTGGAGAATCCCATGGACAGAGGAGCCTGGTGGGTAAATGAGGTCACAAAGAGTTGGACATGACTGAGAAACTAACACTTTCACAAACCAGTACAACACTCATTTGTCCTGTATGACAACTGGCCAGGTATTTTAAATTTTTCTAAGGATACATCTGAGTGCTCCATACTAAGCTAATATTAGAATTTAGAGAACCTTCATATCAAGATGATAAAACAGATTCATATTTCATAACCCTCACTGCTCCAGACTCTTAAGAAAGGTCAAAAAGAAAAATATAAAATTACCAAGACACATAAGAAAAATAATATAAAATAAACAGCTGACTCACAGACTTAAGAAATGAAGCTGTGGTTTCTGGCAGGAAAGGACAGACAGGGAGTCTTACATGGCCATGCACATACTGCTATATTTAAAGCAGATGAACAACAAGGACCTGCCGTGGAGGACAGGGAGCACTCTGCTCAGTGTTACGTGGCAGCCTGGATGGGAGAAGGGCTGCGGGGAGAATGGATACACGTATATGTACATCAGTGGCTAAGTCCCTTTGCTGTTTACCTGAAACTATCACAACATTGTTAGTTGGCTACATCGCAATACAAAATAAAAAGTTCAAAAAAAATTGCTCTCTGAATCAGAAATAGAACAAATGTCCAAAATAGCTAGGGGTGTTAAGATCCCAGCTTTCTGGTCTCCGGGCTGAAAGCAACAGGCCCAGCCCTGCTCCCTAAGAAAAGGATCATGAGATCCAAGCACACAGTTGGAAACCAGGGCAGGTAAAAGAATGCCCAGTGCCATCAGCGCAGCCTAGCATAATAGGCAGAATGGCCTTCCAAAGATGTCCACAGCCTAATAATTCCTGAAACCTATAGATATATTACATTACATGGCAAATGGGAATCAAAGGTGCAGAGGGAGTTAAAGTTGCTAACAACCAGACCTTAAAACACGTTTTTCCTGAACTAGCTTGGTGGATCCAATGTAATCATAAGAGTCCTAAAATGTAGAATGCACACAGTGTACTCAGTCATGTCCCACTGTTTGCCACCCTAGGGACTGTAGCCCACCAGGCTCCTCTGGCCATGGAATTTCCCAGGCAAGAATACTGAAGTGGGTTGTCATTTCCTTCCCCAAAACGTAGAACAGAAAGGCAGAAAGTGTCAGTCACATAACATGAGAAGGACTTGGTTGGCCACTGATGGCTTTGATTGTGGACGAGGTCACAAGACAAGATGAAGGGAAGACTCTACGAGCAGGAAGAAGGGAGGAAATGGAAGGCGGAATACAGGAGGAAGGGAGGAAAAGCACAACCACTTGTAGAGGATCACACAGGGGACTATACACGCCAGACACGCGAACTAACTGATGTGCCTGGACACGCAAGACTAAGACACGCAGGCTCAATTCTTTGAAAGTTCGAGCCTGGAAGGTTTTTATGTAGGGGATTACTGTAGTCCAAAGTGCTAAAAGCTTTTATTTTTTTAAGAAAAAAAAAAAAAGATACTTGTTATGGACTGAATGTCTTTATCCTCCACAAATTTATATACTGAAACTCTTCCTCTGAGGGATGGTTTTTGAAGATGGAGGATTTGGGGGGGTGATTAAGTCATGAGGGTGGAGCTCTCTTGGTGGGATTAGTTAAGAAGAGATAGAAAAAAGCTTGCTTCCCCATCACCAAGTGAGGATACGAGAAAATAAGCCAGCAAGTGGGCCCCTGCTAGATACTGGATCTGCCTGCACTTTGATCTTGAACTTCCCATGTCTAGAACCAGGAGACATGTTTGCTGCTTAGCCATCCAGTCTATGGTAATTTGTAATAGCAGCCCAAACTGAGAATACAGAGACACAACCTATCAAGAATAATAAGTCATTAATATGAAACATGAAATAGGTAAGATAAACTCAAGTATGGTCAGACCCAAAAAGGAGCTCTCAAAATGGAATCTGTTGCAAATAGCAGTGTAGCACAGAGACAATCTCGTAAGATAAAGCGACCCCTAAGACAAATACGTATGTATTCACATATATGTTACATGTGTATTCTATACTTTTAATTTTGCAAGAGCGAATAGGGCCCAAGATTGATCTTTTTTTTTTTTTTCTGATAACAAACATCTTCCATATACTAGAACATACTGTTTACTCAAAATGAGATATTGGTGAAGTGAGTCAGAAAGAGAAAGATAAATATTGTATTCTAACACATATATTCAGATTCTAGAAAAATGGTACTGAAGAATTTATTTACAGGGCAACAGTGGAGAAATAGATACAGATAATAGACTTATGGACATGGGGAGAGGGGAAGAGAGGGTGAGATGTATTGAAAGAGTAACATGGAAACTTACATTACCATATGCAAAATAGATAGCCAACAGCAATTTGCTGTATGGCTCAGGAAACTTAAACAGGGGCTCAGTTTTAACCTAGAGGAGTGGGGTGGGGAGGGAGATGGGAGGGAGTTTCAAAAGGGAGGAAATATACATATACCTATAGCTGAGGGGCAACCAGCTCCACGTACCACAGCTAGAGAAGGCACAGTCAAAATAAATTAAAATTTTGAAAAAAAATTCAAAGATTCACTTTTTTATAGACAGCCAATTATGTCATGGCTTCTCTTGAGAACCCTATAAACAACCTTTATAACGTTGAATTTCTCTTGTTGAGTTCTGCAGCCTAATCAGAGCCACGAGCACACCCAGAGTTCTCACTCACCTCACAGGAGAGCTATTTGGACGCACTCAGATAAATGAATTTTCTAATTCTGGCTCTGCAACCAGCTCATCTGGTTTCTCTGGATTTATGATGACACATCTTAAATAATGTTAGGATTGGACTAGACATTCCTTTACATCTCTTTTAGTCCTGTAATTTTTATTATTTTGTTTCATGATGATATTAAAATATCCTAAGCCCCCAGTCTTCCTATGTATGATTTATCAAATTGTGGACTGAAGAAGAAAGGCATAGCAGAGTGCTCAAAATAAACTGCTAACAAAATACAGCATTATTCATGTCCTCTCCACGTCATACAGTAAAGTGTGTTAGTTGCTTTGTCGTGTCTGATTCTTTCTGACCCCATGGACTATAGCCCACCAGGGTCCTCTGTCCATGGGATTTGCCAGGCAAAAATATTAGAATGAATTGCCATTCCCTCTCCAGGGATCTTCCCGACCCAGGGATTGAATCCAAGTCTCCTGCACTGCAGGCAGGTTCTTTACCACGGAGACACCAGGGAAGCCACACAGTAGGTTCTCAGCTAAAGCAGGAGAAGTGTTAAGTCTTCAACTGTTATTAATGAGACAGTACTACACACCTTCAAAAAATTCTCAAATACTGCAGAAATATACTGTAAGGTAAGAAATAGGAAGGCAAGTTTTACTTTGGGTTTAGTTTTAAATATCGTTCCATTGCTTCTCCTTAATCAATATAAACTGAAAACAGATTCATCTAATTCACCTCAAGAATCTAGTAATGGATTTGGAAGGTCAATTCCAGCTCTCCCAGGTATTGAGGGAATAATAAAGCATGAATGGTCTTCTGCCAATGAGTTCAGGCAGGAAAATAAAACTGCAACTCACTATGAAAACTCAAAGCATGCTCTGAGGTTATGTGGACTTTGAGACCACAGGCGGCTGGGCACAGAGCAGCCCAGGAGAAAAATCAAGAAAAGCTCTCCACAGTACCAAGAAAATGAGGAGCAAAGGGTATGAGATAACTGAGAACAACAGTGGTTAGTCTTGGTGTAATAACTGACGAAATGATGGGTAAATGCATTTTCTTGCATCGAGAATTGCACACAGCTCTGCACAAATTTATTAACATTACATGCATAGTCAAAAATATTTTCCAGTTACTATTATTATATCACAAATCATTCTAAAAGAGTGGCTTAAAGTAACAATTGTAATTCTGGGAGATAGTGAGGGACAGGGAGGTCTGGCGTGTTGCAGTCCATGGGGTCACAAAGACTCACACACAACTTACCAACAGAACAACAACAACAATAATTGACTGGAACCACCTGGAAAGCTCTTGTTTGGGTTCTTTCCATGGCCACAGGCAGATGCTGATCACTACAACAGCTTCTCCACCCACATGTCTGGTGCCCGGGCTGAGAACACTTGAATAGCTGGAGACTGGCCTGTCTGCGGCTCTGTGCACACCCCTCTCTGGGCAGTTGCTCCAAGCAGCCTCTTCATTTGCAGCTGCAGGATAGCAAGTCTTCTCATGTGATGGCCAAAAGCTTTCACAGTGAGCACCACAAGAAAAACAGAAAGCATTAGAAGCAGTACTGCCTGTGCACCTAGTCTTGAAGGTAATGCAGAATCACTCTGGCCAGATCCTGTTCATGGAGCCAGTCACAGAGGCCACAGCCATCCCCCTCCTGTGGGGATGTACAGCAAAGTTCTCAAAGAGCATTTGAGGCAGGAAATCCTGTTGCAGCCATTCTTGGAAAATATGAGCTGCCAAAAGCAACTTGGAATAAGAAGACCCCAATGATTTTAAGAAATAATTTCCAATTTATTGGGAAGAAAGAAAGACTTGGGCATCATAATTAGTTTTCTTTTGTTGCTATAAGAAGTTGTCACAAATGGAGTGACTTAAAACATAAATGTATTATTTCACAGTTCAGAAATGTTTTGGGGTCCCTCCAGATTAAACTGAAGATAGCATCAGAGCTATGTTCCCTTCCAGAAGCTCCAGGGGAGTCGGTCCTCTTGCTCTAGCAGCTTGTAGTCAGAATTCATTCCCTTGCAGCTGGAGGGCTGAGGTCCCTGGACCATCGCTGGCTTCCAGCGGGACTCATTCCACTGGGCCAGAGGCCACCCGTATTCCTTGAGTTACGACCCCCTCCTCCAGCTTCAAAGCCACCAACAGCTCTTCACGCTCACGTTCACACCTCCTCTCTTCCACTGCATCTCCCTGACTGACCCGGGACAAAGAAAATCCTCTGCTTTAAGGCTCATGTGATCAGATGGCGCCCACCTTGAAAATCTGCCCCCATCACTAGTTCTAGCGCCTGAATCCCATTTGAAGCGTTCCTTTGCCATGTAAGGTAATATATTCTGGACACTAGAACTTGGCATCTTTGAGCACCATAACCCTGCCTACCACAAACATAATGTGTTTGATTAAACAGACACCACGGCAATGGAATTAAGGAAATTAACATCAAAATGCAATGATTATGGGGCCTCCAGGAAGCAATTCCACATGCATTAAGCACATTTACTTAATCAAATGATTTCCCTTCTTACACCTGGTCAGATGTAGAAACGTGCATGCCCTGAGGTCCATGAGTTTTCGCAGCTGGGAGAAAGACCTTCTCGCTAAAATTTAATTAACTCTATTTTACATGCAATTATAATAAAGGCTACTTGGTTTCTAAGACCAAACAAACCCAGCAGTAACAAAACAGAAACTGCAAATACCAATCAACAATGACAAGTGACAAGAGGAAATCCAAAATGACACTTACATAAAACATCTACCGAACATATACATACAGCCGTCTAAAGTCATCTGCTATCAGAGCAGACACTGCTGCCAGTGAGTACCACCACGTTACACTGAGAAATGATAAGTTACATTCCAAACATTATAGACACACTTCCCATCACAGGAAAGGGCTTATGTTTTCTTAAACAAGACCTGGGTGCACGGGCAGTGCGGTGGACATGCTGGCCAAGGTGGCTGTTCCCACCATTCCTGCTGAGGAGGAAGAGGACCAGGAGCCCACACCCCCAGACATGTGCGTTTGCCCTGAAGGACACATGGCTCCGGCTGGGCTGGGGGCACGGAGAAAGGGATGGAGGAGAGCCTCTGGAGAAGCCAGCTGTGAGACACAGCAAGGACCCTGACAGCCCCCAGGTTCCAACTCCCACTCCCTCTGCAACCAACTGAGCTGCAGTTTCTGCCTTCTCATTGAGTCCCCTACTGTCTTTCTAATTGTTTCACTTATTTACTTATTTTGGCCTAACCCAGCCCCGGTGAATTTCTCTTCCTTGTGACCAAACAATTCATTACGAAGACAAATGGGCAAAATCTCAGTCATCTGAAAAACAATCCAGCTATCAAAAAGGATCGATTCTCCAAGGGCTCCAGGTGGTTGTCAAGTTCTGTATTTTGTGCAGTTTACCAAAGTGCTTTTTGTTCAATACTAGTATGTTTCAATAGACCATCCAAACCTTCATTAGAAGAATACAGCATCCCACCTCAATAACTAGGCTTTAATATCACAGATGTCTGCAACTGTATTTCAAATAGGACCCAATAATGGGGTTTGATCAAAATGAGTTGAAACACAGTATTTTTCAAACAATGTGCTTATAAATTGGTTTTTAATAAATCTCATACCTTTTTCAAGTTAAGGAATTAAATCATCATAGGAATTACAGGTTTCAAAGAAAACTTTTTATCACCAAGAAATGTGTATTTTTAGGAAAAATAAATAGTTCACATTAGCATTATAGACAATAGGATTTATTCCTAGAAAAATGTCATTAGTCAGTTACAATTTCAGTATTTTGAAGTTCAATGATTTTTATCAGTCAGGGTCAGGGCAATAATACAGAGCCCAACCCAGGTAATTCAATAGGGAGAATTGAATATGAGGCACCAGTTACAATGGTGTTGGAAGATTTGAAAAGGCAAACAGGGAATGGAGCCAGCAGGCTATTAGCAACAGCAGCTAAGCTGCTACACACCACAGGCCTAGGGGAGCAAGGCAGAAGGCCAGGACTGACAGCAGGGAGCCAGAATAACCCGGGCGAGACACAACTGCCGCTGAAGACCCTACACAGAGTGGGGAGAAACAGGTGAAACGCCTGGCTTTTTCCACTAACTGGTCTTAGCTGGCAGCTGGCTCGCAAGGGAGTCCAGGCAAATGACAGGAGAGGAACCCCTGCAACCTGAGCAGATCACAGAAGAGCTGGAAAAGGTTCTGCGTATAAACAGACAAATAACCATCACAATAATTGAGCCGATCTTTTACGCTTTAAAAAAACACATTTATAATACACAGAGTGACAGAGGCAACTGCTTCTGGGGCAGAGCGGTTTCCAGCTAAAACCCACATACTATCCCCAATGATCGTGCTATGTTATACAAATACTGAAGCCTAAAATGTGCTAAATGGTCCAGAAGTTAAGTAGAAAAATCAGCAAAGGTTCTACCTTAGTGCTCTCTGGCATGCAGGAACAAAGCTAGGGCTGGTCATTCACTCTCTGAGCAAACAGATTACGCCTTATTGTCATTAAATTACTGCCCACAGTTATTATATAATAAATGATATTTATGAAATTTAGTAGAAAATATTATGATTTACCTCCAAAACCACTCCACCCTCTTTCACTGTTTCGCAGTCTTCTCATTTGGGTGTGTGTGAGACCCCAGACCCTTCTGCACGCTGAGTCCTGACATGTTTAAGCCAATCAGGGGGACCTCATGAATCTCTCAACAATGGTTCAGAGAGAGCCAGCAACCCAGGCAAAAGTGAATTTGTATGACATTTCCTGGGCTACAGAATTTGTGCAGGATGGTCCGATCATAACTCCATTCAATAATCATGAAAGGGAAACCCTATCTCCCTCCTCCTTGAGGAGAATGAGCAAGTACGATGCCTCAACTCCTTTCTGAAGCTATTCGGTGACCCTGAGAAACCTCAGCATGAAAACAAAGTCTGCCCTTTGGCACTGAGTCTCCCTGGTGGCTCAATCGGTAAAGAATCTGCCTGCTGTGCAGGAGACCCACGTTTAGTCCCTGGGTCAGGAAGATCCCCTGGAGAAGGAAATGGCAAACCACTCCAGTATTCTAGCCTGGAAAATCCCATGGACAGAGGAGCCTGGGACTACAGTCCATGGGGTCATGAGCTGGACACAACTGAGTGACTAAACCAGCACCACTGGTTCACAGAGGACGACTAAACAAGTGCACCACAGAAGAATCACGACAGAGCCCGGACCAAACCATGATCGAATTTCAGGTATTTCTGAATATTTCAGATACTTAAGTCAATATAGGCCAATTCCTTCAACTTGTTAGAGCTTGGTTTTGGTGGTAGCTGTTATTAAAAGCCAAAAACAAAATATTAGGGGCACTGCTCCTACCTTAAAGGGCTTCTTCACCAAATTCTACCTAACTCCAGAGAGGTGACCTGTGTTACTACTCCCTCCATTATATACTGGAGGAAAGTGAAGAATGCCACTTGTCCAAAGTCCTGCAATCTGTAGAAAGTGGAGAGGGTTTGAATCTGACTGGTCTGTCTTAAGAGCCTGTGTCCTTGCCCATGACTCCACACAAACCCACAGCCACTCTGCAGCACCAAAATGTTTCCTTCACAGGTAGCTCTGCTGGCATTCAATGTTGCAAGATTTTTTTTAAAGAACTTTATAAAGCCCTAAAGGTAAAACAGGAGGACAGGTTAAACAATATTCATATGTACATAATCAAACCAAATCAAACCAATCAAATAGAGCAGTTTTTACCCAAATAAAGCATTCAGTTACATTAGACGTCCACAGGCCATCTTGACCACAGGGATGAAAATGTTAAATCTTCAGAATACTTTTAGAGGAAGGTAAATATAAGGGGATAACACTAGGGAATCCTATTTTGTTTTTAAAACTGGTGGAAAGTGTTGGTTGCAACTCAGT
Source organism: Neotragus moschatus (assembly GCA_006410615.1). Lineage (NCBI taxonomy): Eukaryota > Metazoa > Chordata > Mammalia > Artiodactyla > Bovidae > Neotragus > Neotragus moschatus. The sequence goes on from SJYA01001803.1 coordinate 500,630, forward strand.
ATCATGAACATCATAAATTTTGGGGTTAAGACCGTGGTTCCCTGGCTTGAAATGATGCTTTTCTAAACAGATTTCAGCATATATACTTGAAAGCCATTCCTACATGAAAAATTTTGGAAAAAATACTACATATATAATTTATATACACACGTGTCAGTTCAGTTCAGTTCAGTCACTCAGTAGTGTCCAACTCTTTGCGACCCCATGAATCGCAACACGCCAGGCCTCCCTGTCCATCACCAACTCCCAGAGTTCACTCAGACTCACGTCCATCGAGTCAGTGATGCCATCCAGCCATCTCATCCTCTGTCGTCCCCTTCTCCTCCTGCCCCCAATCCCTCCCANTAAGTCTGAATTTGGCAATAAGGAGTTCATGATCTGAGCCACAGTCAGCTCCTGGTCTTGTTTTCGCTGGCTGCACAGAGCTTCTCCATCTTCGGCTGCAAAGAATATAATCAGTCTGATTTCATTGTTGATCATGTGGTGATGTCCATGTGTAGAGTCTTCTCCTGTGTTGTTGGAAGAGGATGTTTGCTATGACCAGTGCGTTCGAAGGCACACAAGCCCGGCGGCTGCAATGGTGCAGGAGCGTGGCTGAGAGGAGCTACCCCACATCCAAGGTCAGGCGCAGCGGCCAAGAGGAGCTATCCTATTCCTTATATAATGTAGCTATTTAAATTAGCACAGAATCATTGCAACATTTCTAAATAAAATGTTTTTTAACCTTCAAAAAGAAAAACAAAAAACAAAGGTTTGTGAATCATTTATAACATTTTGTGAAACTGTAAGATTGATCCATTTCCTTTTAATTTTTAAACTTATGGAAAGCATTGTAGTATTAACATATCTTGTGAGTGAAAGTCACTCAGTCCTGTCGGACTCTCTGCGACCCCATATACTATACAGTCTGTGGAATTCTCCAAGCCAGAATACTGGAGTGTGTAGCCTTTCCCTTCTCCAGGGGATCTTCCCAACTGAGGGACTGAACTCAGGTCGCCTGCATTGCAGGAAGATTCTTTACCAGCTGAGCCACAATATTTCTTTTTAATATAAGATTACTCAATTGCAAAGTCAAAGTGATTATATTCTTCAAATCATTCCATTTGCCTTAATTCTTTAAAAGAAAAAAAAAGAAAAGATAGTGTCAAATGCTAATTGTTTAATATTTCTGTTCATGTAATTTCTTTATGATATTAAAGTGTTCACTGAAAGCAATCACAAAGTCAATATATGTTGAAACACTTTTCTGAAGTGAGGATGCAGCAGTTTAAAATTTTTCAAAAATGAACATCAGCATCTCAATTATAGTAGATGACACGAGTTACTACGTATTCTCCTTGCATCCAGAGGAACAGAATAATAGGACACACAGGTAGTGAGAGGAAGTGAGATTTAAAAGAAGTGATTCACAGAATTATGGAGGTTGGCAAATCTAAAACCAGTAGGGCAGGCCAATAAGCTGAAAATTCAGGTAAGAGTTAATGCTGCACTCTTGAGGGCAAATTTGCGGGGCAGGCCAATTGACTGGAAACTCTGGCACAATTTCTATGTTTCAGTCTTGAGAGGAAATTTCTTCCGGAAGCTTCAGTATTTGTACCTTTACAGCAACATCTAGCTGGTGTTTGACACTACAGCCTAGCCAAGTTGACATGCAAGATTAACCATCACAGTCATAAAAGTAGCTAGTGTTCTAGGAGCAAAGGTAGGAGTTGAAGTTTCCTTATCTTACTTTTCCACAATAAACACTATCTTTCAATAACTTAGTCTTCATAGAAATAGAAGACNCTTCAGTATTTGTACCTTTACAGCAACATCTAGCTGGTGTTTGACACTACAGCCTAGCCAAGTTGACATGCAAGATTAACCATCACAGTCATAAAAGTAGCTAGTGTTCTAGGAGCAAAGGTAGGAGTTGAAGTTTCCTTATCTTACTTTTCCACAATAAACACTATCTTTCAATAACTTAGTCTTCATAGAAATAGAAGACAATGGCAACCTACTCCAGTACTCTTGCCTGGAAAATCCCATGGATGGAGGAGCCTGGTGGGCTGCAGTCCATGGGGTCGCGAAGAGTCGGACATGACTGAGTGACTTCACTTTCACTTTTCACTTTCATGCATTGGAGAAGGAAATGGCCACCCACTCCAGTGTTCTTGCCTGGAGAATCCCAGGGATGGTGGAGCCGGGTGGGCTGCCATCTATGGGGTCGCACAGATTCTGACACAACTGAAGTGACTTAGCAACAGCCACACAGATTCTGACACAACTGAAGTGACTTAGCAACAGCCGCACAGAAATAGATTTCTGTCTGCAAGAATAAGAATGTGTCTGTGTATGTATATAAAAGGGAGCTAGCAAAGCAAAACACATGATCAATAATGACTTTATTTCTATTTGATTATAAAATTTAAAGGGAGCATCTTTTATTCATAAGCCCAGGGATTTGACATAAACATAAATTTATATTAGTGTTAAAACTATAAAAATTACTGTTAAAAACTGTAAAAAAGTATTTTTTTAAATCAAATGGCAGTCTGATAACAGTGGTTTACCTTAAAATAAATTAACCTTCATACAGATAATTATTATAAATTTTATTAACAGAACAAAAAAAAAAATCCAACTATTTCAAAGTACTGAAGGTCTCTAAAGCCAAACAAAAACTAGGGTCAAAGAGGAAGGAAGTGTGAAGGAAGGGACTCACTGGTCAGATTCACAGTTTTATAACCTCTCCTGGGGATACCTGCCTTTTCTGTGAAGCACAGGATGGTTACAACTCAAGAAGAACGTGACATTCTTATGCTGTAAAGTGTTCTGATAATGAGTGAGTGAAAGTTGCTTCATCGTGTTTGACTCTTTGTGACCCCATGGACTATTCAGTCCATGGAATTCTCCAGGCCAGAATACTGGAGTGGGTAGCCTTTCCCTTCTCCAGGGGATCTTTCCAACCCTGGGATTCAATCTAGGTCTCCCACATTGCAGGTGGATTCTCTACCAGCTGAGCCACCAGGGAAGCCCAAGAATACTGAAGTGGGTAGCCTATCCCTTCTCCAGGGGATCTTCCTAACCCAGGGATCGAACCCAGGCCCCCCACATTGCAGGCAGATTCTTTACCAGCTGAGCTATCAGGGAAGCCCAATAATGATAGCATTTGAGGCTATAAGAGTCATGATAAATTAAGGGGGGAAATTCTGGAGAGGTGGTAGCTACAAGATACTCAAAATCCACATATAAGGGGCTGACTGACCCCTAACTGTACATGCTCAGAGGAGACTACAGAGGCTCCAGCAGAAAGCAACAGGTGAAAGGCTGAAAGAACTGGGCACATGCTCCAGGGACTACCCGCCACAGAAGACAAAGCAGTTGAGTCTGAGTCTTTCCAGTAACCTTGTAGACTAGAAGGAGAAACCTGGGATATGAAAAGACTGCGGTTTAGTGTAGCCATGTGACTTTGCTATAGCTTTGGGTTTTGTCCCGAAAGAGCAAATCGGTAATAAAGTGGGAAAATGTGGTTCAGACCACTTAAGTGTGAGATAGATACATCATCATTTGGTGAACCATGACAAAGAATAATTATCATTGGGTTCCCAGACATGATCAATCTGTGCCAAGGGTGAGAAAATATTTTCATCAAGATGTTATCTGATAAAACAGAGAGCAGCCTTTTTTTTTTTTTTTCATTTGTAGAGGGATCAAAAATGAGGGAAAGAGAAATGGTAAATCTTCTTAACTCATAAAGATCCATATCCAAATGGTCTTGTTGAGTCGAAGAAATGGTTATATTAATAATCTAACAGAATACAATCTGGTAGACAAATATGTAGGCAAGTGAACCAAATGTACAAATAAATATGACAACAAAGCATGAGACAGACTAGGAGAGTGGCTCTTAAACTTCCTGGTCTTAGGATCCCTGCTGCTGCTGCTGCTAAGTCACTTCAGTCGTGTCCGACTCTGTGTGACCTCATCCATAGACGGCAGCCCACCAGGCTCCCCCGTCCCTCCCTGGGACTCTCCAGGCAAGAACACTGGAGTGGGTTGCCATTTCCTTCTCCAATGCATGAAAGTGAAAAGTGAAAGTGAAAAGTAAAATTGAAGTCTCTCAGTCATGTCCAACTCTTCATGACCCCATGGACTGCAGCCCTCGAGGATCCTCCATCCATGGGACTTTTCAGGCAAGAGTACTGGAGTGGGGTGCCATTGCCTTCTCCACTTAGGATCCCTTCATTCCCTTAAAAACTATTGTGAACTTCAAACTGCTTCACTGGTGTGGATTGTATATTCTTGTGTGCATCTGTGCTCAGTCATGTCCGACTCTTTGTGACCCCATGGGTTGGAACTTGCCAGGCTCCTCTGTCCATGGAACATTCCAGGCAAGAATACTGGAGTGGGTTGCCATTTCCTACTACAAGGGATCCTCCAGACCCAGGGTTCCAACCTGTGTCTCTTATGTCTTCTGCATTGGCAGGCAGGTTCTTTACCATGAGCATCACCCGGGAAAACTGCGGACTATATGCATTAGAAACAGAAATTGAGAAAATTTGAAATGTATTTTATTCATTTTAAATTAATATTTCATTCCAGTCTTTATAAACACATAGGTTTTTATGAAAAATAAAATAGCAGCTAATTAGCACAGCATTGTTTTATATTTTTGCAAGTCTCTTTAATGTCTTACTAGCTGAAGTCTCATATCTGATTTGATAACGAACATGGTGAATTGTCACCAATCATGTAGCCCTAGAAAATACCACTCTATACTCACGAAACATTATGAGCAAAAACTGCAAATAATGTCTTAATATTATTATGAAAATAGTTCTGAATCTGTGGACCACCTGAAATGGTCTCAAAGACCCCAGGAGAATCCCCTTGCAGATAATTCACATGTAAAACGAATATTCTCAAACTCTGGGTAACCTCTGAGACTTCATTTGACATACTTCCTTTCTGGGAAGCCTTACTGCCAGTCCTTCAATCTTCTTCCTTACAAATATCAGGTCATCCCACAGAATCATTCATAGCTTCCCAAGAATCTATAGCTCCACACCTCTGTTCATTTTTCTTTCTAAGCAAAGTGGACAAGCATATGCATCGCTTGAAATTCTGACCACTGGGGAACGTACCTTCCTGGTCACACTTGTAGGATACCCGTCAAGTAAGGTATAAACCTGCAGCATCCCACTTTGGACTGGTTCTAGCATATTGTACTGACACATCTTTAAATCAGGCTTGAATATTCTCCTCGGTTCCCGTGATGCCTTGGCTGTAGCTGGGGGAGACGTGGGCAATGCAGCGAATGCAGATCCATTAAGACTATGAGCCACCTGACCATGTGGCATACTGGTGCCTTCAGTACCTGCTCTAACCTAACTCTATAACTGATGTTGATCCACTGTCCAAAGTTATGGCTCAGTGGGTCAAAAAACACCCTGCTTCTGATAGACACTCGATTTGCTTGACCACTTGGTATCCCTAAAGTTTGATGGTTTCCCAGGTGGCACTGGTGGTAAAGAATCCCCCTGCCAAAGTAGGAGATGCAAGAGACATGGGTTTGATCCCTGATTTGGGAAGATCCACTGATTCAAGAAGGAAATGGCAACCCGCTCCAATATTCTTGTCTGGAAACTTCCATAGACAGAGGAGCCTGGTGGGCTACAGCCCATGGAGTAGCCAAGAGTCAGACACAACTAAGCACAAGGCTTAATAACTAGGGATTATTTATTTCAAAGAGAATAAATATTTCCTGGAAAAAGTACAGTTCTGCTCTGCAACTCAAGACACTTGCACTGTGATTCTCCTAATAGGCCTTCCCACAAGATCCCTAGAGTATCCCAATCTATCATAGTGAATATTGAACAATGTTACATTCACTGTGACATAAGGTCCAAGTAGTGGAGCTTCTTACAATGCAGCCCTGGTTTAGTTGCTCCCAAATGTGATAAATTGTTGCCTTCAAAATCCCCAAAGCTCCTTTCTTAAGTGGTGGGAGTTTTGAAAATATAGAAACTTGTCTTCACTTTGGATGCAATATCCTGACGTGCCCTGTATTACAGGAGTACCAGAAATTTCTCTGAGATGACAAGCACATACATTTTCATGGAGTTTATATTCCACTGTGGACAGGCATGTATCTTACCAGGTGTTTGAGCTCTACTGTTGTGTAACAAATCAATCCAAAACTTAGCGACTTAAAACAACATTATCTCTCAAGGTTTCTATGAGTCAAGAATAAGGGGAGGGTTTGGCTGGGCAGCTCCGGCTCAGAATCTATCATGAAGCTGCAGTCAGGTTGCGGCTGGCACTGGAACGGATGGGGTGCTGAGGCAGCTGGAAGAAGGCAAGATATCTCCCTTCATGTAATCTCAGGCCTCTCTGTATGATCTTTCTATTTCCTTACAGTACAGAGTCTTTCTGCTTCTAAACAGGTGGAGGCTTCTGGGACAAATAATTTACTGAATAGAATGGAAAGCATTTTATTTCTTACGACGGAGTCGGGTAGGTCACATCGCACCACTTTTTGACGTGCTCTTCTGGTTGAAGGAATTAGAAAAGCCCACTCAATTTAGGGGACAGGAATGTAGGATTGACTCTACTTTTGAGTGGGAGGCGTGTCAGACTCCCATTGTATGAAAAGTATGTGGGGTTGGAGATACTGATGCAGCCATTTTGGGAAAATGTGGTCTACCAAATCAGGTATCAAAGGTATCGCCTCACTCTTGCTGCAAAAGTGCTGGAACACGTTATCACCTATCAGAGTGAAAATGAAATGATGGGATGGTCACAGTTTAGAGGACAGATGAGCATGAGAGTTTGTTTTGCCTCCTTAGTAACAGCACAGCAGCACGCATAAGGGTACTGCTGTTGCCTTTCAGATGAAGGCAAATTGCTTCTAGTTGTTCTCTGTTTATTAGAATAGTCTTCAAAAGCGTTTTCTGGAAAACAGCTGCAGGGCAGTGGTGGTTTTAGAAAATAAGACTACACCTAGAACAGTAAGTATAATTTGAATCATTTCCTGATAGCTCTACAATAATACCGTCATTCTCCTAGACTCTTCCATTTTCTGCACAGAAAAAAAAACGTTGCCTTATTTGAGAATAAACTAGAAATCTCTGAATATTTTATGTCTTTGTATGTGGCGCTAATGTGTGTTGTAATTCACCATGAGGTACAGTACTGCTTACATGTAACTTTTTAGTTAGACATGCAGTTGCAGAGTCTTACGTTTGGCCTACCCTCCCATAACAGCTTTCATTCTTTTTATCAGACAGTTATTCTGGGTAATCTGTTAGTAGCCAAATTTGTATGTTACAACTAAGCCTTCAGGAACCAGAGAAATAACTATGGTACAGAAAATGCACATGGACACTGACCCACTGTTGACAGACGGGGGCCAACTCCACTTGACCCCTGATCTCCATTCTGAGTCTTAAATAGATTTATATCATTCAAAGTCGGTAGCCAATAATGCTCACATTTCCTTGGCATTTATTTCCTCAACTCAGAGTTTTTCTGTTAAGTGGCTGTAAGTCTCTTTGAGAACACATAGGAAACTTGCAAAGTACATAGTCATTCCAACATCTTAGAATATTTCTGCAAGGATCTGTGAACTGGTTCATGTCTTGACGTTGAGAGAGTGACCACAACTCTCACCCATGTAACTCAAATCATATTTCATTTCCAGATTTAGGTGTTTTTTTTTGTTTGTTTTTTTTTTTTTAATGAAGCTTAACTTTACAAGCCTCCTTATTTAGTTAGAATTCTAGGGATCACATGATCAATGATCAATTTGTTGTTGTTTAGTCACTAAGCAGTGTCCAACTCTTTTGCAACCCAATGGAGTATAGCCCACTGGGCTTCTCTGTCCATGGGATTTCCCAGGCAAGAATACTGGAGTGGGTTGCCACTTCCTTCACCAGGGGATCTTCCTGACCCAGGGATCGAACCTGCGTCTCCTGCATTGGCAAGTGAATTCTTTACCACCAAGCCACAAGGGAAGCCCCCATGATCAATTAACTACCAACAAAGACATTCATGGGTCAAACTGTTGTGATGAACACAGTAGCCTACTGTTTATTTCAGTAGTAGATGACCATTTTCTGGTGATTAATTATAGCCACGGGACTCTGCCAACAGGAGATTCCATCAGACTCTAAGTCAGGGAACTCGTTTCAAAGCCAGGGCTTTTTGAAACTTTCATACTGAGCCTAACAGAGACATGCATTCCCTAGCATTTTTCAAACATATTAATCCTTACATAGTTAATATATATTTTGTGTGCATGCCCAGTCACTAAGTTGTGTCTGACTCATTTGCAACCTTATGGACGGAGGAGCCCACCAGGCTTCTCTGTCCATAGGATTTTTCAGTGGATTGCCATTTCCTTCTCCAGGGGAGACCCAGGGATCGAACCCACAGTTCCTGTGTCTCCTGCACTGGCAGGCAGATTCTTTACCACTGAGCCACCTGGGAAGCCCAATGTATATTTTATTTCTTGGTTAACAGAGTGTCCTTGAGGATCCTTTCTGGGTACGTGATAAAGGTGAAAATGAAAGTCTCGCTGTTGCTGCTGCTGCTGAGTCGCTTCAGTCGTGTCTGACTCTGTGCGACCCCATAGACGGCAGCCCACCAGACTCCCCCGTCCTTGGGATTCTCCAGGCAAGAACACTGGAGTGGGTTGCCATTTCCTTCTCCAGTGCATGAAAGTGAGAAGTGAAAGTGAAGTCGCTCAGTCGTGTCCGACTCTTAGCGACCCCATGGACTGCAGCCCACCAGGCTCCTCCGTCCATGGAATTTTCCAGGCAAGAGTACTGGAGTCGTTGCCATTGCCTTCTCCGGAAAGTCTCGCAGCAAAACTCAATTGAAAATTTCCATCTCCCTAAGTTTCTGGCTTCCTCCTCTACATTATCTCAGAGTTTCTGATATCTCAGCCTTGTTTAGTGGAAGCATCACTGCAACTAGCAGGAAACAGGAAAAGGTAGAGTTTTGGCTCAAGACTATATTAGAAAACAGAAAAACATAGAGTTTTGACCCAAGACTGTCTCAGAGTGGGTTCTCAGTGTGCACAGACTTATGATTATTTCTTGAGTGTATATTATTATATTCCCAAACTTGGTAAACCAATATTTAAATTTTCTGGACTCTTTTCAGAAGATTTTGAATAGTAACAAATATATCTGTACTGACTAGAAGAAGCTATGCAAGACTTAGAGGAGGGGTTGGTGAAAATAAGTTATCAACTATATCCAATAAAAAGACCAGTTAAAGACAAGTATCAAAATAAAATTGAGATCCAGACCTTTGAAACGTGCAATACCGAGATTTTCCAAGCTTTCAAATCAGACAGAGCAAAGTTGAAGAAGTATTTCTGTAGTATTAATAAAATGAAACGCCCTTTCTAAGTTTTAATTTTTTTCTGTATAGTTATAATATGCATGAGTTCAGTTCAGTTCAGTCGCTCAGTCGTGTCCGACTCTTTGCGACCCCATGAATCGCAGCACGCCAGGCCTCCCTGTCCGTCACCAACTCCCGGAGTTCACTCAGACTCACACCCATTGAGTCAGTGATGCCATCCAGCCATCTCATCCTCTGTTGTCCACTTCTCTTTCTGTCCCCAATCCCTCCCAGCATCAAAGTCTTTTCCAATTAGTCAACTCTTTGCATGAGGTGGCCAAAGTACTGGAACTTCAGCTTTAGCATCATTCCTTCCAAAGAACACCCAGGGCTGATCTCCTTCAGAATGGACTGGTTGGATCTCCTTGCAGTCCAAGGGACTCTCAAGAGTCTTTTCCAATACCACAGTTCAAAAGCATCAATTCTTCGGCGCTCAGCCTTCTTCACAGTCCAACTCTTACGTCCCTACATGACTACTGGAAAAACCATAGCCTTGACTAAAGAATTTATAATACAACTGTGAACAGAAAGGATGTTTGCTTTAAAATGTTATTGATGAAATGTGCATTCAAAATATTTGAATACCACTGATCTAGAAGACAGAGCACTAAGCCAAAAGTTATGTACAGCACTATAGTTTAAAAAAGAAGAAAAAATCATATATGTGTTAGATTTTATAATACATATAGTAGAAAAACACACCCCCACAGAGACACATACATGTATACAGGTACATGTATCTTTCTGAGTTGCACTGTTAGACTATCCAGTTATGATGGCCCAACTTTAAAGCCATCATCTGATATAAACACATAGCTGACATTTATTTTGAAAAGCATTTGTTTCCATTCACTGGATGTATGAGCTTGGCAACCGCCTCTATGGGCACAATGTAAGTTAAGAAAAATCTTATCAATGTTCTCCTTTAAAAGAGATTTGTAAGATGTAGGTAATGAAAATGATGAAGAATGGACCAGAAAGACCAGGTGAAACTCATCAAACATATTTCAAATTCTACTTTAGGTTTTCAGCCAGGTTGTTAAATATGCAAGATATTTCCTTTTAATCTAAGTGGCTTAATCTCAAAGATGAACATTTTTAAAACCCATTCTACATCATATGGACTTGTGATAGAACAACAGAGATTCTGGAGATTATTTCTGTAATGATTCTGAAAAGCACTTAAGGAAAGATTGCAGATCTTTTATAGAAAATCACTTATATTAATGAATATTAGTCAAGGTCAGATAGTTTTCCTAAGAAATATAAATTAGTGACTTAAGACAGTGCATACAGTATAAAAAAATGCAATGCTGTGTACAGTACATTTCAATAACATTTCTTATTTTCTAAAAATAAATCAAAATTGCTGAAATGCAAGAGCAAATCTATTTTTGACTGAGTCATATTTTCGGTCATAATTTAAATAAAAATACTTTACCTAAATCTCTCTCTTCCTCAAAAGTAATACGATATTTTCCTAGACATTTTCATCACCCTATCAGAGCAGAGATGATGAATCTTGAAACACAATCATCAGCCAAAATGACATTATGCAGGGATACTCACACCATAATAGGATAAGGATACTGAATGATTAGGAATTATGAATAACTAAAATATTTTTAACACTTTTCCCAATTAGATTGCTTCTTTAAAAATTCATCAAGAAACTAAAGTAAAATTAAGAAGTGCATCTGCTAACCTGAAATTGAGACCAGAGGAAGATCACATAAGTGGTACAAATGTCTCCTTAGAGATAATACACTATATAGAAACCTATGGAAACAAGTTTCTTGAGATGTTTGTTGTTCAAAGCCAATAACCACTTCCACACATCTGAATATTGCTCACTGTGAAATACACTACTTTGAATGGATGTGGGATATTTGCAAGCTGGACATTTCAGTCAACTTCCTTGTATCTCAGATGGTAAAGAATCTGCCTGCAATGCAGGAGACCCAGGTTTGATCCCTGGGTTGGGAAGACCCCCTGGAGAAGAAGGGATTTGCAACCCATTCCAGTATTCTTGCCTGGAGAATCCCATGGACAGAGGAGCCTGGTGGGCTATAGTCCACGGGGTCACAAAAAATCAGACATGCCTCAGCGACTAACACTTAGCACTACTACATTTCAGTCAGGTTGGCTAACTCTAGACTAATCTTATTTTTTTTTTTTTTTTGCTCTAACACTGTCACTTATTATACAATGTAAATTAAATAAATAGAAAATATTTGAGTAACAAGGGATTTTAGTAGGAGGAAAGTACTTTGATTTTACCTTATTTTGAGTGCTGTGATTCATAACTAAATTCAGAATTGTCCTTTTCTGCCAATGATAATGTTTTTAATCCTGGAAGCTTAAGGACTCTGTTTTCTCCTGTATTTTCCTATAGCTTCTCCTTTATTTTTCCATGGATGATAATGATAACAAAGCAACAACCCCACGTTTTTATTCAGTTCTTACTAGGTGGTACCAGACATGTTAGTGATTTCATGTATTACCTCATTAACTCTCAGAATAAGTCTAGGAGGTAGGTATTATTTCAAGGCTCTATTGCAAATGAGGAAACAAAAGTTAAAGAAAGGTTAAGTAAATTATCCTGAAGCAGAGTGACTCTAAGTGTCACACGCACTTTGAGCTGGCGGATGCACAGCTTACGCTCTTAACCACTACATCATACTGTGCTTCCTAGAAATGAAATGTCATATCCTATACCAAAGACAGAATAGCTTTTTATAGAATCAGACGCTCACCTCTGACTCATTTTCTTTTATACAATTCTAATAAGGGTATGGAAAATCCTGGGTGAACTGTTTCTAGACTTCTCATGCTTGCAGAGATCAGAGGTCGCGACTCACTTTCCCTCTGTCATCCTGCAAGTGGGGTGTATGTGACATGGTGACACCCAGATTTCAGACCCTCCTTCCAAAGTTCATGCAAGCCCTGGACTGAGGAAGTGCTCGGGGTGGTCAGGAGAGCAGGACTGAGAAAAATAAGCCAAACTTAGCAATTTTTCTCTCCAGTAGAAGTGCACAGAATGAGAGTCTTCAATAAATTATTTATGTAATGTATATTTATGATGCAAAGTTGGTCTAAAAAATGAATTATCAAAAACAAAGTGGTATTTACAAAGAAATTTCACTAAAAATTCCCTTTGAACATCTAAAATAAGATTTATTGAATATATAATTTCTAGTATTTTGAAGTGATAGTGAATTATCTGTTTACCATTGTCAGGAACACATTTATTTTATAAATAAATCCTTATATTTACTAAATCAACTCAAGTAGGTTTTTTTATTACCAATTTACAATATTGGTATAATTATGAAAATATGAGGGGAATTTTCTAAAAAAATTATTTCTTTCTGGCTGTGCTAGGTCTTTGTTGCTGCATGGGCTTTTTTCCAGTTGCAGCAAGCAGGGCTACTCTCTAGCTGTGGTGTGCAGACTTCTCATTGCCATGGCTTCTCTAGTTGTGGAATATGAGCTCTAGGGCACTTGGGCTTCAGTGGTTGCAGGGGCTTAATATTTGCGGCCCACAGGCTTAGCTGTTCCTCAGCATGTGGGAACTTCCCAGATCAGGGATCAAACTTGTGTCTCCTGCATTAGCAGGCAGATTCTTTAGAACTGAGCCACCGGGGAAGCCCAAGATGAGGAAATTTTTTAGTAGAATTTTTCTCAGTGCTTTGCAAGGAATTCAGGTAGGGATGCTTATTAAAAATATGAGACCATTTTCCCAGTTTCCAGTGCAATATGTGCAAGTGAAATAAAAGTAACCGATCAATAAGATTTATTACCAAATAAAAGAAGCTAAATGGTAACAAAATGTTAAATCTTTCTTAAATTAGAATAACACCATTTAGCAGATGATGTTATTAAAAATAAACATTTTGTTTTTTATATTTCTTGAATTTATCAATGTGAACAATATATAAAGATAATTTTCACATAAAATTCTTCTCAATTGCATTTTCTTCATTATCAAACTTGATATTATTAGCAAATCAATATGTTTGCTATCATAGTGTAATAACTTAATTTGGTCTTTTCAGAATCCAAATTAGGACCAGAGTTTGGATTTTTCCTTGAATGAAATCACTGGGAAAAAAAAAATTCCACCCATTTAATTTAATCCTTCCTTTTCAGTACAATATCTTCCTGGAATTGCAGTCCTGGCCATGATCTCAGCATTATTCAGGTATGCCTTGAAAGCAAGAGTTCAGTTAAACTTTCACAGTTCTTCAGAAAACGTGATAACAGTCCTTAGTAAATTCAGTCTTATTGAAAATTACGATATAAGGCACATAATAAAAAGTTAGAGAAGTGTGAAATGAATGGAAACACAAAATAGTCCATTGAGAAGAGAAATTCTGGAGTATGAGAATGCAGACTTGTCTAGACCCACAACCACTAAACTGTTGCGTTACCCGTCTCTCTTTTGGCTCAACTATCATGCACATTTTCACTGCAGCAGTTCATGATGTAGCAACACCACTTTATTCCCCTCTTTATTGGCCTGGTCATCATTAAGATAATACTTAACAGCAGGGGTATAGGTGCAGTTTTAACATAAGAAAATTATTTCAAAGAAAAAAAAGTTAAATAAAATCTTCAAGTATTTTCAATCTAAAAAAATCAAATTGAAAGCCAATTTTTTGAACTGAATTTTCCCAGGGTATAGTAAAATATTTCAAATTCATGTAATGACCTTAAGAAGTCCAAGTAGTTGCTCTCCAGTGAGTAACTGTTGTTCTCAGGGGGGCAATGATGTGGGCATTTATTTCACCAGAAAGCATTTTTCAAAATAAGAATGGAGCCCACATTTCCTCTCTCTATGGACATTCCTAACTCTTGAATTTCTTTAAAGCTAGAAAAGCAACTCATCTACATTATCAGGAATGTTACTTGGACCTAGAGATTGTCAAAGTGAGTGAAATACGTCAGACAGAGAAAGACAAGTATCATATGTTATTGCTTATAAGAGGAATCTTTTTTAAAAATGGTTAGAAATGAACTTATCTACAAAAGGGAAACAGAGTTACAGATGTAGAAAACAATTTATGATTACCAAGGGGGAAAGTGGGTGGGGATAAGTTGGGAGATTGGGATTGACATATATACACTACTATTAGATATAAAAGAAATACCTAATAAGGGCCCACTAAAATAGTAAGTAGGCTTCCCTGGTAGCTAAGGAGTAAGGAAGGAATCTGCCTGCAATGCAGGAGCATGGGTTCGATCCCTGGGTCAGGAAGATCCCCTGGAGAAGGAAATGGCAACCCACTCCAGTATTCTTGCCTGGAAAGTCCCATGGACAGAGGAGCCTGGAGGGCTAGAGTCCACGGGGTTGAAAAAGAGTGAGACATGACTTAGTGGCTAGACAAGAACTGTATCTCTGCTCAATATTATACAATGACCTATGTGGGAAAAGCATCTTAAAAAGAGGGGATATATGTCTGTGTCTAACTGATTCACTTTTACTGTACAGCAGAAACTAACACAACCTGCAAATCAACTACACTCAAATAGAACTAAAAAAAAAAAAAAAAAAAGAATGTTACTAAAATAAGACCTCTTTTAAGTCGCTCTCATCACTGCCAAAGTGACTGATTCCTTTGGGCTACCCTGCCAAAGAAATTTAGTAGATTACTTTCCATTTTCTGCCAAAAGACACTCTACCTCATTTCCTACTTCAAGTTAGTTCTCCTGGTTAACCTGCTGGCAGTATACTCTTCTCTATAATACAAAACTAAGAAGACAGACTTTGAGATGGAAAAACAAAACATTTTCCACATTAACCAGTGTCCATGATATATACCAGAAATTTGGCAAAAAGAAAAAAACAATGTTCTCAGTATCTCTCACAGTTTTTAATACTCTGCTGAAATACAGTATTGGATAGGGCCTTGAACTGGGGTTCTGTGACTTAGGTTAAATATCTAAACCTTGCTAATCTTGGTTTCCACACATAAATTAAATAGTAATAATAGAATGTGATAAATAATTTATGGTTATTTAGGGGAGCAAAACTATTAGAAAATTATAAGAGTATTCAAATTACTATGAAGTATTATTATTGCAGTTGATGACTAGATAACTAATTCTGCACTGCAGCAAAAACAGAAATGTGTCTAATCCTGATTGTGGACTGTTAAGGGGCTGTTGCAGAATTAAGTTTGAAAAGGTAAATCATCCCTTGGTACTTAGTAAAAACACTCATGTGGTCCTACACTCCTACGGTATACAGATACCCTACTTACTTTAAAGCCAACACACAAAAATCTTTTCTTGGTTTTTCTTCCATCCCTGCGTGTGAAAGGCACTGCAATGAATGCCGAGGGCGTCCACATGAATCAGACCCCCTGTTCAGTTCCCTCCACTGCCCACATTCTTTCCAAGGAGCTCACAGTTTCCTGCTTCTTCCTTTAGTTACAGGATTAGTAAAACTATGAAAACCAAGAGGACACACACATGTGCGCACACACACACACACTAACCTAGGACTTCCCTGGTGACCCGGTGGTTGAGAATATGCCTGTCAATGCAGGGGACACTAGTTTGATCCTTTGTCCATGAAGATCCCAGATGCCACGGAGCAACTAAGCGCATGTGTCCCAACCGCTGAAGCCTGCATGCTCTGGAGCCCACGCTCTGCAACAAGAGACACCACGCCAATGAGAAGCCCGTGCATAGCAACTAGAGAGTAGTCCCCACCTGCCACAACTAGAGAAAGTCCATGCACAGCAATGAAGACCCAGTACAGCCATAAATAAATACATAAATTAACAACAACAACAACGCAGGACTTAAAAGAAGCTAAGCTAAAAGAAGCATTAATCTGGCAGAAATCTGGAGTATAAAGGGAACCATCCAATGCCAACCAAATCATGCATTTTGACCAGATTTAAGCAGGTAATGAAGTTCCTCTCCACAGAGAAATGAACAAACCCTGAAAGAGTACCGTTATTTGCAATAGTGTCAAAATTCAAGAACTCTATAGCTTGTAAGGGCTTCTGACTATAAAATCCCTTTTCATCATATATCAGTTTTCGGGCTGCCATCTATGGGGTCGCACAGAGTCGGACACGACTGAAGTGACTTAGCAGCAGCAGCAGCAGCAGGGCTGCCATAACAAATCACCACAAATTGAGTGGCTTAACACAACAAAAATTTGTCCTTTCAGAGTTCTGGAGGCTAGAAATCAAATCAAGATATTGGCAAGGTCATGTCCCCATGGAAGGCCTTAGGGAAGAATTCTTTCTTGCTTCTTCATAGTTTCTGGTGGCTCCTGGAAACCCTTGGCACTCTTTGACTGGTAGATACATCACTGGAATTTCTGCCTTCTTCTTCACGTAGTCTTCTTCCCTTAGGAAATACCAATCACTGACTTTCAGATCAGTTCAGTTCAGTCACTCAGTTGTGTCTGACTATTTGTGACCCCATGGACTGCAGCATGCCAGGCTTCTTTGTCCATCACCAACTCCCAGAGCTTGCTCAAACTCATGTCCATTGAGTCAGTGATATCATCCAGCCAGCTCATCCTTTGCATCTCCTTCTCCTCCTGCCTTCAATCTTTCCCAGCATTAGGGTCTTTTCCAATGAGTCAGTTCTTCGCATCAGGTGGCCAAAGTATTGGAGCTTCAGCTTCAGCATCAGTCATCCCAATAAATACTCAGGACTGATTTCCTTTAGGATTAACTGGATTGATCTCCCTGTAGTCCAAGGGACTCTCAAGAGTCTTCTCCAGCACCACAGTTCAAAAGCATCAATTCTTCGGGGCTCAGCTTTCTTTATGGTCCAAGTCTCACATCCATATATGACTACTGGAAAAACCATAGCTTTGACTAAATGGACTTTTGTTGGCAAAGTAATGTCTCTGCTTTCTAATATGCTGTCTAAGTTGTCATAGTTTTTTCTTCCAAGGAGCATGGGAAATTGATTTTAGGTCCCACTCTAAATCAATTTGACCTTACCTTGATTACATCTGCAAAGACCCTATTTCCAAATAAAGCCACATTTACAGGTACTGGGGACTAAAATTTGAATGTATCTTTCAGGGGAACATAATTCAACCATTGCACCCAATAAAAGAAGGATTGTATTTAAACCTGAAATACCTGGGAAATAGTGGATAAAACAATGCGAATTAAGAATTAGTGATTAAAGTACTAAATTAGACCTATGTGTGTCCCTTGAAACCTGGTTTTAAGTATACAATCTTTTAGAGAAACACTATATATTATTTACCTTTATAGTCAACAATAATATTAAAAAGTCAAGCAAGTGAAAGTTGCTCAGTATCACACAGTCTGATACTGTCCATGGAATTCTCTAGGCCAGAATATTGGAGTGGGTAGCCTTTCCCTTCTCCAGGGGATCTTCCTGACCCAGGGATCGAACCCAGGTCTCCTGCATTGCAGGCAGATTCTTTACCAACTGAGCTATCAGGGAAGCCCATAAAGTCAAGAGAAAACATTAAATATGAACAAAATGATAAAATAAATAAATAAAGTCATAGTTGAAATAAAGAATACACTAAATAAGTAGTCAGATATATTTCATGAGAAAGGAATTTATGAATCAGAAAGATAGTACCATCTCAGAAGTGACCAAGAAATGATAAACAGATAAAATCCAAAACAAAAACCAGGAGGCTGAGGAGATTGAAATAGAGTGTCAGCATCCATAAGATAGAAGTCCTCATGTATGTATATACATAAATATTTGTATATATAAAAATGTTTGTAAAATTTGACGTCTTGATTTCTACTTCAACTGGTAGAGTATTAAAGGTTGTTTGGGCTGAAGTCTACTAGTTGCTGTTGTTTAGTCCGTAAGTCATGTCCGACTCTTTTTGGGACCCCATGGATTGTATCCCACAAGACTCCTCCGTCTATGGGATTTCCCAGGCAAGAATACTAGAATGGGTTGCCATTTCCTTCTCTAAGGGATCTTCCTGACACAAAGATCGAACCTGAGTCTCCTGCATTGGCAGGTGGATTCTTTATTGCTGAGCCATTTAGGAAGTCCACTGATTAGTTATGCATGGATTACAATCAATTTCAAATATGGTTCACCTTGATCACTCTCTTACTATAGTCAGAGGTGGCTTTTTAGTTTTTGTTTGTTTTATCATAAGAGTGCACTACACCAATTTATATTCAAATAATTTTACCTTCAATATTGAAATGTTTAACTAAATTTACAGTAAAATTTACAATAATTGCAAGTATTTCATCTTCTCTTAAATGAGCATTCAAAGCTTTTTTTTTTGATTGCATAAATTGACTGAAAATACTGAGCTATGACTGGAATTAATTTGACTGTTATTTCTATTTGAATCATTTGATGGCACTGACATAAAACTCACATTCCTCAAATGTTTACCAAGTTCTTCAAAAAATATGGCCAGTTTATTAAGAGCTATCTTTTTCTTTTCATGCCTACAAAGGAAACCACAGAATTTAACATGAGTAAAATAAATTTAGAGGAACAATCATTTTATATATATGAAAAGTCATATAATAAAAATTAAACAGATTTCCTGCCACTGTTCATGTTTAGTTATTATCCTCGGGCATTTTNTGATTTTTCTCCCTTTGTTTCTTGATGAGTCTGGCTAATGGTTTATCAATTTTATTTATCTTTTCAAAGAACCAGCTTTTGGCTTTGTTGATTTTTGCTATGGTCTCTTTTGTTTCTTTTGCATTTATTTCTGCCCTAATTTTTATGATTTCTTTCCTTCTACTCCTCGGGCATTTTAAAAATACCTACCAATTTTTGAAGTATATGCTGATGCTTCTTTAGGAAATTTTTATTTTCTGGTTTTCTAGTAGTTAGTGATGTCATTATGACACCCATAATGGATAGTAAATGTTCATAAACATTTTGCGCAAGTCACACAGTTATTATCACTTTTTCAAGAAACAGAAAATCAGTACTTCATTTTAACTAAACATGCACTTTCATTTTTCTTATAGCACTTGGCTGTCAAAAAGGTTTACTGGGGGAAAGAAAATACTACCAAGTAATGAGAAGCACTTATAGAATTATAGCTTAAAATTATTGAGAAAACCACTGAAGCAAGGGTGTTCAGGCTGTTTTTGATATACTCTACTGCAGAATTTCCCAGCATCTATTTCCCAGACACATTTCACATATACCTAAGTCATAACGTCCCATGGTTTCCACTGACTCCAACTGACTCTACCAGCTGGTAGCCTGGAGTCTTCATGCATCTCACAGAGCATTGTATAGGCCACAGCACAGCTTGCTTCTCCCACCACCATTCAAGTATTTACCAATGTCCAACTACACTTCTTATTATCAGTAAGTGCCCTGTTTGCTGTCTGTAAAATGAAGGAGTTAACTCAGTGCATCTGGAAAGAGATGGAAAAGAACATAGATCTTGTTCCCAATGCAACCATGAGCTAAATTGAGAATTCTGTTTCCTGTAAGTACCTCTCACACATTATAAGATGACACCATCTGGAAAGACAAAGTGAAAGTGTATGAAGCCAATCCAGGTTAACTCTAATACAACTATAAATGAGAATACTATATTTAAAAATAATGAATTTATAATGAATGTGAGACAGGATGATGCAGAACAATAGATTTAAACCTGTGATCATAGGCTATCTGGCTACTCTATGTTTAAGGTTCATGTAATGATTTAATATGAAAGATATTAAAGACATTTAATATTAAAGAGGCATAAAGTATAATTGAACAAGAAAGCTGTGAATATCGTCAACCCTTCCTATTGGAAGATGAGTCCTGGCTGCCATCTCATTACATTTTATTTTTTGAAGGAAAAGTTTCTAAAAAGAAACAGTCACTTAAAAAGTACAAACTCAAAAGGGCAAATCTCTAATCTTTTGAAATAAATCTTATGTTAGGAAAGCAGGTTGATAAGAGAAGTATTAACGATCTAGCAATTTTAAATCATCCAAAATTAAACATGTTTCAGATTGGCTATTGGTTTTGTTACAACTGAAGGTGGAGATTTTCTGTGCATCTTGGAGTTTATAAAGGAAAATCTGCAGTTCAAAGATCCCTTTTGTCAATTTGTTTCAAAGGTATTAGAATTGTGGCTTCCCAGCAGCTTTTATGATCCAAAACACTATAATTCTGCACTCCAAATTTCTAATTCAATAGAGTAGACATGAAGGATAAAACATATGTCATTATTACAACAATAAAATCTTTTTATTCGCTAAATGTAAAAGAAAATAAAATGAGTTTACTGAGATTAACAGCTGACCAGTTTTCACACTGAGGCCATTTTGAGGTCATCAAGTTTGTTCCTGTCTGTCTCTTGTGAGACTGGCTTCAGAGGACAGTGGATATCTGTAAGTCTGCAAGGAGCTTTCCGACTAAAAAGTGGTCTTTTCCTGGGATAAGTCTCGACAGAGACACTTAGGCTATGTAAAGCCAAGATCTTTGCAGATCATTACATTTTTTTATTTCTTTTTGGGAATTTTTAGTTTCATCATTAGTTTGCTTAGTTTCATCATTAAAAAGTTTCTCCTTAAGTTAAGGTGATATAACTTCCAAGAGGTAAACAGTATCAACAAAAAAAGGTAAACTTGGGCCAAGAAATGATTTATCCCATGGATACTAAGGATCAATCAGAAGATTCTGTTTGCTTACTCAGAAGCCAAATTCCTCAATCATCAGGTGTTTTCCCTGTGCATTTTAAGTGGCTTCAGTGGTGTCCGACTCTTTGCGACCCCATAGACTGTAGTAACCTGTCGGGCTCCTCTGTCCATGGGATTCTCCAGGTAAGAATACTGGTTTGGGCTGCCATGCCCTCCTTGTTTTCCGTATGTTTTACTTATTTTTATTCATTTATTTGGCTGTGTCAAGTCTTAGTCGTGGCATGCAGGATCTTTAGTGGCGGCATGTGAGATCAAGTTCCCTGATCAAGAATTGAACCCAGGGCCCCAATATTAGGAGCTCAGAGTCTTAGCCACTGGACCACCATGGAGGTCTCTTCCCTGTATGTTTTAAATACATTTTGCAAAGTGCTATGTGCCCACCAGGGATCCCATCTTGTGACCCAAAGTTCGCCTTGTGAACGCAGAGCCACACTGAGGAGAGAAGCAGTGGGATTGAAAACAGGACCTCATTCCTCCAGTTTCCACCTCACGCCCCAGCAAGAATCATACAGAATGTCAGGATGAAATCTGCACTTGGGTCCTAGATGACCTGTTTCCTTTTCTTTCCTTTTTCCACTATGCCATCTTATTTTCCAAAGAATTCTGTGAAGTCTCCTGCAGCGAGGGCTTGCTTATGTCCACAGTAGAGATATATCGAGCCCTGCTGACACCTACAGAGGCAAGAATCTGTAACACATTTGTAAGAAACTCCTACACTTTCTCTTTGTTAATTTTTATCTTATACTGGAATATAGTTGATTAACAAGGTCGTGTTAGTTTCAGGTGTACAACAAAGTGACTCGGTTATACACACACACTTGTATCTATTCGTTTTCAAATTATTTCCCCATTTAGGTTACTACAGAATATTGAGCAGAGTTCCCTGTGCTATACCGTAGGCCCTTGTTGGTTATCTATCTTAAATCTAACAGTGTGAACATGTCAGTCCCAAACTCCCAATCTATCACCCACCTCTCTTCCCCCCAGTAACCATACGTTTGTTCTCTAAGTTTGTGAGTCTGTTTCTGTGTTTTGAATAAGTTCAGTTGTATCATTTTTCCTATACTCTTTCTTTTTTGGGGTACAGTTGCCCCATAATGAAGTGCTAGCCTCCACTGTAGAACAAAGCCGATCACCTTCCTGCGTACATGTGTCCTGGCCCTCTTGGACCTCCCTCCCATCTCCAGCCGCATCCCATCCATCTCGGTCACCACAGAGCACCGAGCTGAGTCCCCTGTGCCACACAGCAGGTTCCACCAGCCATCCGTTCTACACTTGGCAGTACACATACGTCAATCCCAGTCTCCAGATTCGTCATCCCACATCCGTTCCCTACATTTATACTCTTCATTCATGCTGGAGAGACAACGGATAGAAGAGTCTCTTTCCCACTTAAGAGAAGATGAGATCCTCTGAGTTTGATACTAACTCCCATTAATGGCTCAGAAGAGGAAGCACAGGCCCTGGGTGCTCCTCTCCTAAGTGTTATGAATCTCTCTGTGGCTATGGTGGACCACTGGAGGAGCCTCATGCAGAGTTTTCATTCTTTTTACAGAGTAGTTCTTTCTCTCTCACAAAGAACAAGAGAAATGATAGCCCTCAATGCATGGTCATGGAATGAGGCTGCCTAAAAGAGGTAGCTTTCCAACTTACTTCTCTCAAGCGCTCCAATACAATTCACTTGACCAGTGGAACAAACTTTATCCTTTCTTTGAGCACCTAGACAAGTTGTGAGCAGCTTTATGGGGTTCGTAATATTTCTTCCTTCTGTCCAGTTATAAACATATCAGAGAAGACTCCCTGATAGGATAGAAGAGGCATTCAGGAGTGTGTGCAGCCCAAATTTTGCTGAGCCAGGAAAAGTAAAATCAGAGTCATCAGAAATAGAAAGCACATTTGCCTCCCTCACACTTGCTTTCTTTTGCTGTACCATATGGAAAGTGCCTTTTAAAGCAAAATACTTTACAAATGAGCATGACTTCTCCCCGATGTGATCTTGGCACACTCAGCTCATTGGTGGGCACTTTATCCTCTTTGACTTTTCGAAAACTCTACTGTCAAACATCACAGAACATCAAAAGCAGCTATAAATATCCTATAGGTTTGGGGGAAAAGCACATGGAACTCTAAATCCATTAACCATTAAGGAGTGTCCTCCCCAGCAATTTGCTCTGGAAACCTGAGATTAGCTTTCTACCAGAAAGTTGTGCATTTCCAAAATCATGGACACGAAGCTTCAACAAGATAGCCCTAGAGCAGGGAGAGGAAAAACTGGCCAGAACTATGAGACAGATTGACGTGCTTAGAGAAGTGAAGCAAGGGGCATAAAGGAAATGAAAATTCAAATCAGAGTCTTAAGTATGATTTATCAAACCAAGGAATCATCATTCTGCAAGGTATTTTTCAGGAAGGCTTCTGAAGGAAAGACAGGGGACCAACNTTTATTTTTTGAAGGAAAAGTTTCTAAAAAGAAACAGTCACTTAAAAAGTACAAACTCAAAAGGGCAAATCTCTAATCTTTTGAAATAAATCTTATGTTAGGAAAGCAGGTTGATAAGAGAAGTATTAACGATCTAGCAATTTTAAATCATCCAAAATTAAACATGTTTCAGATTGGCTATTGGTTTTGTTACAACTGAAGGTGGAGATTTTCTGTGCATCTTGGAGTTTATAAAGGAAAATCTGCAGTTCAAAGATCCCTTTTGTCAATTTGTTTCAAAGGTATTAGAATTGTGGCTTCCCAGCAGCTTTTATGATCCAAAACACTATAATTCTGCACTCCAAATTTCTAATTCAATAGAGTAGACATGAAGGATAAAACATATGTCATTATTACAACAATAAAATCTTTTTATTCGCTAAATGTAAAAGAAAATAAAATGAGTTTACTGAGATTAACAGCTGACCAGTTTTCACACTGAGGCCATTTTGAGGTCATCAAGTTTGTTCCTGTCTGTCTCTTGTGAGACTGGCTTCAGAGGACAGTGGATATCTGTAAGTCTGCAAGGAGCTTTCCGACTAAAAAGTGGTCTTTTCCTGGGATAAGTCTCGACAGAGACACTTAGGCTATGTAAAGCCAAGATCTTTGCAGATCATTACATTTTTTTATTTCTTTTTGGGAATTTTTAGTTTCATCATTAGTTTGCTTAGTTTCATCATTAAAAAGTTTCTCCTTAAGTTAAGGTGATATAACTTCCAAGAGGTAAACAGTATCAACAAAAAAAGGTAAACTTGGGCCAAGAAATGATTTATCCCATGGATACTAAGGATCAATCAGAAGATTCTGTTTGCTTACTCAGAAGCCAAATTCCTCAATCATCAGGTGTTTTCCCTGTGCATTTTAAGTGGCTTCAGTGGTGTCCGACTCTTTGCGACCCCATAGACTGTAGTAACCTGTCGGGCTCCTCTGTCCATGGGATTCTCCAGGTAAGAATACTGGTTTGGGCTGCCATGCCCTCCTTGTTTTCCGTATGTTTTACTTATTTTTATTCATTTATTTGGCTGTGTCAAGTCTTAGTCGTGGCATGCAGGATCTTTAGTGGCGGCATGTGAGATCAAGTTCCCTGATCAAGAATTGAACCCAGGGCCCCAATATTAGGAGCTCAGAGTCTTAGCCACTGGACCACCATGGAGGTCTCTTCCCTGTATGTTTTAAATACATTTTGCAAAGTGCTATGTGCCCACCAGGGATCCCATCTTGTGACCCAAAGTTCGCCTTGTGAACGCAGAGCCACACTGAGGAGAGAAGCAGTGGGATTGAAAACAGGACCTCATTCCTCCAGTTTCCACCTCACGCCCCAGCAAGAATCATACAGAATGTCAGGATGAAATCTGCACTTGGGTCCTAGATGACCTGTTTCCTTTTCTTTCCTTTTTCCACTATGCCATCTTATTTTCCAAAGAATTCTGTGAAGTCTCCTGCAGCGAGGGCTTGCTTATGTCCACAGTAGAGATATATCGAGCCCTGCTGACACCTACAGAGGCAAGAATCTGTAACACATTTGTAAGAAACTCCTACACTTTCTCTTTGTTAATTTTTATCTTATACTGGAATATAGTTGATTAACAAGGTCGTGTTAGTTTCAGGTGTACAACAAAGTGACTCGGTTATACACACACACTTGTATCTATTCGTTTTCAAATTATTTCCCCATTTAGGTTACTACAGAATATTGAGCAGAGTTCCCTGTGCTATACCGTAGGCCCTTGTTGGTTATCTATCTTAAATCTAACAGTGTGAACATGTCAGTCCCAAACTCCCAATCTATCACCCACCTCTCTTCCCCCCAGTAACCATACGTTTGTTCTCTAAGTTTGTGAGTCTGTTTCTGTGTTTTGAATAAGTTCAGTTGTATCATTTTTCCTATACTCTTTCTTTTTTGGGGTACAGTTGCCCCATAATGAAGTGCTAGCCTCCACTGTAGAACAAAGCCGATCACCTTCCTGCGTACATGTGTCCTGGCCCTCTTGGACCTCCCTCCCATCTCCAGCCGCATCCCATCCATCTCGGTCACCACAGAGCACCGAGCTGAGTCCCCTGTGCCACACAGCAGGTTCCACCAGCCATCCGTTCTACACTTGGCAGTACACATACGTCAATCCCAGTCTCCAGATTCGTCATCCCACATCCGTTCCCTACATTTATACTCTTCATTCATGCTGGAGAGACAACGGATAGAAGAGTCTCTTTCCCACTTAAGAGAAGATGAGATCCTCTGAGTTTGATACTAACTCCCATTAATGGCTC
The DNA here is from genome assembly GCA_006410615.1 of Neotragus moschatus. NCBI lineage: Eukaryota > Metazoa > Chordata > Mammalia > Artiodactyla > Bovidae > Neotragus > Neotragus moschatus. Next base: position 526,439 of record SJYA01001803.1, read on the forward strand.
AGAAGAGGAAGCACAGGCCCTGGGTGCTCCTCTCCTAAGTGTTATGAATCTCTCTGTGGCTATGGTGGACCACTGGAGGAGCCTCATGCAGAGTTTTCATTCTTTTTACAGAGTAGTTCTTTCTCTCTCACAAAGAACAAGAGAAATGATAGCCCTCAATGCATGGTCATGGAATGAGGCTGCCTAAAAGAGGTAGCTTTCCAACTTACTTCTCTCAAGCGCTCCAATACAATTCACTTGACCAGTGGAACAAACTTTATCCTTTCTTTGAGCACCTAGACAAGTTGTGAGCAGCTTTATGGGGTTCGTAATATTTCTTCCTTCTGTCCAGTTATAAACATATCAGAGAAGACTCCCTGATAGGATAGAAGAGGCATTCAGGAGTGTGTGCAGCCCAAATTTTGCTGAGCCAGGAAAAGTAAAATCAGAGTCATCAGAAATAGAAAGCACATTTGCCTCCCTCACACTTGCTTTCTTTTGCTGTACCATATGGAAAGTGCCTTTTAAAGCAAAATACTTTACAAATGAGCATGACTTCTCCCCGATGTGATCTTGGCACACTCAGCTCATTGGTGGGCACTTTATCCTCTTTGACTTTTCGAAAACTCTACTGTCAAACATCACAGAACATCAAAAGCAGCTATAAATATCCTATAGGTTTGGGGGAAAAGCACATGGAACTCTAAATCCATTAACCATTAAGGAGTGTCCTCCCCAGCAATTTGCTCTGGAAACCTGAGATTAGCTTTCTACCAGAAAGTTGTGCATTTCCAAAATCATGGACACGAAGCTTCAACAAGATAGCCCTAGAGCAGGGAGAGGAAAAACTGGCCAGAACTATGAGACAGATTGACGTGCTTAGAGAAGTGAAGCAAGGGGCATAAAGGAAATGAAAATTCAAATCAGAGTCTTAAGTATGATTTATCAAACCAAGGAATCATCATTCTGCAAGGTATTTTTCAGGAAGGCTTCTGAAGGAAAGACAGGGGACCAACTTCTCCTGAACATGAATCATTTGACAAGCTTTAAACATGCAACTCTCCTTTTACCCCACTGATAATTTTAGGAGATTCATTTGAAGCACTCCTAACACATCTTCACTTAACAGACTGACTGAAATGACTGATGTTCTTCATTTTCTCCATATACCAGCAGATGTCTGTGGCCAGTGGGAGGCTGTTCTCCTGTACGTTCACTGGCTTCTGCTCTTACCATCTGAGTTCTTTGCCTGCCAAATACCAGTTGCATTTGCTCACAAACCCACTGCAATTATAATTAGGTAAGCCCTTGGTGGCTAAGACCGTAAAGAATCTGCCTACAATGCGAGAGATCAGGTTCAGTCCCTGGGTCAGAAAGATCCCCGGAAAAAGGGAATGACAACCCACTCCAGTATTCTTGCCTGGATAATCCCATAGACAGAGGAGCTTGGTAGGCTATAGTCCATGGGGTCACAAAAAGTCAGACATGACTGAGAGACTAACTTTCACTTTCAACCTAATAAGATAGTGGGGGCTCCAGAGAATCCGCCTGCCAATGAAGGAAACACAGTTTCAGTCTCTGGGTGGGGAAGATGCCCTGGAGAAGGAAAATGGTAACCCACTCCAGTATTCTTGCCTGAGAAATCCCATGGACAGAGGAGCCTGGTGGGCTACAGTCCACACGTTCGCAAAAGAGTAGGACATGACTCAGCAACTAAACAGCAATAATGAAATAGTAACATATAAATGAAATACAGTGGTAAAGGAATGAAAGCTGCTGTTCCTCTGAAAAGACTCATTTTTAAAGGCAAGTCACACAACTGGAGCAACTTAGCATGCATGTAAGCACAACTAAAATTTTTAAAAAAGGACTTTAATCAACCTGTCATGGGCTGGATCCCACCCCCGTCTACTCAAAAAAAAAAAAAAAAAAAAAAAAAAAAAAANTCATTTTTAAAGGCAAGTCACACAACTGGAGCAACTTAGCATGCATGTAAGCACAACTAAAATTTTTAAAAAAGGACTTTAATCAACCTGTCATGGGCTGGATCCCACCCCCGTCTACAAAAAAAAAAAAAAAAAAAAAAAAAAAAGTGGAAATAATGGGAGAGGGAAAAAAGATTTAAAATATCTGTCTAAACTGAAGTCCAAGATTATACTCCATTTAAAAACAAAACCAGAGGACCTCCCTGGTGGTAGAGTGGATAGGAATCTGCCTGACAATGGAGGGGACATGGGTTTGATCCCTGGTCTGGGAAGACTGCACGTGCCTCAAAGTAACGAAGCCTGTGCACCACAACTATTGAACCACATCCTGGAGCCTGCCTGCTGCAGCTACTGAAGTCCCTGTGCCTGGAGTCTGTGCTCCACAACAAGAGAAGCCACCACAGCGAGAAGTCCAGGGACTACCACAAAGAGTAGCCCTGCTCACTGCAACAAGAGAAAGCCTGCGTGCAGCAATGAAGACCCAGCACAGCCAAATAGAAATACATTAATTAAAAAAAATGAGATCACTGACGATTCATCATGGGTATTGCCTCTGCAGGTAAAGGGAAGGACTCCAATCTTATTCCAAAAAATGTCTTGGGCCGCACCAAAATACTGGGTAACAAATGTAAAAATATCTCAGGTATAATGCATATTACTGCTCAAGGCTCCCCACACAGAAACTGATTTTTTTAAACTAATCAAACAGCTGATTGTGTCAGACATGAGAACTTGCACTGAATTCTGAGCCCCACTTTACAGACAGAGAAACTACAGGTTTGAAAGGGTAAGTTGATTTCTCAGTAAGCCATGGCTAGTTTATGGCAGAAGTAAGACTTGACTTCTGGCTATTTCCACAGAGTTATAATTCTGAAGGTATGTTTTTTAATCCCTTTCAGTCGTTCCTTGTAATCTCACCCCATGTTTCAGTCCTTCTGTGAACCAGCTCAGAGCCTGGCAGATTTCTTCTGGCCTCAAGCGGGGACAGGGCAGTCAGATGAAATTCAATCAAGTGCCTCAAGAAGCATTGGCACAGAGGGCCTCACCAGAAACTTCCCAGGTTCTGTCTGAGCCCTTGGTCCTGGAGCCTGCCCTTCTGCCAGCCTGTTAGGCTGACTTCTCTGGACAGGTTTACTTAGCTCTTATTGGACCTCCCCTGCCTCATACTCTATAATCCTGCCTTGCTTCAAATCTGACCTGGATTTGAATCCTGGAATCTGGAAATCTCTACCTGAATCTGGTGCCTCAAAACCTAACTTCTCATGGAGGGGAGTTTAGGCAACCATTGGTTTACCTCATCCAGGTGGTTCCTTGTGATCACTTGCTTTTATTTTATGGAGGCGATGATTTCCTATACCTTGATGAGAAACCAAAAGGGAATTTTCTAATTTTATTTTAATTTCAAAGCTAGGTTTGTATTCCGAGTCTTTAGGATTTTGGTACCATCTCTAAATACTTAAGTCTCCATGTGTGTTAATTTTGTGTTTCTGGGCCCTTGGGAGAGCGTTTACATCCCGTGAATAGTCAGAATAGTTGTGGTGCACAGGCTTCGTTACTTTGAGGCATGTGCAGTCTTCCCAGACCAGGGATCGAACCTGCGTCCCCTGCATTGTAAGTGATCAGTCACTAACCCTTTTCTTTACTCTCTTCTTGGCTCCCTGTTCTCACTGCCCCTGGAATCAGGGCAATGTCAGTCAGAATCTAAAAGAAGGCCTCAGAGTTACTGCTAAGTGACCTATATTTTGGGCTCTTTGATTCCTCTGGATTCACAGCAGAGATGACTATTCTTTAGGACTCTACACCTGCCACGTTGAACTTTTTTACACCAATTCAGTACTCTGAAAGGGAAAATAATAATGACTGAGAAAAACTGAGCAAAACTTTCATTTCTCTAAAGAATAATTTTGAGTATGATATCAAACCATAGGATGTCAGGGGCTTACTCATGTGCTGGGCAAGGGGAGGGGATTAATAAGCAACTAAAATGGGAACTGATAATGGATGGCCCAGCCTAACCCTAATATTTCACTGCCCCCACATTGTCATGACGCAGCTGTACATAACAGTGTGAAATCAGAAATAATGACTTGTCTGTGAAGATGTTGCAGACTGAAATCCTAATGAGCTGTTTAGGCTGAAAAACTTAATTATTTCCATTCCCTTAGTGTGAGCTTATAAAAATAAATTTATGCATATAAATATAATTTTAAAAACTAGAAAATGGTCACAGGAATATTAAGTGAAGCTTCCTCTTCCATGCATAGCTCTGACTTGAGTTGTCACAACTAGACCCAAACCCTTGCCCCATGACAAACAAATGACTTTAGCCCTCTGCCAAAAGCATTTGCTTTTATTGATTTCATATCAGCACTAAGTGATCTCTAGCTTCTCATGGAAATATTCTGTAAGACAGGACATATTTTCATTTGGGATTTATCTGAGCTTGTCAGAGGGGGAAGAAACTTCTCTTGTGTTGTCTTGAGCTATTATTATACTTTGAGGCTGTTTGTCAGCAGTTTAGCCCACCTTACCTAACACGTATGATAATAGTGTGGTTTGGGATGGGAGGGCACAGGATGGTAAACTGGATAAGCTGTCAGCCTAGGCAGCACTTCCACCACTGGGTTCTGTCACCTGCCATGACCCTGTTCCTCTACAAAACTTCATGCTTTGCTCCCTTCCAGCCCAGCCAAGCTTGGGGAATCAGCATAAACAGGCCAGAGAAGCTACAAGTTACTCCAGCCCTGAGGAAACTGCTAGAAGGCTAGAATTCTAGCCATAAAATGATATAATTTATGTTATACACAGTTATATATATAATTTAAAAAATGAAAACAAATTAAAAAAGAATAACGGAACATATTATGAATTCTTTAGAAAGTACTTTAGCCTTAGTTACATATAATATGTTAGGATTAAGGCTTCAACCATCTGAATTATTCAGAAAATTTTCCTGCACAGAACTAATCTTTTTGGGAGGTGAATAATCTGCTTGGAAATTTTACTCCCATTAAGTAAGAAAGTTGAGTAAATGTGCAGGAGTCACATTTTGGAGCATTTTATTCAGGTTTGTACTCTTTACTTGCCTTCCTCATCCATGATGGTTCCTTTGCTTTGCCCAGCCACTGCCACCACTAGGCACACCATCTACACAGTGAGTCTGCGCTCCTCTAAGCTCCCTGGAACAATAGGCACTGGGCCCAAGCTGAGTCAGTGACAAGCTTGTGCTAATGACTTTGGAACTGGGAGAAAGATAAAGACAGAGAGGATGTGATAAGCAGTCTCTAAAAGGCCCTGAGTGATCTCTATATAGAATTTCTGCCTTCCTCCTCTTGACTATGCTTTGAACCTACTGTTTCACTTCTCACAGGTTGAACAGGCCCAAGTCGTCATGTCACTTCTGAGATTAGGTTACAGAAAGACAGCAACTTCTTGCTCTCCCTCTCTTGCAACTTTCCTCTGATGGAAACCAGTTGCGATACTGTGAGCTGCCCTACAGAGAGGCCCATATTGCAAGGAATTGTGGGAAGTCAATAGCCAGTGCACCCAACAACCTACCAGGGATAGAAACCTGCCAACAGCCATGTGTGTGAATTGAGGAGCAGATCTTCCCTCAGAAGAGCTTTTTGAAAAGACTACAGCTCTAGTTAATGCCTTGACTGTGGCCTTATATGAGATCTTGAGGAAAAGACACTCAGCTAAGTCACACCTGGATTTCTGCTCTGAAAAACACAGCAAGATAATAAATGTTTGCTGCTTTAAGTTGCTAAGTATTGGGGTAAATTTTTAATATAGCAACAGATGAACCTAATCTGGGAGGCAAAAATGAACACATATAAATATAGCAGTTGAGGATGGCTGCATTATGCCATGTAAATGAAGGAGCAGGGAAATGAGTCTTAAGAAAAAGAAAACAAGGATCTGCATGGAGAGAGGTAGGGACAAGAATCTCCCAGTGGCTTGCCAGTTTCCCACGCCTTCCTGAGGCTTGGCTGCATCTCTGTCTTGGTGTTCTGTGAGGTCCCTGTACTGTATGATAAACTGTCTTTATTTTCCTTATTTATCTCAGTTGATTTTTTTTTTTAACTTGCAATCGGAATCCTAAGATCCTAGGATGCATCAAGCTGTGTGTGTGTGTGTGTGTGTGCGTGCTCAGTCGTGTCTCACTCTTTGCGACCCCCTGGATTGTACCCCACCAGGCTCCGCTGAACATGGGATTTTCCAGGCAAGAAATACTGGAGTGGGTTTGCCATTTCCTACTCCAGGGGAAGCCAGGGATTGAACCTGAGTTTCCTGCATTGGCAGGTGAATTCTTTACCACTGCACCACCTGGAGAATAGCTGTGATTTTTGAAGGCAATCAGATACTTGACAATGGGTTTGACAGTTTAAGAGGCTCTTGGCCTGAAAAGCACCCAGATATTCTGAGCCACAAGACTGTGGTCATAAGAAATTGAGCCAGCTTCCAGGGGATGTAGCTTTCAACCTACTACTCTAATTAGCGATCAACCGTGGCAACATCTATTCCGCATTACATGGTTTGGATAATATTTGTACAGAACTTGGAGATCCTAGCTGAAAGCTGTTTGAAATACACAATATTGCTGTTGATACAGAACAAACTGTTACCCTTTCTTCAAAGAACACAGTGGTATTTTTGGAGCTCTCTTATTATATTACATGATGGAAACACATATCCAGAGGAGGCATATTTTAATTCTTAGAAACAGCCTAACTACATGAAATGTACTATTCTTCTCTCTTAATCCTGTTAAATCTCTTCTCTGTTTTCTGTTTTAAAGTTTTGTCACTACCTAATCACTCATGTCTTAACAAAATTCAAAGCAGTTTACATATTACGAGGTTGGTAATAAAACAGAGACTTAAAGCAATAAACATATTTGGAACAATTCATCAACCCCTAAGAAAGTGCCAGAATGAGTTTTGGAATGGTAAGTCTGAATTTAAAAATAAAAATTTTGTCTCAGACTGAGCCTGAAAATCCATAAATACATTTTTATAGCCAATTTATAAACCTTAAAAAAGTAGCCTAGACCTCGAAGCAAACACAGATTCACCTCTGTGGCTCTTTGATGGTCAGGGCACCTCTCTGGGTTCTATCTAAGTGTATCTCCTCATGTGTGTACACTTGAGGCTGTGACTTGGGACCCTTTGCTGCAATGCTTGCAACCTGGACAAATGTCTCAAGCAACAAAATACAAATAAACTATAAGGGGCTAAAAACAACTGTGCATGGGTAGTTGGGGCAAATTATGGACAAGATACAAAAAGACTATATCATCAGTTCAGTTCAGTTCAGTCGCTCAGTCATGTCCGACCCTGCAACCCCGTGAATCGCAGCAAGCCAGGCCTCCCTGTCCATCACCAACTCCCGGAGTTCACTCACACTCATGTCCATTGAGTTGGTGATGCCATCCAGCCATCTCATCCTCTGTCGTCCCCTTCTCCTCCTGCCCCCAATCCCTCCCAGCATCAAAGTCTTTTCCAATGAGTCAACTCTTCGCATGAGGTGGCCAAAGTACTGGAGTTTCAGCTTTAGCATCATTCCTTCCAAAGAAATCCCAGGGCTGATCTTTAGGATGGACTTGTTGGATCTGTTTTCAGTCCAAGGACTCTCAAGAGTCTTCTCTACCACCACAGTTCAAAAGCATCAATTCTTTGGTGCTCAGCTTTCTTCACAGTCCAACCCTCACATCCCTACATGACTACTGGAAAAACCATAGCCTTGACTAGACGGACATTTGTTGGCAAAGTAATGTCTCTGCTTTCCATGAAAGAGACCAAAAAACCCAACCTCCACTTCTAAAGGGCCAGGATCAAAAGCAGGGCATCTAGAGCAGGGTACTATGCATGCTCCTTGCACACAGCATCCCTAAAAGGGTGGGCAAACCTCATAAGCCACCCCTCTGGCCAGACTACTGGATACATTCCTACCTTCACCCCATACAGGGGACCAGTTCACTCCTCTTTGGAGAAGAAGCAAGGGGATCTGTTGCTTGTTCTTGCTCCCCTGCTGCAGCAGGAGTTAGTAAAGACTTGCTTGAACATCTTAACTGACTTCTGTTCAGTTTCTACTGAGGCCAGCAAACCTGATTAGTTACACAAAATCTGGATTTTTGCCTTACTCTTTCCACATCTTTAACATTCTTTCTAATGCAGAGAGATGTGGCTTCCACATTACGCAAAAGTATCTATTTCTCACTAGTGATTCCCCAGTTCCACTGGTCCCCAGGGTCCTCAGCCATAGTGAGTGTCCCATTCCCTCGTCACCTTCTTGAGGACCACATCTCACAAACTTCCAAGTCCCAGGCAACAGGAATGAATGAAGCAGAAACATGGTATGGCCAGAAGATACATTAAGGGAAGCTCAGTAATCTTGTTGTAGTCACATTTTGGAGTGTATCACTTTATCTGCCTTCTTCATCCCTGATGGTCTTGCCTTACTACTGCCCCCACCATGCCAGGATACCATGAATTCACAGCCCCATTAGAGGTGACTGAAGTAACACACACAAGACCCAAAGGCACTCTAATTCAAACATTTTTTTAAAACATTCATCAGTTTATAAATTTTCACAAAGCATCCTCAAAACAAGTCCTCAGAGCTATCAACCTGTGGTTGATAGCTCAAGGTTCTCTCTCTAGTCAACCTTAAACCATACCTGCCTGGTGTTCTGTCCCTCCAGGACCCATGGGGCATCTACACTTTGCTGTGTATCACGCCCTTCCATGGGCAAGTCCTTCCTACCTGCCGAGGTGATCACATTTCCATTATTACTGGATCATGGAAACCAGGATCTTGATGGTAACTGCCAATGGGTTCTACCATTTCCAAATATCGCTTTTAGATAATAACATAGAGAGTTTCTTCTATTCAGACATTTGTGATGGCAGCAACATTGAGAATATCTAAATAACAATACTAAATATATGCAGTTTACTTTTTTTTATTTTGGAAAAATGTGTGTGCATGTCCTCATCACATGAATGTTTATCTCCTCAATGATATTGACTGGCCCTTCCTGAGCTTTGCTTGCTCTATTCTCTACTGGAATCACTTCCTCTTCTTTTGGTCTCTGCTCAGATGTTGCCTTATCACCGAGGTTTCTTTGACTGTCCTGTATCAATAGCAACTCCTGCCCCTCCACCATGCACACTCTCTCTCTTACCCTGCTTTATTTTCCTGCATGATACTCACCACCTTCTGCCACTCAATCATTTGTCTTCCTCCACTGGAATCTTAAGGGCTAAGAAGGCAGAAACTGCTGAGTGGGCAAAGCCTAGAACAGTCCTCGCCTCCAGCAGTCTCTCAGTAAATATCTATTGCATGAATAAATACATACATTATATGTCGATACCAAAAAAATCAATCTGATGTTTCAGTAAATTGTGATGCTAAGGCTCGATGAAGCTTCACTGGTCTTAAAGCCATCTTATCTTGCTCTTTGGAATTTTTCTCTAAATCAACGGCTCGTCTTGTTTTGTGTATTCCTGTCCTGTCGCACTGATTTACATCAAGTTGCTCCCTTGTATTGCATCTGAAATACTGCATTGCAGAAAGATCTTACTCTGTCACAACTACTCACACTGCTCGTTGCAGGTCAAGCTGTGATCAGCTCCATGCCTCTCATTGTCTCCATTACTGTTGGCTTCCACACAGCTCTGCAATGCAAGAACCAAAAGTATCGCTCTTTCTCAGAAGCGTACTCAGCAAAAGAGGCAGCAGAAATGATCTAAAGTGGCCTCCTTGATGCCATGGTTTATAGTGCAGGGTTTATGCATCAGCCCAGACCACACACGAGCCAGGTGTTGCTTACAGTCAGGGAGCCTGCTTGTAGCCGCTACATCATTTACAAACTCGGGGGTCCTGGGCTGCATCCTTTGCTGGGCGAGTGAGGCACCTTACACCCAGGCCTTGCAAGTACCCTAGCACTTCCCTGTGGCTGCTCAGTGTGTGCAGATGTGTGACTGAGGAGGGAAGGGTGTGAATATACTACAGAGGTACATTTCAGCCGCCAAAAGATGGAATCCAGGGACATAATTCTCCTCCTCTTCTCTTCTCTCAAGTTTTCTGGGGCACCAAGCACTCAGTTCATCACCATGAGGTACAAGCATCTCAGGAAAAGGCTCCCTTCTGCTAGTTCACTCCCCTTCCCCACCTCACCTTGCTTCTCTCTCATTCCTGCTTCCTTGGGATTCAGTCTTCAATAAAGTTTTGGCACAGAAGCTTTATTTTAGGCTCTGTTTTCTAGCAAATTGTACACACACACACACATATAAAAACCTACCTTTTAAAGGACAGAAAATAACTTTCAGTTTGAGAGTTACCAAGAAAGTAAAACAAAATAAAAGCCAAGGCAAAACAGCATAAAACAAAACAATAACAAAACTCATTCTATCGCCCAGAAGTTATCACTACTGTTATTTCCCATGTCGTACTATGAGAAATTTTCCCCTGTGGAAGTTGGCTGGATTTTCCCATTTAATTATTCGCTTCGTATGGACATGTGAGCTTTGAAAATACTTTACAACATACAACGTGTGCTCATACACATCATCCCATTTCATTCCGAGTTAGGAGGACAGGCACTGCTGGCCATGTTATAGCAAAGAGTAAATGAGTTTTTCCTCCCATACTACCCAAGAACCCTTAGCAATAAAGCACCTGAACCTAAGAATGAAAGAATGATGATGGTAATTTCTGCTGTGTGCTCAGAGAAGGTAGGAGAGAACTGATCTACTGAAGTTTTGTGGGCTCTTCAAATCAAACCACCCTGACAATATTTTTAGCTTAAGTGTATTTCTAACTCCAATGAAGAGTTAAACCACATCATTCGTTGGTTCTCTATAACCATATAATCTCTATATTTGGTATTTAGTTTTTTTTCCCCAAATATAGATACTTTATGATTTGGGTAAACATAGAGCTTTTCTTATAAGTGAACTGAGAATTGTCAGTATAAAAGTGTATTCAGAGGTTGGCATCACAAAATCAAAAATATAAAAAATTTACTTAATGAAGTCAAAGTCACAAACTCTCACAATTAGAATGCTTAATATTTAGTTCCAAATTCCTTCAAAAGTTAATATAGTGATAAGCAACTTGCTATCCCTATTAAGCCACTATGAAGAGTGGCTTCTAGGTCAGTTGTTTGGAAGTTGGAACTTATTTCCCATGGGAACAAAATCCCACAAGGTGATCAAGTCTCAGACCAATTTTACAAGGCCCATTTAACCCATGATGTTGAATCCTATTTCTGGGGATTATTTGGGTGAAAGGAAGAAAAATCAACTTTCTCTAGTTTTCCTGGCTCAGAGCCATCTTCCAAAAAGCTTTTGAAAAATGGCATATCTGGCTTAAGCCTTATTTCACTTTTCTTTTTTAAGCCCTTTTCACCTCTCTGCATTCTTCCTAAAACACCTCATGGCCAGGAAGCCGACATACCTCTCCACTGAGGACCTGCTCTCCCCCAGGTCTCGCTGGGATCCACAGGATCTGCCCCTGCTCAGAGATGCTCTTCTCAGATGTTGGTTGAACCATCTGCCCCAACAATTCACAAGAACGTATGACTGGTCAATCATACACCATCCACCTCTCATAGTGGAGACCTGCTGAACATAGTCCAAAAACACTTGTTTTCAGAGTAATTTTGTTTACAATAAAATTGAGAGAAAAGTACAAAAATTTCCCTCATACCTTCTGCTCCCACACATGCATAGCTTCCCCTGTTATCAACATCATTCACCATAACTGTATATCTTTTTTTAACCAAGGATAGACACATCACAATCACCCAAAGTCCACAGTTTACACTAGAGTTTGCTCTTGGTGTTATAAATTCTGTGGGTTTGGACAAACGTATAATCCATGACTGAGCAACTAAGCAACAACAACAAAAAGGAATCACATATATTAGTCATTATAACATCATACTGAGTATTTTCACTGCCCTAAAATCTGTGCCCTGTCTATTCCTTTCTTCTCCTCCCACCCTTAGCAACCATTAATCTTTGTACTGTTTCCATAACTTTTCCCTCTCCAGAATGTCGCATAGGGCTTCCCTGGTGGCTTGGCAGTAAAGAATCCACCTGCAATGCAGGAGACCAAGAATGTCATATAACTGGAAGCATACAACATGAAGCCTTTTCATAGTTTCTTCTCTCACACAGTAGTATATACTTAAGATCTCATCACTTGATGGATCATTTCTTTCATCATGCAATAATGTTCCGTTACCTGGATATACCACCGTTTATCCATTCGCCTACTTAAAGGCACTTTTGCTGCTTCAGAGCCTTGCCAATTATGACTAAAACAGCTACAAACATCCATGTGCAGGATTTTGTGTGGAGATACATTTGCAACTCCCTACATATCAAGGACCACCATTTCTCTATCACATATTTAGAGTATGCTTAATCTTGAGAAACTGCCAAATTGCTGTACCATTTTGCATTCCCATCAGTGATGAATGAGAGTTCTTGTTGCTCCATATTCTCACCATCATTTGGTGTCGTCAGTCTTCTGGTTTTAATCACTTCATTTTGCAGTTCCCTGATGATGTATCTTATAGGGCATATTTCCATATTTTATTTGCCATGTATGGATTCTTTATTTCTGAAATTACAGATGTCTTAAGAAGTTTAGATGTGATTTCCCTGGCTCTGATAGTAAGGCCAGGGGCTCTGATGGAAGGGAGAGCAGGCCTGGATGATGGCTGTCATCTGGACACAGATGATTGGTGAGTTGGGATTGATTATCCAGCACAAATACAAATCTACATATATGAGCATGACCTCTGTTTTAGATAAATATATAAGCATCTTTATTTATGAAATTATTTAACTCATTTAAAAAGTCTGACCTTTCTGCATTAAATAAGGGTTAATTTAATATTCAGTCCTTCTCCAAGTCAGCACCATCACCTCAGAAACCTATCCATCAGTACCTATCCTCAGCACCTATCCATCAGTGAGGATAGGAACTCCCCAATCTCTGGGACCCTCACTCTTGCTTCCCCACATCCAAGGTCTGGAGTACTGCTTGGAGGACAAAAAGTGTTTAATAAGTGAGTTTTATTTAAATTCAATTTGCTAAAACTTCTACTTATTCCCCCCAAAACTCACTGAACAAACCAAGGGTGGGAAGAATATATTCACTGGCAAATTCTTTTCTCTTTCCACCAGACAATGGAAAAGGAAAGAAACAGAACCAAGCATGCCTCCAGCTCTTCAAGTCTTCGGCCTGACAGTCACTGGATCAAAAATGACCGAGTGGAAATCAAACAAGTTTCTAACAATCACTGCAGGATGAGGTAGAGAACGGCAGCTGAGAGCAGGGGTGGGGAGGACGAAGCCCGGCACTTTCTGAGGAGCCCGACTAGAGTGCTTCAAGCCAGCACTTCAGGATGCTGCTGAGAACTGGTGAGAGATGAGGAACAAAACAGAATAAAAGGGCCAGACAGAGCCAGGAGCTCACAGCCAAATCAGTAGCTTGAGATGGATGGGTAGGCACCCTAGGGACCTGAGGAGTTGGAAGGGCCTGGGGAAAAAAAGGGGGTAAGTTTGAGCACAATCCTCTCCCAGGAGACAGCAGGTGAGGCCCTGAAAAGGAAGTCTCCACGCAGCAGGAGCCCCTGGTGTTAAATCAGGAACTAGATTTCCTTGAAAAGCTGCAGGAACTGCCTTCTCTCTGCGATGTGCTGCACCTCCTGTCCACATCCACACTTTCCCCAAACCTCCAGGGTCTCACTTCTGCTGTCTGGGTGATATATTCAGTAAAAAATAAAAGCATTGTTATTAACCGTGTCCTGAGCACACATGTCTTTTGTTTCTTTGTTGTCCTCTTTTGTTAGAGCCTCAAGGAAAGTTCTAACCATCTCACTGAGAAAAGAGGGATGAGGTAAGAGGTGGGGGACCTCAGAAAGAGCCTAGTTGGCAACAGCCAGAGCAGCGGTGAGATGCTCAAGAGGAAAACGGAACTCAGAGCTGCAGCCTGGATCAGCAGGGCCTCCCCACCTGCCACCTGCAGGTTCTGCTACCAACCCCAACCTTGGAGCCACTGGGAGACATCGAACCATACAGTCCCCTGCCTCGTTGATTGATCAGCTCTGGATTTTTGCTTTCTTGTGTCTTTGATACATGATCAAAAGATTGGGAGGAGTAATGCTTATACCTTTTTTTAAAAATTTTAATCAATGAGGAAACTCACACAGAAAGAAAATAAACCTTATAAAATCCAGTCAGAACAAGCACAGAATTTTGCATTTACTTTTTAAAATGGTTTAATCAAGTCACTTTAAATGAAAGTAACTTCATTTCAGAAACTGCCTTCTCCAAAGAATATGTGTTGGAGAGATCAGGTATTACTCATCCCAAGAAACCACAATATGATGGAGTAACAGAATAACACTGTTACACACAGGGGCCTGTGAGCCCAGCCTCTATCTTTTAATTCTAAGGATGGGCCTCCAAATTGTCAGGAACTTGAAGGCAACTGCATTTCTCTCAACTCCTGCATGCTCTGTTGCTCAGTTATGTTCAACTGTTTGCGACCCCATGGATTGCAGTCCTCCAGGCTCCTCTGTCCATGGTATATTCCAGGGAAGAATACTGGAGTGGATTATCGTTTCCCACTCCATCAGTCCCTGTAAGGAGGTACTATATTCCTAAGTCAAGGCTTCGTCTTTCCTTTGAAAGGCAGCATGACTTACTCAGGAGAGAGGCTCTCTTACACTAGAAGAGAAACTGTGGGTCCTCAGTGAACTTGGGGTGACAGTGAAATGAATAATTGCCAGTTGACCTGTGAACAGATCAATTCTTATTCAAAAATTACCAAGCAAATTCTGAAGCTAACTGACATCTGTCCCTCAACCCTGCCCCCGCAGTATCACAGTTGAAGCCGCTGTTATGTCAAAATGCTGCTATGCCACTTACGCTCCATTTCTTCTGGTTGTGGCTTCACTGCAGGCGTGTGAAACCGAGGTCCTTCCTGGAGAAACAAGGGCAGCTGCCCATCTGAGCGAGTCACACCAATGGCCTGGTTCAGCAGTGCAGACTGATGTGGGCGAGGCTGTCGGGACCAATTGTGATGACTGGCCCTTCTGTTGCCTGGCTTATTCACTCACTCCGTCTAGACTTCAATTTCTGGAGCCTTTAGTGACTCATTTTTCAGCAAAATGCAAGTAATTTCACTTTGCTTTGCCTTAAGCTCTATATAACCTAATACTGAATGTGCGCTGAATAGCACTATGTGCAGCCCTCAGAAAACCATCTGCAGATGCCCTAGAATACTAGGTCACTTTGACTTTGATCATAATTATACATTAATATTAACCCTTTTATTGAAAACTTGGTGGAATCACACATCCTAGAATCCTATTCAAAGCTACAGTTGGCCTGAATACCTTCAACAATATTTTGACATCTCATATTTGCTTTGCAATAAGCTTAAAATGCTATAACCTCTCCTTAGGTTGGCTTGAAGTTAACTGCTGCCCATTCCTTTGACATCTTCATATGAATTGTCTTAAAAGACTTGAACATATACACAACCACTGTTTGAGTTTCCTAAGCCGTACAGCAAATTCCCATTGGCTATCTATTTTACATATGGTAATGTAGGTTTCCATGTTACTCTTTCCATACATCTCACCCTCTCCTCCCCTCTCTATAAAGCAATTATCCTTCAAGAAAAAAAAAAAAAGACTTGAATAGTCAAATCATAAAGGATGATTGTTCAGAGTACCTTAAATGGTTAGACTGCAGAGCCAGCAGCAAAAGCTTGGGGATTTTCCGGAAACAGCCAGCAGTAACTGTATGAACACATCCCATGAGACCTAACTATGTCATGCTTTCAAACAAGCATATGTAGGCACAGGGCTGAAAATTTTAAGACTCTACATCTCTGAAGTTCTCAGGAAAAGAGTCTAGCCTTGTTCTGCCTATAGGTTTTCAGAGAACTGGACTTAGAAGCAAAAAGCAATGTGTTACAATTATTCTGTCTACTGCAGGGCAGCGTTGTTTCCTTATATATCCCAACAACTTTGTTCACTTGAGAATGGTCCCCTACCTTCATTGTAAAACATCACTCAATAGGCTAATAAAGTTAACACTGAAACTATTTCCTGAGATAATGCAAAAATTTTGCTTTCCTTCAAGACCCTCGGTGCCAATGGTAAAGAACCCACCTGCTAATGCAGGAAACACAAGAGACACGAGTTCAATCCCTAGGTTGGGAAGATCCCCTGGAGGAGAAAATGACAACCCATTCCAGTACTCTTGCCTGAAAAACCCCATGGACAGAAGAGCCTGGTGGGCTACATTCCATGGGGTTGCAAAAAGGTCGGAGATGACGGAGCACACACACATGCACAAGACCTTTACTTCTGCTAAGTCTGTAAGATCATCTGAAACATCGGCCCTGCCCTGGATTCACCTTTTCATATACATGTATCCTATTACCTAACAAGAATTCTCCAAATTTTCTCATAAACCAACTTCTTAGATACACTATTTTATTCAAGTTTCTCATTTATATATGTTCATTTATAACTTTTTAATTTATTCTTTCAATAACTGTTATGAGTCCAGAAACCATTCTTGGACCAAAGATATGTCAATGAATAAGTCAGACAAAATCCGGGCTCTCGTGGAGTTTACAGACCAAGGGATGATGGCGGGTACCATCATCAAGGGCTAAACACTGCCCCTCCCCGACCCCATTTAATTCTCAGATCAGTCTGAGGCAGGCGTTATTATCCTTATTTTATCAGTGAGAAGAGTGATGTTCCGAACAGCATGTCCAGGGTCCTCTGGCAATTTAGTTCTGAATCCTGGACCAATTCTGCATCCAGACCCCGCTGCACATTAGCAACATCCTCACAGGGAACCCTCGGCTACCTTTCCTCTGCTACTCCAAATTCTTACACACTCAGGCCTTTCCCTCTCTCTTTGGCATTACAATCACACATCTCCATTGCTTTTCTTTACTCTCTCTGAGTCTCCTCAGGAGTTCCCATTTATTCTGAACAACTATAATATCTCTATTCATGATTGCTTTCACTACATGATTACCAAATGGGAAAACATCTGTAATATCACAGGTTTCCTTTCCCCTCTTAATTATGGGTTTGGCAATCAGAGGAACTTTAATATTTAATATTGAAGTAAAACACTTAATGATTACAAAGTGATCTTCCATTTTTGATGTAAGACCAGACTTAATGTGAACTCTGAGCAAAGCTAATCTGCTTGCCTGACAAATGGAAGAAAGCGTGCATTTAAACTCCTTACAGATGACCCGCAGAGCCATCCTGTGCCTCAGTTCTCGTCCCCCTTTGTTTGCTCCTCATGAATTATCCAGGAGTTTTATGTGATGAAGATAAAGGAGGTGCTTCATTGCCAATACCCCTCCACACTGTCGTGATGCAGATGAGTTGACAAACAGGCTGCTCATTATATTAGCACTTTGCAATGTATGATTCAGTGTTGTTCAGTGTAAAAGGCAACCGTCCTGACTTTGAATATGTACCTTCTTTCCTAATGGTGCTTTGCCTCCAATACATGTTGGAGGCCCATCAATCTTATTCTCCTATGATAGGTGACAAATTTCAGGAATTATAAGAGTATATCAATAAGTGAACTGTAAAAAAATAAGACGAAATACCAGAGCTGCCAAATAGATGACAACTTGAAACTCAAGGGAAACAAATTCTATTCATAATAAATTATCAGAGAGATCCCTGCCTGTGAATATTTATGGAGGGTCACTGAGAGGAGCTTGTCTTTGCCAAATCTCTTTTAAAACAAGTCACCTAACCGTTTGGTTGGGGTTGGGTTTTGCTGGTGCCATTACCATGTATGGGAGGGTAGATTCTGAGATTTCTAGTTAGGACCTGGAGGGTTACTCTGAGTAATAGAACACAGGAGAACCAGAAGAGTAGGCCTCTCCAAAAGGCGATGCCAAACAAAAATGATGACAAGCCCCAGGTTTCATAGGTGACCGATGCTAAGAGATCAGAAGCCAGAGGTCAGAAGTTGCCAAGGCTGCTTTAGCTAGAGTTGGAAGGGAAACTGTGAATAATGCAGTGCTCTGGGGGCACATTGTTACGCGTTGCCGAGATAACCGTGCATTGTCCTGATGGCTTTACCTTGCCCTAACAACAGAATCTATGTACTTCTTACCAGGTGCCAGGAAACCTAGCTCAGAAGTTTTGTTCCCCACATAACTAGCTGGGTGAGCCTAAGCTAATAAACTAGGTAAGTACCTTTCCTATCACTTAATTGGCAGGACTGTCGAAAGGTAAAGCAAAATGGTACTTACTCTCTGGCCCATGGAGGTGCCCACTTGTGGCTTTTATTATTCATTTATTATTATTATCATTGCTGCTAATATTTATTTTCAGGGGTGAGGTAGTTGATATGATTTTTCCTAACATTTCCCTTGTTTTTGCTCTGTTTGACATTAGGCTTCACCATGTGAATTCTTTTAGCAATGAAATGTAAGAGAAAGTGGTAATGCCCCTTTATAGCAGAACCTTATAAAGCCATCACGTAGCACTTCCATTCCTCATTTTCTACTATCACAAGACCAGTATACCCTAGATGGGCTGAGTTTTTCCACACTGGATCCTAAAAAGAAGAGAAATTAAGAACATGTATGGAAGCAGAAAGAAGATATTTTCCTCCAGTGAGAACTAGTTATAGGAGTTGCAGAAAATCCCACCATGATCAAGACATACACCCTGTTCTCTGTGAGGGAGGGTGTAGGCATACAGACTGCTACAACCTTCTATGAAATTACAGTGGCCCTGTGTGCCATGGAGTGGCTCCTTGTCTTAGGAAATGTGAGTAATCAAAATCTTCTCTCAATGGCATGAGCTTCTCCATGTTATCCAGTCACCTTCATAAACTGAAGTTTCACACATACACTGAGACAATCATGTTTTTATTTATCATCTGATACCCACCCCCCATCCCCCCCGCAATGGAAAGCAGACTTAATAAAGCCATGGACCTCTAGTAGAGGTCAGAGGAAGCTTAGCGAAGTAGCTAATCTTTGACTTGCACTCCTGCAGGCTAGATCACATTGAGAATGGCAGAGTATTTGATATGGGGAAGCATAGTGAGTCAGAGGAGGAGGGTAGAGAGAACAGTAGAATAAAAGCACGGAAGTAGGAAATTAAAATTATCTTTAGGAAATGACTAGCCATTCCGTTTTATTGGAGTAAAGAATTCATGAGGAAGCAAGGCTGTAGTTGAGCTGTTTTGGTACTGAGTCAGTGAGAAATGATAAACCAAGAAGGGTGAAGACTTCTTGGAAAGACATCCCATGTCTTTGAACAGAGGCTGTCTGACCAGAAGTGCACTGATTCCAATTCATGCATAAATAAAAGAGATTTAAATGTATTGGCTAAACAGCAAAAATTACAATAAGAGATAGTGATTTTTTATTTGAGATGGTGGCAAAGCACACAAGTTTCATTTCCTTTCCTCTCAAAGAATTACAAAAGCCATGGGTTTGTAATATCACTGAGAATGAGGGTGGATCTATCAACCATTCAGAGTTTGATTAATATTCAAAATCTGATAAGATTTCAGAACTTTAATGGATATTCAGAACATTTGTGGATAAGAAAAAGAATGCAGAAACTCCCCATTTAGCATCAAAAATATAGATAGTCTTCATGGTAAGTTCATAGAAGTGCAAAGCTCTGGACTGGCAAACAAGAGAATGGGAGTGAAAAGTAATGTAAGGGACTTCCCTGGTGGTCCAGTGGTTAAGACTCTGCAATTTCAATGCACTTCAGATGCAGGGGAAGCAAGTTCAACCTCTGGGGAACTAGGATCTCACATGTCTTATGGTTTGGCCAAAAAGAAAAGGAAAGTACGGCAAAAATCTGATGGTAATTGAAGGTCTGTCTATGAAAGAATTCTGCCAGTAATCCACCTCTTTCCTCCTGCTTTCTTAGGTGCCTACCAGTGGTATTTACCTCCCTCAAGGCTAAAACTGGGAAATTGCTCTTCAAAAAGTTAAAATCCACCAATGAAAGGCTGGAGGTACTAGCCTGTGGGTTTGAGTTTTTCTGGCCTTTCTCATTTGAGGGGAATGGAATATAAATATCAGAAACTCTGTCAGTATAAAAGTAGTGGAACTCTTCTCTGGAGGAATATATGAAGCCATATTTCTCCTCCTAATGGTTGTCTGGAGATACTGTCTAAAGTTGATGGATGAAGAAAGGGGTGAGTATATTATTTAGTGCTATAGAGGTAACCAACACAAAATCCTAAATTTATAACGTAAATAACAAAAACATGAGAAGTGGGAGGAGAAGGAAAGAGAAACCTAAGTATGCTGACTTTTTCATCTTTCATAAAGGGAAGTTACTGAATATGTTTAATTTTTTAAAGTGCATCAAGAAATATTGCTGTTACTACCTGACTTAGATATAAGGAGGTCGCCACTGGAAGAATCAAAACAGACAAGATTAAAACGTGTGCCTTCTCAGCAATGAAACTTGGGTCTACTGAGGATTAAGGGTTGGGGGAGGCATTTTATTTTATGTCCTTCTATTCTGTTTGAATAACTATGGATAAATCATTTCTGTTGAAATTTAAACATAGGAAGAGAGATCATTTGAATTTTACTCAATGCTCAGATGGCAAGCATTACTAATTAATTTTTTGTTGAGCCCAAGAATTCTTAGGAAAACAAGTAGTACAAGTCTGCTATGGATTTCTCTTCTGTCTCATGGCAATGGCCTGACAACAGCAGATTTTTGTTTGTTTGTTTCTCTGCCTTACATGGTTTTATTCTCTTAGAAATAAAAAGGTGGTTTTTTTTCTGTTGTATGAGTCCTACACTTGGACTTCTACATGCCCATTTATCAATAATGTTTAGTTTTACATTTCCCAGGAACAACTGGGCCCAATACAAAATGACATGAGCTTTAGTTGGACCAGTCTTCAGAATTTAAAGAAGAAAATGACAGATATTTAGTGTCAAGCATGTAGTTATATGTAAATATTATTATAGAATATACCTACAAATAAAAAATAGTTTAATTTAGACATATCGAATTGCTTTATCTTTCCTTCATCTGCTTGACTGTACACAGATATTTGCATGAGGGCTATGAGGGAAGATTTAAATGAAGTTATTTTCCTAATAAGATTTCAAGTAGGCAGATGTTTGCCCCAAGGAGCTGTTCAAACAACAGAATTGACAGAAGAACATTGTGAGAGCTAGAAAAAGTGTACATCTTCAGCTCTCAAATTTCTGTATCTTCAGCTATCAGATTTCTATATCATTTTAAAGACAAATCATGGTTCACTTCAATTTCCAATGTATAATTTTTGAACTGATGGAATTAACCTTTGCCCAGTGATAAGTTTTCCACTAAGGAGACCTAGAAAATGCTAAATGTTTATCCTGAATATTCTCCTGAGAATATTACAGCTTTAAAAAATGTTAATTTATACAGATATAAACTACTCAATTAGGCTCATGCTCAGAACAGTCTTCTCTGACAAGAGCTGCCTACCATCTGTTAAGTCAACTATTTCCACTTCCAGTGATCCCAAGTTCATCATTTTAGTTGCTGAGATTGAAATTCTTAGTCAGTCATAAACATCATCTGTTCTATCCCCCTTTCTCCTGTGTTCACTTAGGTCATGATTTTTCCTTCTTTTTCAATCAACGTTTGAAAGCGACATCACACGAAGAATGGGTAAACAGTTTCATTTTCATGGCCAATGACTTTGAAACAAACTCTAGCTCAAGTCTGATGGTCCAGAAGACTGTTATTTTCCTGCTGTGTGAAAAGGAACAGGTAACAGGTAGAGGAGAAAATGTGCGATACGGGGAGGATTTCAGGAGGACCTGCAATTCTATACCCTTCTCCAGATCACGAGCCACCTCAGATCTGGAGAGTCAACTCCTCAGTTCTAAAAGTTCTGACATGACAATGATTCCATAAAAATCACGTGGGTAGTTATTTGCAGCCATTAACAATTTTATCGGCACTGCCTGGTCTAGCATTTTAAAATCCAGAAAGTCAACAAGTCAGTAAAAAATTGGTCCACTTAGCTAAATGTCTCTGACTCTTCACAGCCCTTTCATTCTTTGTCAGAGAAGCATAGCAGTTGGCAGCATAGTAGTTGGGTTAAAGTCCTCCTTCTCATGAGATTCATTCTCCATGTGCAGTGTCATAGAACTCCATGGAAAGACTGGAGAGGTCATTTGGTTCATTCCCCTGACTTCAAATAGACAAAAAGGGAACACTTGTGTGCTGTTGCTTGGAATGTAAACTGGTATAGCCACTAAGGAAAATAATAAGGAGGGTCTTCAAAAAATTAAAAAATAGAGCTATCAGATGATCTAATAATCCCACTTCTAACAATGAAAATAGTATCTCCAATAGACCAACTAAACCTCTGTGTTCTGCAACATTATTCACAATAACCAAGATATGGAAACAACCAAAATGTTGATCAAAAAATGAATGGATAAAGAATATATGATGCATAAACATACAATGAAATAGTATTCAATCATGAGAAGGAAGGAAATCCTTTATTTTTCACAACTTGGATGAGACATGAAAACATTATGCAAAGTGAACTAAGTCAAACAAAAGACAAATACTGCATGATATCACTTATATGCAGAAACTAAAACAAACACACAAAAAACTAAACTCATAGAAACAGAGTGTAGAGTGGTGATTACCAGGGGTTGGAACATGGGAGACAAAGGGGGAATGTTGGTCAAAGTGTACAAGCTTCCAGTTACAAGATTAACAACTTCTGGGGATATAATGTACAAGGTAGTGATTATAGCCAGTAATACTGTATACTGGAAATTTTCTATGAGAGTAGATCTTAAATATTCTCACCATAAAAAAATAAATAATTATGTGTTGGGTTGGAGGCATTAGCTAATGCTATGGTGGTAATTATTTTGTAGCATATAATTGAATCAAATCAACACATTTTAAATATTTAACTCACAATGTTATATGTCACTTATATCTCAATAAAGCTGGAAAAACATGAATGCATTGTTGAAACTAGTCAAATTATTCTAGAATGTATAAAGAAAAATTTATTATTCATTCCCCCCATCCATTCTCATCTCCAATCCTGACCTTGGAGAGAAGGTCATCTTTCCATATATCTTTCCATCTTTCCATATCATTCCATATATGGAATACATCTTTCCATATATGTGTACTGCTCCTACAAAGATAAACACACACACACACACACATTTATATAAATATACATACAGATGAACAAATGTGATGCTGCTCTTCTTTTTGTTTTTGCTTACTCTATTGCTTATATAAAAACTGGATTATATTATACACATTATTTTATAGTTACGTTTTCTTACATAATATAGATAGATATTAAGAACTAAATAATAACCTATAGAATGGATGTACTATATTCATTTGAAATTCTCATTATTAATACATTAAGATTATTGCCAATTCCTATTCTGCAGTAAATAGCCTGTATATACATCTTTTATGCACTGAAACTCTTATTCCTACAGCTGATGTTCCCAGAAGTGGGACTGCTGGTTCAAAGGGCAGGTACCATGGAGGATGATTTGTTGGGAAGTTTAAGAAGCTTCAGTTTCAAAGCCCTGGTTACACAGACTTCTCACATGGTCCTAGACTTAATTTTTTATTTTTATTTAATTTTCTTTCATCTTTCCTGAAGAATAATGAAAAAATGCTAAAATGAATGAAGCTAATGAAATTTAAGCTCTGGGCCTCAGGACCACACTATGCACCAATATTACATATTTAGTTTTAACGAATACTGATGGATTACTTTCCCAAAATGTAGTAGCAATTCATGTATTCACCAACAAGGTAGGACAAAGCCCAATGGCTTGCATATTTAAGAAGCACTTGATGTTACTGCATTTCAACCTTCTTGACAATTTGATGGGTAAACATATGGTATCATTCTATTACTGTATATTCCCTTTACTTCTATAAGTTTAAGCATTTGCCATATGTTTATTGACCATTTAGATTTATTCTGTGAGTTTTATAGCCACGTTTCCATTAGATTTTAATCTTTTTCTCATCACTTTATAGAAGCTCTTCATATGGTATGATTCCTCGGTTCAAACAAGACTGAGCATGGACTATACCCAGGGCACTTCTGTGGGCTGGGATAGGGCAGTGAGCAAAATCCCTGACTTCACAAAATTTACTTCCTGGTCAAGAGACAAACTAAAAGCAAATAAGAAAGAGTAGAAGGAATATATCAAAGTGCTATGCAGAAAATAAATACAGTCCAACTGGGAAAGGTTGATCATTTGTGTAGGGTTTGGGGGAAGGCCACATTGATAAGAGCATCTCAAGGAGCCTGGTCAGCACAGGCAGAGGGCCCTGAGATGGCACACACTTGATCTATCCATGGAACAGCAAGAAGGCCAGTGTGGCTAGGACAAAGTGAACAAGGGCAGGACATGGAGAGCAAGTGATGAAGGTTTGAAGAAGGTGCGAGATGATGCTGACCTCCTCAGTCATAGGAGTGACACTGGCTGTTACTCAACAAAACTGAAGGCCAGTAAAGTTTTCCTCAAAAGAATGACATGATTTAATTATAAAGATCTCCCTGCTGCTGGAGAGCAAATACACTGGACATCCTGTTATCTATCACATCTGTTCATTAGAAGTACTAATGCTGAAGCTGAAGCTCCAATACTTGGGCCATCTGATGCGAAGAGTTGACTCATTGGAAAAGACTCTGATGCTGGGAAAGACTGAAGGCAAAAGGAAAGGGGGGCAACTGGGGATGAGATGGTTAAATAGCATGAGTTTGAGCAAGCTCTGGGAGATACTGAAGGACAGGGATGCCTGGGGTACTTCAGTCCACGGTGTCACAAAGAGGCAGACATGACTTAGCAAGTGAACAACAACAACATCACATCTATATCCATTGCAAATATTTTCCCAAGTCTATTGTTTGTCCTTTGAATCTACGCTAGTTCCAACTGAGTATTAAAACAATAAAAATGTTATATAATTAAATGCCATATAATTTTTATCTTCTAAAAAGTTGCAGAAAATTCTAAATTTTAGTATTTTTGATTTTTTTTTCTATTATTTAAGCTAATGATATGATACGAGTGTTAGAGAGATTCAGAATCTGACCTGAGACTACAAAATACTGGCCCTTTTCTCTATTTTAGATGATTTGGAAACACACTTGGGCACATACTTTAACTCTTCTCTTTGTTTGATTGTTTTGACTTTCTGGGATTCATAATTATCTTAGGAAAAGAAGATAGTAAGAAATCTCTGACTCAGCACTAAGTGTATGAGGATAAAATCTTGAATAAGGATTTTATATTTTAATAAGATTATATATATTTTAATAAACTTTTATATTTTAGCAAGAAGAATAATTTCTTATTTCAGGAATGTGCATAAATATATAAATATATCAAAACTCGTGTTTTTTAAGACTTTAAATTATCTATATGTACTATAAAAAGTGGGTTTCCCAGGTGGCTCAGTGGTAAAGTATCTGCTTGCAATGCAAGAGACATAGGTTCAATCCCTGGGTCAGGAAGATACCCTGAAGAAGGAAATGGCAACCCACTCCAGCATTCTTGCCTGGAAAATTCCATGGTCAGAGCAATCTGGCAGGCTATGGTCCATGGGGTTGCCAAAGATTTGGACATGACTTGGTGACTGAACAACTACCGAAAGTGAAAGTGAAAGTCGCCTAGTTATGTCCAACCCTTTTCGACCCCATGGACTAGGGTCCATGGAAATTTCCAGGTCAAAATACTGGACTAGGTAGCCCTTTCCTTCTCCAGGGGCTCTTCCCAACCCAGCGATCGAACCCAGGTCTCCTGCATTGCAGGCAGATTCTTTACCAGTTGAGCCGCAAGGGAAGTTCAAGAATACTGGAGTGGGTAGCCTATCCCTTCTCCAGGGTATCTTCCCAATCCAGGAATCGAACCAGGGTCTCCTGTTTGCAGGCGGATTCTTTAACCAACTGAGTTATCATGGAAACCCACAAAAAGTGAGTCAAAAGCAATACTAATATCTGAAGAAACAGGAAGGAAAAGTTTATCACATGAGCAACAAGAGCAAAAATTTCTTAACACTAGATTCTCTAGTTACTCTTTCAATTATGCACATAAATTTGACTTTGTATTGATAGTATGCAATTTAATGCTTCAATATAAATCTTAAGTTTTCATATAAATACTGAATAAACAGAGCTGTAGTCATAACAAATATGATTATAGGATTTATTATTCTGATTTATTTATTCAGAAAACATATGAATATCAGAAAATTGGACAACTTCTATTATTCTGCATTTTACTGACCCATTTTCCTACCTTTAACATACACACAATGTCTTAAAACTTTGGCTGTTCTGTTCAGTTCAGTCGCTCAGTCGTGTCCAACTCTTTGTGACCCCATGAATTGCAGCACGCCAAGCCTCTCTGTCCATCACCAACTCCTAGAGTTCACTCAGATTCACGTCCATTAAGTCAGTGATGCCATCCAGGCATCTCATCCTCTGTCGTCCCCTTCTTCTCCTGCCCCCAATCCCACTCAGCGTCAAAGTCTTTTTCAATGAGTAAACTCTTCGCATCAGATGGCCAAAGTACTGGAGTTTCAGTTTTAGCATCATTCCTTCCAAAGAAATCCCAGGGTTGATCTCCTTCAGAATGGACTGGTTGGATCTCCTTGCAGTCCAAGGGACTCTCAAGAGTCTTCTCCAACACCACAGTTCAAAAGCACCAATTCTTTGGTGCTCAGCCTTCTTCACAGTCCATCTCTCACATCCATACATGACTACTGGACTCATCTCACATGCTAGTAAAGTAATGCTCAAAATTCTCCAAGCCAGGCTTCAGCAATACGTGAACCATGAACTTCCTGATGTTCAAGCTGGTTTTAGAAAAGCTTTGGCTGTAGGACTTACTAAATTTCAGTGTGACCCAGTTAGTCTAGGTTCATGTAGACAGAGTTTAAATCATAGTAGATATAGCACCAGATATAACTATGGTAAATGTCCCTACTGATAAAGGGGAACGATGACCTGGATCATAAAAGAAAGCATGTCATACCCTGCTCTCTCGATTGTCTGAGGTTGAATAGAGACGACAGCTGTCAAGTGAAAAGCAGGATGCGAACCAGCCCCCGTGGTCCCTTCCCTGGACTGAGCAGCCTCCTTTGAATAGCTCCTGGACACATCCAAATTGAAATTTCTACACTATTGCTGCCTTTTGTTTCACTTTCTTTTCAACTCCAACTTCCACACACTGCGGCTTCTCCCAATAACCTTTGGTTGCCTGCACACGGGATGTCAGAACCGAACCATCACCCGAGGGGTCCTATGAAGGGAACAGGAGAATGAACTGTGTGGCCTTTGCCACCATAAAAAGTGTGAATGAAAAATTATAGGGAAATGCGATCACATTTCCTTAAAATCACAGCTTACAGGTCAAAATATGAAAGACGCTTACCACCAGAACTTTCATAAATACCCACAGGCATATTCTCGCCTTCTTACAGAGCCGCGGTCTGCTCTTGAGCTGACTGCCTGTCTGTGTTCACCTCGGAAACACACAAGTGTGTCCTTCTGTAGTTAAGCCCTGAGGCCACTTGGATTCACTTTCTCTTTGTCAAGGGTCAGGACTCAGTCTACTTTCATCTTCACTTTGTAACTGACACTGGGCACGCCACCCCCCCACCCCGCGACACACACACATTCTACACAGATGATGCCAACAGCTAATGTTTCTTTAGTTTCCTCCTTCTTTGCAGCCCCAAAGTTAAAGCACACAGACCCTTCCTGTTTTCAGATTTGTATTCTAATTGTTTTAGTAAAACACTCATTGAGAAATCAGTAATACCACAGGATCTTATAAAATGTTTACCCTCTTTGTCCCCACATGGTACTGTCTTCCATTCTAGCTGAAAGGCTAGAGCATTTCCAGCTCTCTGCTGTTACATTTGAGCTCCCTGAATGCTTCTCTGTATGTTTTCAGGTAAAGCCACCCCTTTTCCCCAAGATCTTTTCTTATTTCTTGTAGAAATAAATCAACATCCTCTAACCCACATGGAAAACCTACTTTCATATATGTCACACTCTCCCTGAGCTCCAATTGGGCAAGGGGGCAAAGTAATCCACTTAAATCATCAGTTCAGTTCAGTCGCTCAGTCGTGTCCAACTCTTTGTGACCTCAGGAATCGCAGCACACCAGGCCTCCCTGTCCGTCACCAACTCCCGGAGTCCACTCAGACT
Organism: Neotragus moschatus; assembly: GCA_006410615.1. Taxonomy (NCBI): domain Eukaryota; kingdom Metazoa; phylum Chordata; class Mammalia; order Artiodactyla; family Bovidae; genus Neotragus; species Neotragus moschatus. The sequence goes on from SJYA01001803.1 coordinate 554,730, forward strand.
CGAATCCATCAAGTCAGTGATGCCATCCAGCCAGCTCATCCTCAGTCATCCCCTTCTCCTCCTTCCCCTAATCCTTCCCAGCATCAGAGTCTTTTCCAATGAGTCAACTCTTCACATGAGGTGGCCAAAGTACTGGAGTTTCAGCTTTCGCATCATTCCTTCCAAAGAAATCCCAGGGCTGATCTCCTTCAGAATGGACTGGTTGGATCTCCTTGCAGTCCAAGGGGCTCTCAAGAGTCTTCTCCAACACTGCAATTCAAAGCGTCAATTCTTGGGCGCTCAGCTTTCTTCACAGTCCAACTCTCACATCCATACATGACTGCTGGAAAAACCATAGCCTTGACTAGATGGACCTCTGTTGGCAAAGTAATGTCTCTGCTTTTGAATATGCTATCTAGGTTGGTCATAACTTTTCTTCCAAGGAGTAAGCGTCTTTTAATGTCATGGCTGCAGTCACCATCTGCAGTGATATAGTGTAATTTATTTAAGATGTTCTTTGATATACATCTCTTTGATATATATTTTAGTTGCACATTTTGGACAAATGAGAAGAATAAACTTGACATATTCTTCATTCATAAGCAGCCTCAAGAAACTATCCCAATGTGATGGAGAAGACCCAAAGGGAAACTGGCTGCTGGGCAGTACCTGAGATAGTTGCATCCTGGGGGTGGGATTGGGCAGGGGGCTCAGATTGCCTGGCATAGCTGTAATCACCAAGTGAGAGGTGACAATTGCCTCCAAGGTCATTCTTCTAAGTCCCCACTCCACCAGAGGGAGGAGCCACCTCTGGGAGAGGCTAGATATCATCAGGACTGACAGGCTGATGGGTGGTTTGATCCACAGTCAGATCAGGAAAGTCCACTTTGGAATGGGAACCACTCCCCACTCCCACCCCCCGCCCAGGTACTACCATCCATATGCTCACATATAGTAGGCATGCCTCTCACTAGTTCTGAAGACAAGCTCCAAGGGGAGGGGGTGGGCTGGAGATCCCCAGGAACAATCAGTTAGCATCTCTGACATTTCCTTGCCAATTTCTGCCCCATATTTCCCTTTGGAAATCCTTATTTTAGAAGGGATGTGAGAATTCATTTTAAAAGTTTCATAGGTCATTCAACAATACAAATGAACATTTACTGAATACTTGCTATATGTCAGGTTGTTCTATACGTTTTACAAATATCAATGTCACATAAGTCTCCCAAGAGCCCAAGAGGTAGGTATTGTCCATTTATATAGACGGGATGAAAAGTTTAGCCCAAACTGAAAGTTTCTTTGTCCTCCCCAATCATCTTCATTCCTTCGAGCAAACTTATATGAAGTATCTACAAGTTATGAGACCACATTGTAAGCAGTGGAGCGACAGAAATAAGCCTCTACTCCCAAGTAGCTGACCACCTAACAGGGGTTTACTGATAAAAACAAATTAAAAAAAATTAAATTTACTATTAGAGGAAAGTGCATATCAGGTGCTATGATAGAGGCTCACCCAACCAAAATGAGAGCAGGAATTATTATTAGGGAGTGTGAGTATGAGTCACGGAAAATTTGCCAGAGAAGGCGATAAAGGCTGAACAGGACAAAGCATCAAGCATTAGGGTCTGGGCTAAGTGACAAATGACAAGCCAGAGAAATGAGCTGGGGACCATAACATGAAAAATATATGTATTATGCTAATAAACTGGGATTTTATTCTAAAACGAATGAGAATCCAGAAAATAATTATTATAAAATATATGAGACATAAATGTATCATTTTAACCAGTTTTAGGTTCAGGGGTAGAGTTCAGTTCATTGGCAATACATACAGTCACATTGTTGTACAACTTTCACCACCATCTATCTTCAGAAACTTTTTCATCTTCTAAAACTGAAACTCTAAACTCACTAAACAATAACTGCCCACTCCCCCACCTTCTCTCTCCTGGAAACAACCATCATTCTGCTTTCAGTTTCTAGGAGTTTGACTACTCTACGAAACTTACATCTGTGGAATCACACAATAGATGTCCTTTGTGACTGACATTTTACTTAACAGAATGTCTTCAAGGTTCACTATGTTATAGTATATGCCAGAATTTCCTTCTTTTTTAAGGTTGAATAATATATCATTATACACATATGCCACATTTTATTTATCCATCTGTCAGAGGATACTTGGGTTGCTTTCGTATTTTGGTTATTGTCAATAAATGTTGCTATGAACATGAGTGTACAACTATCTGAGTCTTTGCTTTAAGTTTTGGGAGTATACAACCTAGAAGTGGAATTGCCGGATTAAATGACAATTTTTATGCTTAACTTTTGATAAATCTAATACTGTTTTTGACAGTGCCTAAGACAATTTAAATTCTCAGCAGCAATGCACAAGGGTTTCTAATTTCTTCACATCCTCACCGATATTTATACTTTTTTTTTTTTTTAATAATAGTGATCCTAATGAGATAAAGAGGTATCCCTTTGTGGTTCTGACACGTATTTCCCTAATGACTGGGGCTTTCCTGATAGTTCAGTTGGTAAAGAATCTGCTTGTAATGCAGAAGACTCTAGTTTGATTCCTGGATCAGAAAGATCCTCTGGAGAAGAGATAGGCTACTCACTCCAGTATCTTGGGCTTCCCTTGTGACTCAGCTGCTAAAGAATCTGCCTGCAATGTGGGAAACCTGGGTTCAATCTCTGGGTTGGGAAGATCCCCTAGAGAAGGGAAAGGCTACCCACTCCAGTATTCTGGCCTGGAGAATTCCATGGACTATATAGTCCATGGGGTCGAAAAGAGTTGGACACAATTGAGTGACTTTCACTTTCTTTCCCTAATAACTGTAATGGTGATTACACGACTTCACGTGATTACTGCCATCTGTACATCTTCTTCAGAGAAACTTCTACTTAAGTCTTTCACCCACCCAAATTGATTTTTAATAAGGGGTGATATGATGCAATTTGTGTTTTAGAAAGAGGCCTCTGGTGCAGAAAGAACCATGGCTCAGAGAGCAAGAGGCTGGACATCACCCAGGAATGAAACAATAAGGCCAGAACTGCACTGGTGTCAGGACGGCTTTGAGAGGATTGGACCTGCGATGTGTAAAGAGGTAAGATTAATAAAATTCAGCAGTGTGGTGAGTGAAGTAGAGAGTCAAGGCTTGTCCTGGTACAGCTGAACTGGAGGCAGTGACCTCTAGATAACCGTCCCTCCAGGGCTTTGCCCCGTCTGTGGAGCATCTGGGCAGACCTCTCGAGTCTTCCCGTCTTCTACCTCTGCATTCTCCTAGGTCTTTCTCCCTTCCTTTCCCATAAGACCCCTTTCCATTTTTCCATAAACCCATGCCCTCATCTGGTCTCAGCCTTGCTTCTTCTCGACACATCTATCTGCATCACCACTGCATACTTCTTCACACCTCTGATCACCTCTTTTATGACTGTTCCAGGGGAAACTAGGCCCTGATGTACTTCTAGATGGAGGCAGAATAAAGCCAACAGCCCTGAGGCCACAAAGGAGAAAATGAGCATGTCTGTCTTTTTGACTTCATGATTTCCAATTCCCTCTCCTTTAAAGAATCAATACCATTTCTCACATTGTTATGTAATTGTTACTCATCTATCATCTTCTTAGAAAAAATGTTAAACTAACATATGTACAATATTAGTATCATACATACTGTATATGTGATAGAATGATATCAAATTCCATCTAAGCTGACTAGTGTCAAAATATATGCTGAAATCATGAGAGAGAAAAGATTCTGTATTTCTTCATAATGCATGCCTTTTAATTTTCCAAAGAGCAGTTTTTAGCAGATGTTATAATAAATATAACCAAGGTATCAAAATAAATGGTGAGGAAAATGTAATGAAGAGTGCTCAAGCTTTATGGTAATTAACACTGAGGAACCATGTTATAACCACATTAATGCTTCTAAATATGAGGGAACAGTACTAAATATGCTAAAAATGATTGTCACTTTTTAAACTGGCTTCCCTGGTGGCTCAGACAGTAAAGTGTCTGTCTACAATGCAGACCTGGGTTCAATCTCTGGGTTGGGAAGATCCCCTGGAGAAGGAAATGGCAGCCCACTCCAGTACCCTTGCCTGGAAAATCCATGGACAGAGAAGCCTGGTAGGCTGCAGTCCATGGGGTGGCAAAGAGTCAGACACAACCAAGCGACTTCACTTCAGATTGTTAATTATGAGGTGGGCTCAAGAAAGTATTACAGGAGATATATTTTATAGAAATTTGTTACTGTTCAGTTGCTAAGTCATGTCCGACTCTTTGTGACCCCACAGACTACAGCACACCAGGTTCTTCTATCCTTCACTATCTCCTGGAGTTTGCTCCAATTCATGTCCACTGAGTTGGTGATGCCATCTAACCGTCTCATCCTCTACCTCCACCTTCTGTTGCCTTCAATTTTTCCCAGCATCAGGGTCTTTCTAACAAATCAGCTCTTTGCATCAGGTGGCCAAAATATTGGAGCTTCTGCGTCAGCATCAGTCCTTCCAAAGAATATCCAGAGTTGATTTCCCTCAGGATTGACTGGTTGATCTCCCTGTAGTCCAAAGGACTCTCAAGAATCTTCTCCAGGACCACAATTTCAAAGCATCTCTTCTTTGGCATTTAGCCTTCTTTATGGTCCAACTGTCACATCCATACATGACTACTGGAAAAATCATAGCTTTGGCTATATGGACCTTTATTGGCAAAGTGATGTCTCTGCTCTTTAATATACTGTCTAGGTTTGTCATTGCTTTCCTTCCAAGGAGCAAATGTCTTTTAATTTCATGGCAGTGGTTTACATACATGTTATCATCACGAAATGAGCAAACTTTTGTCAGCAATGAAGGTTTCATCAGAAGAAAAATACGTTTTTTTTTGCTTTCCATAAAAATTTAATGGAGCAAGCTTTTTCTTTTTCCTCTTCATTCTCCCCTTCCTTTTCCTCTTTTTTTTTCCTTCTTCTTTTCTTGAGATTGAGATTTCTTTACTACACAGCAAAAAGAATCCAATGCCAACTTTACTCAGCCAATAAAAACAGATTTTCAAAAACTAGAGATTTTGTACACTTGAATTTAGAAGTTGGTTCCCTATCTCTCATACCCAGGAAATGATCTAACATTGAAATATGAGGAAATCGCATTTTCAGTTAAGAATTGATAAGATGTTATGCTGTGATTCTGGGAAAAAAATCAACCCTACTTTCAGAAAAGTATATGTTTTTTTCCAGTAAATAAAGCTGCAGGCTGGTAGATGACAGTTTATAAGAAGAAAGAGTTGTTTTAAACCCTACAGCAGGATTTCACACTGAATAAATGCCTTAAGTAAAAATCACAACTATGAGATAAAATGCCATATAATGAATACTACACAAGTTTCCTTTGTGCAGTTAAATTAATAATAATAGGCAACAACACTGAAGTTGTATGCTTTAGCCATTGGTACCAATCTTATCACCTGACCTCCTGTTTTACAAAAAAAAAAAAAAAGTTACTTTGGGGTTTTTGTTTTCAGAAACCAATTCAGTTGCTACTTTTAGGAAAGAAAAACCTATTTCATGGTCAGTTTGGAATTAGGGGAGCCCAGAGTCCCAGGACTCTATTTGTGATGCACCAGTAGTATTAAAACAGCTAACAGTGTAACACTACTTATCACAACTACTGATGTTGAAAAAGAAAAGCCTAAAATCAATAAGAAAGAGAAGAACTTAAATGCCAGTTAAAAGAATGGAAAATGGACATGAAAAACAATTCACAGAAGAAATTGAAAAATAGTGTATGAAAAAATATTCAATTTCCCACTAGTTAAAAAATTCTAGTACATAATGAGATTATTTTTTACTATTAAATTAGTAAATATTAAAAGAAATAATGATGCCTGAGTTTGACAAGGTTCTTGGGAATATAACTCAGTATTTTAAGTTTTTTGAAAACCATTTTATGCACACACACACACACACACACACACACACAAATAGTCCTTAACAATGCATCCAGTTTAGGCCAACAATGCCCTTGCTGGGGAACCAACCTAAAGAAATAGACAGTTGAACAAAGATATACAAACCAGTAACATAAACAACCAAGTTTCAATAAAATGAAAACAGCCTAAATGTTAAAAAAAAAAATGGAAAGTTTAAATTAATTGTGGCTTACAAATGCAGACAGACCTCATTTTACTGCACTTTGCTTTATTGCACTTCACAGATATTATGATTCTTACAAATTGAAGGTTTGTGGCAACCCAGCATTGAACAAGGCTGTCAGTGCAATTTTCCCAGCAGCATTTGCTCATTCTGTGTCTATAGGTCAGTTCAGTTCAGTCACTCAGCCATATCTGACTCTTTGCGACCCCATGGACTGCAGCACACCAGGCCTCCTTGTCCATCACCAACTCCCAGAGCTTGTTCAAACTCTTGTCCATCGAGTCAGAGATGCCATCTAACCGTCTCATCCTCTATCGTCCCCTTCTCCTCCTGCTTTCAATCTTTCCCAAGATCATGGTCTTTTACGAGTCACTTCTTCACATCAGGTAGCCAAGGTACTGGAGCTTCAGCTTCAGCATCAGTCCTTCCAATGAACACTCAGGACTGATTTCCTTTACGATTGACTTAGTTGATCTCCTTGCAGTACAAGGGATTCTCAAGAGTCTTCTAAAACACTACAATTCAAACGCATCAATTCTTCAGCATTCAGCTTTCTTCATGGTCCAACTCTCACAACCACACATGACTACTGGGAAAACTATAGCTTTGACTAGATGGACCTTTGTCGACAAAATAATGTCTCTGCTTTTTAATATTCTGTCTAGGTTGGTCATAGCTTTGCTTCCAAGGAAGAAGCGTCTTTTAATTTCATAACGGCAGTCACTATCTGCAGTGATTTTGGAGCCCAAGAAAATAAAGTCTGACACGGTTTCCACTGTTTCCTCATTTATTTGCCATGAAGTGATGGGACCGGATGCCATGATCTTAATTTTTTGAATGTTGAGTTTTAAACCAACTTTTTCACTCCCACTCTCATCAAGAGGCTCTTTAGTTCTTCTTCGTTTTCTGCCATAAGGGTGGTGTCATCTGCGTATCTGAGGTTATTGGTATTTCTCCTGGCAATCTTGATTCCAGTTTGTGTTTCATCCAGCCTGATATTTCACATGATGTACTCTGCATATAAGTTAAGTAAGCAGAGTGACAATATATAGCCCTGACACACTCCTTTTCCTATTTAGAACAATTCTGTTGTCCCATGTCCAGTTCTAACTATTTCTTCTTGACCTGCATACAGATTTCTCAGGAGGCAGGTTAAGGTGGTGGTATTTCCATTTCTTTAAGAATTTTTCAAAGTTTATTGTGATCCACACAGTCAAAGGCTTTGGCATAGTCAGTAAAGCAGAACTAGATGTTTTCCCGGAACTCTCTTGCTTTTTCCATGATCCAGTGGATGTTGGCAATTTGATCTCTGGTTCCTCTGCCTTGTCTAAATCCAGCTTGAACAACTGGAAGTTCATGGTTCATGTACTGTTGAAGCCTGGCTTGGAGAATTTTGAGCATTACTCTGCTAATGTGAGACGCGAGATGAGTGCAATTGTGCAGTAGTTTGAACAATCTTCGGCATTGCCTTTCTTTGGGATTGGAATGAAAACTGACCTTTTCCAGTCCTGTGGCCACTGCTGAGTTTTCCAAATTTGCTGGTATATTGAGTGCAGCATTTTAATAGCATCATCTTTTAGGATTTGAAATAACTCAACTGGAATTTCATCACCTCCACTAGCTTTGTTCACAGTGATGCTTCCTAAGGCCTGCTTGACTTAGCATTCCAGGATATCTGGCTCTAGGTGAGTGTGAGTGATCACACCATCGTGGTTATCTGGGTCAGGAAGATCTTTTTGGCATAGTTCTGTGTTCTTGCCACCTCTTCTTAATATCTTCTGCTTCTGTTAGGTCTATACCATTTCTGTCCTTTATTGTGCCCATCTTTGCATGAAATGTCTACAGGTCAAATTTTTGTAGTTCTCACATATTTCAACTTTTCCATTATTATTATTATTATGCCTTTGTTATGGTGATCTGTGATCAGTGATCTTTGATGTTATTTCATAAAGTGCAACCTTTCAAGATGGTGAACCTCCCAGGCCCCCCGTCAGTAGGCTGGCAGCAGCCATGCCCACCAGCAGGCATGTCACAGAGCAGCCACACAGGGAGTCTGCCCACAAACCAGGGGACCTGCAGCCACTGCCCAAGGCAGGGCCTCAGAGCCAAATGGAACAGGGTTCGCCCCTGCCTATCAGTGAATCCACAGCAGTCAACCTTGCCATGGCAAAGGGCCCAGGCAGCCTACATATGGGCACCCTTTTCACATAAAGCTCTGGTGGCCAGGGGAGCAGTGTGTTGGGCCACAGAAGACACTCCCTATACAAGGCAACCTCTCGAAGGTGGAGATGTAACTGACCTACCTAACACATAAAAATAAATACCAAGGATTAGGCAAAATGAGAGGACAGAAGAATGTACTCCAAGTGAAGGAACAAAACAAAATTTCAGGATGAGAACTGACATAAAAAATTAATTAAGGAATCAATAGTAAATTAGATTATACTGAGGAACCAACCAGCAAACTGGAAGAAAGGACAGTGGAAGTCACCCAAGCTTAACAGAAAAAAACATTTTAAAATAAGAATAGTTTAAGCCGTATCTGGGACAACATCAAGCTTGGTACATTCCCCATTATAGGAGTCCTGGAAGGAGAAGAGGAAAAGGGAAGAAAAATTATTTGAATAAATAATAGCTGAAAATTCCCCTAGCCTAAGGAGTTATTCATGTTCAGGAATCACAGAGAGTCCCCTAAAAAGAGGTCCACACCAAGAAACATTATAATTAAAATTTAAAAAAGATAAAGAGTCTTATAATAAATAAAAGAAAAACAACTACTTCCATACTGGGAATTTCCAAAAGACTGTCAGTTGACTTTTAAAGAAAGAAGCTGTCTCCATAACACAAAAGTACAAGGTGAAATAGCACATAGTGATGTAGAAGCTATAGCAGGTTATCCAGAAGATCTAGCATTAATGAAGGAAGTCACATCAAACAACAGATTTTCAGTGTAGATGAAACAACTTTAAATTAGAAGAAGATGCCATCTAGGACTTTTATAGGTACAGAGGAGAAGTCAGTGCCTGGCTTCAAAAGACAGGCTGATTCTCTTGTTAAGGGATAATGCAACTGGTGACTTAAGTCTAACCTAATGCTCATTTACCATCCTGGGAAATTCTAGGGCGCTTAAGAATTATGCTAACTCACCTCTGCCTGTGCTGTATAAATGGAAGAACAAAGCCTGAATGACAGTGCATTTGTTTAAAACATGGTTTACTGAATATTTTAAGCCCACTTTTGAGACCTACTACTAGGGAGAAAAAAAAAAGATCCCTTTCAAAATGTTACTGCTCATTGATAATGTACCTGGTCACCCAAGAGCTCTGATAATGTACAATGGGATTAATGTTGTTTTTGTGCTTGCTAATAAAACCTCCATTCAGCAGTCCATGGATCAAGGAGTCCTTTGATTTTCAGTCTTACTAGTTTACATTTCATAAGACTATGGCTGCTACAAATAGTTATTCCTTTGATGGATCTGGGCAAAGCCAACTGAAAACTTTCTAGAAAGGATTTACCATTAAGGACACTTATGATTCATGAAAAGAGGTCAAAATATCAACATAACTCTCATGGATGACTTTGAGGGATTCAAGACTTCAGTGGAGGAAATAAATGCAGATGTAGTAGAAATAGCAAGATAACTAGAATTAGAAATAGAGTCTGAAGATATGATTGAATTGCTACAATCTAATAAAACTTTCATGGTTGAGGATTTGCTTCCTGTCAATGAGCAAAGAAAGTAGTTTCTTGGGGGACTTCCCTGGCAGTCCAGTGGTTAGGGCTCCATACTTCCACTTCAGGCAGCAGGGGTTCAGTACCTGGTCTGGTCAGGGAACTAATATCCCACAAGCTGTAAACATGGCCCCCAAAAAGATGCTAACAACAAAAGATTTAGAATATTACATAAATTCAGTTGAGATGAGAAGATAGACTCCAGTTTTGAAAGAAGTTCTACTGTGGGCAAAAGGCTATCAAACAAAATTGCATACTATAGGGAAACTGTGAAAGGTGGAGTCAAGGAAGCAGTAAACGTCATTGTTGTCTTAAGAAATTATTAAAACCACTCCCACTTTTAGCAACCACCACCCAAGTTCAGTCTATAGCTATCAACACTGAAGCAAGACTCTCCACCAGCAAAAATTACATTTGGCTTAGAGGCAACCCACTCGAGTATTCTTGCCTGGAGAAGCCCATGAACAGAGGAGCTTGGCGGGCTACAGTCCATAGGGTTGCAGAGTCGGACACGACTGAAGTGCCTTAGCACACAGCACACAAAGGTTCAGATGACAGCACTTATTAACAATCAAGTATTTTTAATTAAGGCATGTACATTGGTATTTTAGACAGAATATCATTGCAAATATATAAATTACAGTGTAATGTAAACATAACTTTTAAAATATAAATTTATTTTAATTGGAGGTTAATTACTTTATAATATTGTATTCATTTTGCATACATCAACATGAATCCGCCACAGGTATACACGTGTTCCCCATCCTGAACCCCTCTCCCTCCTCCCTCCCCATCCCATCCCTCTGGGTCATCTCAGTGCACCAGCCCCAAGCATCCAGTATCATGCATCGAACCTGGACTGGCGATTCATTACATATATGATATTGTACATGTTCCAATGTCATTCTCCCAAATCATCCCACCCTCTCCCACTCCCACAGAGTCCAAAAGACTGTTCTATACATCTGTGTCTCTTTTGCTGTCTCGCATATAGGGTTATCATTACCGTCTTTCTAAATTCCATAACTTTTATATGCTCTGAGACATCAAAAAAAAAAAAATTATGTGACACAGTCTATTACACTGTTCACTTTATTATTGTCGTCTGGAACTAAATTAGCAACATTTCCAAGGTATGCCTGTACTATTGAATATCATTTTACTATTAAAAGTTGTGTTAATGAGATAGGGAAATGCTCATGACACAATGTTAGCTAAAAAAAAGGACAGTGAAGGGAAGTTGCTCAGTCGTGTCCGGCTCTTTGTGACCCCATGGACTGTAGCCTACCAGGCTCCTCCATCCATGGGATTTTCCAGGCAAGAGTACTTGAGTGGGTTGCCATAACAAGAATATAAAATTATTAATTAATCTCAGTGTGATTTTGTAAAATATGTATTTGTACATCCATGCTAAGTCACTTCAGTTGTGTCTGACTCTTTGTGACCCCATGAGCCACAGCCCACCAGACTTCCCAGTCTATGGGATTCTCCAGGCAAGAATACTGGAATGGGTGCCATGCCCTCCTCCAGGGGATCTTCCCTGAGAGAGGGATCAAATCCCTGTCTCTTAGATCTCCTCCATTGGCAAGTGGGTTCTTTACCACTAACACCACCTGGGAATGTCCATATGCAAAAACATTTATTTATATCCATATATGCAAAAATAATTCTGAATTTGCAAAAATTAAGGTCCTTATGTTATAAACAAGGATAAGAAAAATAATGGAAAAATACATCAAAGTTGTAATCAAAGTTATCTATTTATGTAAGATAAGAAAAAGAATAGGAAGTAAATATATAAAAATTGAATCAAAGGTGATTTAATTTTTAAGAAGTTATTTTAAAAAAGCTTACTCCTTGGAAGGAAAGTTATGACTAACCTAGATAGCATATTGAAAAGTAGAGACATTACTTTGCCAACAAAGGTCTGTCTAGTCAAGGCTATGGTTTTTCCAGTGGTGATGTATGGATGTGAGAGTTGGACTGTGAAGAAAGCTGAGCACCCAGGAATTGCTGCTTTTGAACTATGGTGTTGGAGAAGACTCTTGCAAGTTCCTGGACTGTAAGGAGATCCAACTAGTCTATCCTAAAGGAAATCAGTCCTGGGTGTTCTTTGGAAGGACTGATGCTGAAGCTGAAACTCCAATACTTAGGCCACCTCATGTGAAGAGTTGACTCATTGGAAAAGACTCTGATGCTGGGAAGGATTGGGGGCAGGACGAGAAGTGGATGACAGAGGATGAGATGGCTGGATGGCATCACTGACACAATGGACATGAGTTTGGATAAACTCCAGGAGTTGGTGATGGCCAGGGAGGCCTGGCATGCTGCAATTCATGGGGTCGCAAAGAGTAGGACACGACTGAGTGACTGAACTGAACTGAACTGAAGAAATGTATCTATTGGGATTTTTCCGACTGTAGCTGAATCCTACTAACTTGACAAAAAAGAGTTTATTTATTTGTTTTCATGATACAAAGTTCTGGGACAGGCATTGCTGCTTGGCTAAATAAATACAGGGGCTTAAAGGAGTTTGCTGCTGCTGCTAAGTCACTTCAGTCGTGTCTGACTCTGTGCGACCCCATAGACGGCAGCCCACCAGGCTCCCCCATCCCTGGGATTCTTCCGGCAAGAACACTGGAGTGGGTTGCCATTTCCTTCTCCAATGCATGAAGGTGAAAAGAGAAAGTGAAGTCTCTCAGTCGTGTCTGACTCCTAGCGACCCCATGGACTGCAGCCCACCAGGCTCCTCTGCCCATGGGATTTTCCAGGCAAGAGTACTGGAATGGGGTGCCAGGATTCTATTTCTCCTCTAAGTTGTATTTCTTGTGTTGGTTACTTCTCAGAAAGAATCTCCCTTGGNTTGTCTTAAGAAATTATTAAAACCACTCCCACTTTTAGCAACCACCACCCAAGTTCAGTCTATAGCTATCAACACTGAAGCAAGACTCTCCACCAGCAAAAATTACATTTGGCTTAGAGGCAACCCACTCGAGTATTCTTGCCTGGAGAAGCCCATGAACAGAGGAGCTTGGCGGGCTACAGTCCATAGGGTTGCAGAGTCGGACACGACTGAAGTGCCTTAGCACACAGCACACAAAGGTTCAGATGACAGCACTTATTAACAATCAAGTATTTTTAATTAAGGCATGTACATTGGTATTTTAGACAGAATATCATTGCAAATATATAAATTACAGTGTAATGTAAACATAACTTTTAAAATATAAATTTATTTTAATTGGAGGTTAATTACTTTATAATATTGTATTCATTTTGCATACATCAACATGAATCCGCCACAGGTATACACGTGTTCCCCATCCTGAACCCCTCTCCCTCCTCCCTCCCCATCCCATCCCTCTGGGTCATCTCAGTGCACCAGCCCCAAGCATCCAGTATCATGCATCGAACCTGGACTGGCGATTCATTACATATATGATATTGTACATGTTCCAATGTCATTCTCCCAAATCATCCCACCCTCTCCCACTCCCACAGAGTCCAAAAGACTGTTCTATACATCTGTGTCTCTTTTGCTGTCTCGCATATAGGGTTATCATTACCGTCTTTCTAAATTCCATAACTTTTATATGCTCTGAGACATCAAAAAAAAAAAAATTATGTGACACAGTCTATTACACTGTTCACTTTATTATTGTCGTCTGGAACTAAATTAGCAACATTTCCAAGGTATGCCTGTACTATTGAATATCATTTTACTATTAAAAGTTGTGTTAATGAGATAGGGAAATGCTCATGACACAATGTTAGCTAAAAAAAAGGACAGTGAAGGGAAGTTGCTCAGTCGTGTCCGGCTCTTTGTGACCCCATGGACTGTAGCCTACCAGGCTCCTCCATCCATGGGATTTTCCAGGCAAGAGTACTTGAGTGGGTTGCCATAACAAGAATATAAAATTATTAATTAATCTCAGTGTGATTTTGTAAAATATGTATTTGTACATCCATGCTAAGTCACTTCAGTTGTGTCTGACTCTTTGTGACCCCATGAGCCACAGCCCACCAGACTTCCCAGTCTATGGGATTCTCCAGGCAAGAATACTGGAATGGGTGCCATGCCCTCCTCCAGGGGATCTTCCCTGAGAGAGGGATCAAATCCCTGTCTCTTAGATCTCCTCCATTGGCAAGTGGGTTCTTTACCACTAACACCACCTGGGAATGTCCATATGCAAAAACATTTATTTATATCCATATATGCAAAAATAATTCTGAATTTGCAAAAATTAAGGTCCTTATGTTATAAACAAGGATAAGAAAAATAATGGAAAAATACATCAAAGTTGTAATCAAAGTTATCTATTTATGTAAGATAAGAAAAAGAATAGGAAGTAAATATATAAAAATTGAATCAAAGGTGATTTAATTTTTAAGAAGTTATTTTAAAAAAGCTTACTCCTTGGAAGGAAAGTTATGACTAACCTAGATAGCATATTGAAAAGTAGAGACATTACTTTGCCAACAAAGGTCTGTCTAGTCAAGGCTATGGTTTTTCCAGTGGTGATGTATGGATGTGAGAGTTGGACTGTGAAGAAAGCTGAGCACCCAGGAATTGCTGCTTTTGAACTATGGTGTTGGAGAAGACTCTTGCAAGTTCCTGGACTGTAAGGAGATCCAACTAGTCTATCCTAAAGGAAATCAGTCCTGGGTGTTCTTTGGAAGGACTGATGCTGAAGCTGAAACTCCAATACTTAGGCCACCTCATGTGAAGAGTTGACTCATTGGAAAAGACTCTGATGCTGGGAAGGATTGGGGGCAGGACGAGAAGTGGATGACAGAGGATGAGATGGCTGGATGGCATCACTGACACAATGGACATGAGTTTGGATAAACTCCAGGAGTTGGTGATGGCCAGGGAGGCCTGGCATGCTGCAATTCATGGGGTCGCAAAGAGTAGGACACGACTGAGTGACTGAACTGAACTGAACTGAAGAAATGTATCTATTGGGATTTTTCCGACTGTAGCTGAATCCTACTAACTTGACAAAAAAGAGTTTATTTATTTGTTTTCATGATACAAAGTTCTGGGACAGGCATTGCTGCTTGGCTAAATAAATACAGGGGCTTAAAGGAGTTTGCTGCTGCTGCTAAGTCACTTCAGTCGTGTCTGACTCTGTGCGACCCCATAGACGGCAGCCCACCAGGCTCCCCCATCCCTGGGATTCTTCCGGCAAGAACACTGGAGTGGGTTGCCATTTCCTTCTCCAATGCATGAAGGTGAAAAGAGAAAGTGAAGTCTCTCAGTCGTGTCTGACTCCTAGCGACCCCATGGACTGCAGCCCACCAGGCTCCTCTGCCCATGGGATTTTCCAGGCAAGAGTACTGGAATGGGGTGCCAGGATTCTATTTCTCCTCTAAGTTGTATTTCTTGTGTTGGTTACTTCTCAGAAAGAATCTCCCTTGGGGTCTCAGTTCTAGAGCTAAATATTTCCATGTTCTAGTCAACACCTCCAGCAAAACTCCTATGGTCCATTCTGATTGATCTGCCTTGAATTCTGTGCTCAAAATAAACTGACTGTGTGCCAGGAGAATATGAAGCACTTGATCAGCTCAGGTTATGTGCCCCGTCCTAGGCTCTCTGGGAGAGCCACCTAGACTGAGTGAAATGAAAATTAGGAAAAGACGGGTTCCCAGATAAAAACCCAAGCTGCTGCCAAGAAAGAGAGTTAACAGGTGGTGGCCCAGTGGCTAAGAATCTGTGCTCCCAATTCAGGGGACATGGGTTGCATCAGTGGCTGGGGATCTAAAATTTCCCATGCTGCACAGCACAGCACAGCAAAAAAAAGAAAAAAAAGAAAGGGAGTAAAACCACAATCGCAAATACAGACATGTATAACTTTTATAAGCAGAAAATGTAAGAATATTTTTTCAAACACAGGGCCACTCCTTTTTTTCCATTAAATCTGAAGCCTTTCTTTCTCAGCCACTGCTGCTGCTGCTGCTGCTGCTAAGTCGCCTCAGTCGTGTCTGACTGTGTGACTCCATAGACAGCAGCCCACCAGGCCCCTCCGTCCCTGGGATTCTCCAGGCAAGAATACCAGAGTGGGTCGCCATTTCCTTCTCCAATGCATGAAAGTGAAAAGGGAAAGCGAAGTCGCTCAGTCATGCCCGACTCTCAGCGACCCCATGGACTGCAGCCCGCCAGGCTCCTCCGTCCATAGGATTTTCCAGGCAAGAGTGCTGGAGCGAGGTGCCATTGCCTTCTCCGCCACAATATCCGTTAATCTCCTATCATCTTCACAGGATGGAACTCTTCAGCTTCCTGATGGCAAACATATTGTTTACATTCTTCATAATTGCAAGTGATATTTCTTGTGGATATTTAGAATGAGTGAAAAAGTAAAAATCTTGTTTCCTGTTAGAATTCAAAGTCAAACTAAAAACTGTTATCGTCAATACTTGACACTATGCTTTTTTCTCCAGTAGTTATGTCAGGCCACTTATATACAGTGATTCTATTATGCTGCACTGTTGTTTTGAAGTATCTTTAGAGAGAAGAGGAGAGGGAGGTGATGCCAGGCCATCAGCTTCATCTCTCACCTAATACTGCTCTGCCTTTTTCAGTAACCTTGGCAACATTTGCCAATTTGGTAACATAATGTTCACTAGTTTGAATTTTGGAAATTATCTTAAATATATTCTTCTAATTTATTCATTGTTAATTTTTCAGTAGCAATACTTTTTGAAATGGAACGCAACTTTTTCTTTGTGAGCCTTTTTCCACGTAACTAAATGAAGGATTTTGGTAGGCACGATTTTACTCTGCCTCATGAAGATAATTTATTCTTGAAAAACCACTTGTTAAGTGAATTCTCATAAGTAAAAACATAATAGCCATTAACTTTTATGAACACCGATTTACACTAAAACAATGCCAAAGCCTATTAAAATCAGTTCAATTTCTTCAACAGTCACATTAGTTACACAACTAATAAGGCCTTTTTGCTACATTAATTATACCAAATTATGTCTGTTCACCTGTTCTCATTAAGTTCCTGGAGAGCTCTTATGTAATATATCCTTGAGATTATTCTTACAAACAGAACATATTGGATACTCAATATTTAAATAGTTTAGAATTTATTGCAGAAAACAATAATCACCCAAAGATTTACTGCAAACAAGGGCAAATTATTTCACACTCACCAAATAATTCAAAATCCCTAAAGCATGAGATTATCGTTGCTGTAAACTACAAAACACTAGGCCTCTGCAAGAACTTAATAGATTATTGGCTGGAGATGTATTAATATGTTTTTACAAAGTGATAGAATTAATGCATCACTCCATCAATGACAGTGACCATTTGACATAGTGCTTCTGGTCTGGTAAGGTTCAGATACCCATGTGACATCTGAAATCCAAATCTATCCTCATAAGTTCAGAGAAATACCCTGTAGGCCAAAGCTTTGAAAACAATAAAATCCAAGCCACGCTGCTCTATGTTCAGTACAGTTCAGTTCAGTACAGTCACTCAGTCATGTCTGACTCTTTGCGACCCCATGAATCACAGCACGCCAGGCCTCCCTGTCCATCACCAACTCCCGGAGTTTACTCAAACTCATGTCCATCAAGTCGGTGACGCCATCCAGCCATCTCATCCCCTGTCGTCCCCTTTTCCTCCTGCCCCTAATCCCTCCTGCCTCCAATCTCTCCCAGCATCAATGAGTCAACTCTTCACATGAGGTGGCCAAAATAATAGAGTTTCAGCTTTAGCATCAGTCCCTCCAATGAACACCCAGGACTGATCTCCTTTAGGATGGACTGGTTGGATCTCCTTACAGTCCAAGGGACTCTCAAGAGTCTTCTCCAACACCACAGTTCAAAAGCATCAGTTCTTCGGTGCTCAGCTTTCTTCACAGTCCAACTCTCACATCCATACATGACCACTGGAAAAACCATAGCCTTGACTAGATGGACCTTTGTTGGCAAAGTAATGTCTCTGCTTTTCAATATGCTATCTAGGTTGGTCATGNAAGCATCAGTTCTTCGGTGCTCAGCTTTCTTCACAGTCCAACTCTCACATCCATACATGACCACTGGAAAAACCATAGCCTTGACTAGACAGACCTTTGTTGGCAAAGTAATGTCTCTGCTTTTCAATATGCTATCTAGGTTGGTCATGACTTTCCTTCCAAGGAGTAAGTGTCTTTTAATTTCATAGCTGCAGTCACCATCTGCAGTGATTTTGGAGCCCCAGAAAATAAAGTCTGACACTGTTTCCACTGTTTCCCCATCTATTTCCCATGAAGTGATGGGACCAGATGACATGATCTTAGTTTTCAGAATGTTGAGCTTTAAGCCAACTTTTTCACTCTCCTCTTTCACTTTCATCAAGGGGCTTTTTAGTTCCTCTTCACTTTCTGCTATAAGGCTGGTGTCATCTGCGTATCTGAGGTTATTGATATTTCTCCTGGCAATCTTGATTCTAGCTTGTGCTTCTTCCAGCCCAGAGTTTCTCATGATGTACTCTGCATATAAGTTAAATAAGCAGGGTGACAATATACAGCCTTGACGTATTCCTTTCCCAATTTGGAACCAGTCTGTTGTTCCATGTCCAGTTCTAACTGCTGCTTCCTAACCTGCATACAGGTTTCTCAAGAGGAGGTCAGGTGGTTTGGTATTCCCATCTCTTTTAGAATGTTCCACAGTTTATTGTGATCCACACAGTCAAAGGCTTTGGCATAGTCAATAAAGCAGAAATAGATGTGTTTCTGGAACTCTCTTGCTTTTTCATTGATCCAGCAGATGTTGGCAATTTGGTCTCCGGTTCCTCTGCCTTTTTTAAAACCACCTTGAACATCTGAAATTTCATGGTTCACCCAAAACTTCAGGAGAACTGACAGTTTTAGATTGCTTACATGACAATCACTCCAAGTGACAAGAATTATCAATATCTTTATTAATATTTTTTGAAATAGTGTTTTTTAAAATGTTTCATTTGCCTGAACTAATTGAAGATATTTGTTTTCAATCACTCTGCAAAGTGTCTCAATTCCCCACCCCAGTGTTTAATCAATGAAAACGTATGAATGACACATCATCGCAATCTTTACTCTGTTAGAGAAATTTGCTGAATTTGAATGTTTGTGAGAGCAGCCACCCTAAGTATTCACCTTCGCTATAATTGTGACAGCAAACAACTCTTAACTTCATCTCTACTTTCCAGTTCCTTTTTTCACAACTATAAATTAGCTGTTAGTCTTTGCTCAGCTTTATTACTAAGGATGAGGTGTCCCTCATAGCTCAGTAGGTAAAGAATCTGCCTGCAGTGCAGGCGACCTGGGTTTGATTCCTGAGTTGGGAAGATCCCCTGGAGAAGGAAATGGCAACCCACTGGAGGATCCCATGGACAAGGAGCCTGGCAGGCTACTTGGGATCGCAAGTGTCAGATATGACTTAGAGACTAAACCACCACCACCACCATTACTAAGGACACTATCCTGAGAAAACACAGCCCAGGAACAAAGAACAGCTCTAAAACTGAAGTATCACTAACAATGCTTGGATCTTTTCTCCCTTTTAAAAGAAGGTACAGAACAGGAAATGAGCTTTAGCCTTTAGTTTCACCTTGTCTTGAGAGAAATGCAATAAAAAGCTGAAAATGAAGGATGCTTCAGATTTGAAAGGTAATTGTGAAATGGAAGGGAAGGGTGTTCTTCAACATTGTAGAAGACTCTTCAGCCATACTAATAATATTGTAAAGAAATGGCCCATAATAGCATCGAGCGTCCCATGTTTTGTTCATTCCATCTATAGCACATCAACAGGCTTTTTGTAAGTGTGTGAACAAAACACTTCGAGCTGAGATCTGTAGCCTTAGCCTTCGAGAGATGATATCTACAGGTTGTCATGGTAACTCTCAGGGCACCATCTTTAAAAACATTAAATTCTGAGGGAAAAATACACACAGAGAAATTTCTGTCCTAAAAGCTATTCTCTCAGACAAATTGTCCATTAGCCTGCTTATTTCTGTTCTTTTACAGCTTTGCTTTGATTTTTATTTTCATTCTACTGTTCAATGAATACAGAACTCCGAAACAAGTGAAAAAAAAATTTTGAGGTCTTTTGCTATAGATTTTCCATGATAAATTCTGCATTAGTTTTGAACTGAATGAGCACCGCTCACACCACTCTATGTTTTGTGCTCTGTTTGACTTTTTATGTGCACTTTCTCCTTTTATCGACAGACAGAATTTGTTTCCTCTTAATATTGTCCTGTTGCTTTGCCGTTGTTTAGTCACTAAGTTGTGTCTGACTCTTTTGCTACCCCATGGACTGTAGCGTGCCGGGCTCTTCTATCCATGTGATTTCCCAGGCAAGAATACTGCAGGGGGTCACCATTTCCTTCTTCAGGAGATCTTCCTGACCCAGAGATAGAACCCACATCTCCTGCATTGGCAGGTGGATTCTTTACCACTGAGCCACCAGGGAAATCCCGATATTATCCAATAGCCAATATTAAAATGAGAGATTTCTCCCTTTTTTGAAACTGCAAGTTCTAGATGCTGATCCATTAGTCAAGAGTATGGAGACACAGTAACTGCCCTCCTCTCTTAGAACACTTGTTTGTGTGTGTTAGTCATATAGGAATTAGCAGGTTTGACCTTGAATCTCGAACTACTTTCACATTACATCTGATAACCCTCCAGGTGACTTATGAGCTATCAGAAGACAAGGTGCATACTATAAACTCTTTGTATCTCTGGAGTTAGAAGCACTACACAGAAGGGCACAGCAAATATTTTATGACTTAGACTCCAACTTTAAGGATAATGGCACTAAAAAGACCTTGTGTGCTATGTGCTAAGTCACTTTAGCCGTGTCCCCGACTCTTCATGACCCTATGGACTGTAGCTGGCCAAGCTCCTCTATCCACAGGATTCTCCAGGCAAGAATACTGGAGTCAGCTGCCATGTCCTCCTCCCGAGGATCTTCCTGACCCAAGGATCAAGCCCATATCTCCTGTGTCACCTGCACTGGCAGACAGGTTCTTTATCACTAGTGCCACCTGGAAAGCCCTTGGGGATCATCAAATCTACCTCCTTTTTTTCATAAATTAGGACACTGAAAAAAGGAGAGGTAAATATTTTGGCGAGAGTCCCGTGGACTTCAAGGAGATCCAACCAGTCCATTCTGAAGGAGATCAGCCCTGGGATTTCTTTGGAAGGAATGATGCTAAAGCTGAAACTCCAGTACTTTGGCCGCCTCATGCGAAGAGTTGACTCATTGGAAAAGACTCTGACACTGGGAGGGGTTGGGGGCAGGAGGAGAAGGGGACGACCGAGGATGAGATGGCTGGATGGCATCACTGACTCAATGGACGTGAATCTGAGTGAACTCCGGGAGTTGGTGATGGACACGCATCCTGGCGTGCTGCGATTCATGGGGTTGCAAAGAGTCGGACACGACTGAGCGACTGAACTGAACTGAATGTTATACCTAGTTAAAGACATTATTTTGAGGTCAGCAAAGGAGGTTCTAATCCCCAGGCTGCCAGTATGGGGAAAGCAAAGAGGAAAACTGAGATTCTTTATTCACAAAACAAAGCAACTAATAGTCACTCCTGGTTTACATACCTCATCAGATTGTTGTTTTGAGGTTCCCATTCAACAGTCAGATCTGTAGCAGAGGGAATGTTTTAAGCATTGTTCAAATATGAAGCATCATTAAGAGAAGGGTGCCAATAAAGCTCATGAGGAAAAGATGAATGGAAAAAGTAAGGAAAGAGTTACTGGTAAATTGAGCATTGTCTTGTTCTTAATTTACAGGCAATCTCTCATCATGAAAGTGACTGCATTTGGAAAACTAATGATAGGTAAAATTCTAAACCATAAGCTTAGGAGAGAAGTAGGGATGAAAATAACCAGCATAAGGGAACGGGCTAGTCAGAAGTCTAGAATAGACATACAGAGTAGTATAAAGCAGATTCTCCTCTGAATGTCTTTGTAGTTAATCCCTAACAGAATCTGTGCTAGGGAAAATCCCATATGTGCATGTGGCAGGAAGATTCTTGTGTTCTATTAGTTCATTTGTATCTGTTCCAGAACAATGGAAGGTAATGGTTAAAAGGACGGCCAACTAGATAATTGGGGAAGGATCTAATAAAAAAACATGTAGAAATGACAATGATATGTGTATGTGACTTAAATTCTTAGTATATTGATTACAAGGAAAGTTGACCAGTAACAATTTACAGGTATATAAGGCCCTTACAACTTACATTCCTCAATGAATATCCTCCACTACTCTCAGATGTTAGAAGAACTGTTCTCTTTTCTGTTTATTGATGAGTTTTAGTTAAGTGATTTATACAAAGTTACACATTAGGGAGTTCTGATACCAAAGCCTAAGTATTTTAGAGAGGGAGTTCCTTGGTGGTCCAATGACTAAGGAAGGTTCTGGGCCCCCAGTGCAGCGGGGCAGGGTTCGATCCCTGGTCAGGGAACTAGATCTCATATGCTGCAATTACAGTTTGCATGCTGCAACTAAAGATCCCATATGCCTCTACTAAGACCCAGCACAGCCAAATAAATAAATAAAATAAATATTAAAATATTTTAGAGAAAGATTACATTTTGCCTCTTCATTACTTTTGCAGATCCCCGTTCAAGACTACGCCACTACCTGGAGACTGCTTCATAAAGACTGGGCAGATGTGAAAAAAAGATAAAATAGCTGTTTCATAGTCAGTCAATAGGAATGGGAAAGAAAGTTCAAAGGGCTTAAAATCAAATTTGAATCTGAATGGAACACTACTTTATGTGTCTTCAGCTAAAAAAAAAAATTATATCTGATTAGTTAGAGCTTCTAAAAAGGAGGCTAAAGGAGAAATAATTGTTACAGCTAAGCCAAATGATTTTAACAGCTGTTTTAATACTAATTTTACAAGAGCAACGGTAGCAAGTGATCACTGGTGATAAACCATCAGAGCAATGTAGAGCACATTACCATTATTAGCAACGATTTGGGAATAACAATTGAACACTTGTACTTATGCTTATAACCAAGCATGGAAGTCTGGGAAAATAATGAATGAATGATTTTTCAGAGACTAGCTGAAAACATGAGTTAGTAAATTAATTCTTGCAATTGAAATCTGACTAGAAAAGAATGAAAGACAAACATTGGGACCATTTCATACAAGGCTGAGGAGATCCCCAAATATCAGTTATTCCATCACTGACCTAGCACTGGTTAAGAGTCAAGCCAGACTGAACAGACTTGGATGTTGCTGGATCAACTGGTAAAATGATCATCTATAAAATGATATATAAGTTAAGTAGAAAGAACTCAGAAAGCTGTTTGGGTGTTATAAAAGAGATATCAAGAAGATCAGGGCTTGGAGATTTTTACAATCAAATTTCCATGGAGGTTCTCCCCAGAGGCCTGTGTCAGAGATGGCCCCTCTGCATGGATCATGTAACCGTGAACTTCTGATGCAGAAAGATGCATACCTGTTCACAGGTTGGTTTATATACACATGTGAGCTGGTGAACAAAACTCTTAGATGAATAAATCTGCTACTAAAAAAAAATTAGGGTTTCATGGTGCTTCCTCCTCCCACTCTTCCAAAATGTTTCACAGTGTGAAAGAATACTGACTTTTTGTTTTATATCATCCTTTCATTTCTACAACAGTGACAATTTTCAGACTGAATGAAAATGCTGAGAAATCAGAATGGATGTTAAGTAATGATTTTCATTTATTGAACACATACCATGTTTCAGCACTGTGCTAAATAAAGCACTTTTCCCTGAAGGGGTTCAGAACTTGCCACCCCAAAATGTACCACTGTGGCATATGGATAATTTTGAGCTGAAAGCAATCAAGACACAACAGATGCAGAGAAAGTATTTCCCTCTTAACTACCTAAGAGAGTTTGTGGAGGAAATCTACATTCATAAAGGATATTTCCATTAGAAGGGGTACCTATTCCAGGAAGAGAGCTACCATTAGAGATACATTTTTTTCCCCTTCTACTTGAGAGAGTTATCTGCATAACAAGGCAACATTTGTTTTCCATACTCTTCCTCTCATCTTCCCTCAAATTGCCTCCTCTGCTTCCAGAAGCACCAAAGCCCCATCAATTTCCTTCCATCTGGACGGTATATAAGTTTCAATCATCTAGCTGCCTTTCAAATCTCATATCTTTGTGAAACTCCTGCATATACATACATAATTAAAATTTTTTTTCCCCTTCTCTTTATCTGCTTTATGTCAATTTAATTCTTGGACCAGCTATAGAACCTAAAAGGGTAGAAGATAAAATTTTTCCTATTCCACAACCTGTATCATCTTCTTTAATCCTCATAATGAATCTAACAGGTAGGTATGATCACTTTCATCTTATGAATGAGGAAATCCAGGCTTCACGTAGTTAAATTAATTGTAGACTAGGGATTTGAACCAGGTCTGTCTGCCTATAAAGTCTATGTTTTGATTGTTTTAATGTCCAACTTAAACTTCTCCTGTCCCAGTAGGAAGCAGACAAAGAAAAAGTGTTGTGATGGGTCTAAAAGCTGAAAATGTTCAAAGAGAACATTATCACCTCAATGGGGAAGACAGACTTCCTTCCTTCTTTTTAGCTCAGTTGGTAAAGAAGCCGCCTGCAATGCGGGAGAGCCTGGTTGGATTCCTGGATTAGGAAGATCCCCTGGAGAAGGGATAGGCCACCCACTCCAGTATTCTTGAGCTTCCCTTGTGGCTCAGCTGGTAAAGAATCTGCCTGCAATGCAAGAGACCTGGCTTTGATCTCTGGGTTGGGAAGATTCCCTGGAGAAGGGAAAGGCTACCCACTCCAGTATTCTGGCCTGGAGAATTCCATGGACTATACAGTCCGTGTGAAGGAGGAAAGAGAGAGAGAACAGGCTCCATTTTGAAAGCAGGACTCCATCTTGGGCTGGACTGTGGACTTTGAGCTATATGCCCAGTATCTATGGAAACGACAAATCAACTGGAAAACCAGATCCCCTGGATGGAGGAACCTCAGGACTCATACCTAGACTCTCCATTGCCTAAAAGAATGCCCTAATTATCTGTGTAACCAAATAGAATCATAAATTCTATTATGCTTATTGGGGTATGACCACAGGCCTATTGATAATTGTCCACTGTTAACTACCTAGGCTTAAGGCATATGAATCCTGGGTTAACTTTGATTGTATCTTTCTCTTCCTTTGTTCAGACTAGTTTCAGGGAATTTGGGGAGGTGGATTTGGGCACGTACACTTAGGGTATATAAGGTTTTCACAAAAACTGGTTGGGGTCCTTGGCTAAGAGGAGGTTCTGCTTTAGGCTCACCGGTGTAATAAACTGCACTTCACTATCTGCATAGTCCTTCTGAGTGAGTTTGTTTCCCAGAATGCGTGGCTACACCAATAGAGTTGCAAAGAGTCAGACATGACTGAGCGACTTTCACTTTCACTTTTATCTGGAAATGTCTTGCAGAGGAGAGAAAAGAGGGCTCCCTCAACGGCCCTCAGACTTTCACTGTCAGCTTTAGTAGAGAGAGGTCTATTGGAGGTCTGTTTTATAAACACCATTCCAATCTTCAGCTTTGGGGCAGGTGTGTGTGTCCAGGGGGAGGAGAATTCTGGTGGAGATGAAGCCAGCCAGCAAAGGCAATGTCGGCTTGTTTCGAGGCTGGATAAGAGAAACAAGCAGAAATATTGATATCTCCCACACTTACCCCAGCAAATATTTACTGAAGTCTGTCTGTGTCTCGACCTGAGCCAAAGGTCGGGACACAGACCTCTGTGTCTGTGAACACATGACTCCTCTTCATGTGTTCATTCTTTCTCCTGGGCTGATCTTGAAGTGTGCAGTCCAGAGAGCACTGGGGGCCTGTTTCTTTTGCGGGTTCATGTTTTTCTACTTACGTGAAGTGCCAGATACTCCCGGCTTTGCACTGTCCTTCTCACTCTGTGTTCTCCCTCCTGGAAATCTGACTCCAGCCCTTTCAGCAGCTACACATATATAAACAAGTGACTTGCATGTTTATATTTCTAGGCTACATCCCTCCTTCCAAGGTCAGACCCATGAAACCAATTGCCTACTTGAACTCCTCACATGTATGCTCCAAAGGAATCTCAGTAACTTTATGTCCAAAATCAGTCCTGTGGTCTTCACCATAAGACCTGATCTCTTCCACTCTCCCCTGTCTCAGTGAATGGCACCACCCTCCTTCCTCATGTACAAACCAGAGACCCAGATGTCACTCTTGATATCTGATTTTTCCTCGCTTCAATATCTGATTCAGGCTTCCCTGGTAGCTCAGTGGTAAAGAATCTATTTGTAATGCAGGAGACATGGGTTGGATTCTTTGGTTGGGAAGATCTCTTGAAGTAGGAAATGGCAACCTACTCCATTATTTTTGCCTGGGAAATCCAAAGGACAGAGGAGCCTGGTGGGCTACAGTCCATGGGGTTGCAAAAGAGTAGGACTCGACTTAGTAACTGAGCATGCACACGTGCTGGGAGGCAAGTCTTGACTCAGGTCTTTCCTTAAATCTCATCTTCTCCATGAGACTTAACAGACCACACTGTTTAACACTGTGATCTATTCATATGCCACCCACTGACATTTCCTAAATCCTATGCCAAGCTCTAATTTTTTTTTTCCTTTTCTCTGAACATTTACCACCTTATAACATACTGGAAACTTTTGCTTATTTATAATTGTTCTAATTGTGTTTTCTTAGATTCTATATTTATTTTGGCATCCATCCACCATAGGATCAATTACATTAATTACATTTTCTTATTTTCCATATTCTTGATGATCTGGCATTTGTGGCCTCACTGACTAGAGAGAAACTGCCAGTTTGGGCTAAGTCTTGAGATAATAAAGTCCTCAGCCAGGACTTCCATATGCAAACTAATCAACCAAGGGCCGAGTATCAGATAACCAGGGAAAACCCTAAATCCCAAAGTCTGCAAGAATTATTCAAACTAGTCAGTTTACCCTGTCCTACCTTGCCTTTTCCATGGAAAACACAACGAAAGTTCTGCCTTTCCGTCTCCTAAATGGCACTGGTGCTTCCCCAGGTCACACTGCATAGCATGGTGTGTCCCCTCCTCTCAGAAAATGTGAGTAAACAAAATCTTCTTAGTTTCTTTATATCATCACTCAGTCATCTCCATAAATTAAATTCCACAGATACAATGAGACTGTCACATTATGTATCATTTAGTACGCACTCTCCCTGATGGAAAACAGACTTAATAATTAAGTCATGGACCTATGTCTGTTTCGTTCCTGTGTTTGGTGCTTTGAGCAGTGCCTGGTACATGGTAGAACTTCAATAAATATAGGCTGAATGAATGAATGAAATGAGTGACTGAATGGATGCCTCTGGCCCCAATTGTAACAAAATATTATTCTAGACTTTGAGCTTTCATGGCACAAAATCATATCTGACTCTCTTTCATATGACTAAGCTCTCTCTCAGTGTCTGGTTAAAAGCTCAGTAACTCATTGGTGTGATTCATGTAAACTAGCCCAGTGCATTATGCTTAAGTTTTGCTGATCCTGAGCTCTCAACTTCTGAGGCCACCAATGGCTCCTGCTGTCAATGGCAAGGAATACTCTTTCTTGTATCTTTTAAGGGGCTTCCCAACCACAAAATGTATGATTTGTGGCCAACGAAAGAGGTGAGAACCTGGGTTCGGAGCCCTGCCCTGCCTCTAACTCTGGGTGCCCTTAAGCAAGTGAATTAATAATTATGAGAGTCATTCAGTACTACCTTCCTGAGTAGACAAGTGTAGGAAAGACAAATACACAGAATTTAATGCCTTCAATGTTGGATTACATTAGTGCTCGACCAGTTAACAGCTCAAGATCTCTATGACTTTTATGAGTTCGTGATGCCTCCTATGACTGCCAAACATGACTGCAATTTATCAGTCTCACCGCACTTTCCAGCTCTCCTACTGAACAATAAGGCACAATTCATTGCTTAATTTTTTCCTTTTTAGTTTTTTGACATATGCCAAGCTATGCAACATTGATTGTTTATATTTCATTGATTCAACTTCTATTTACAGCTGCTATATTCTTAAAACATGCTTGAAGCCCAACTCTTATAAGCTCACTGTACAAATGTAGTCTTGGAATTCTGTCATTCTCTCTTTGAGTCTAGGAAGATTTTAGGTGAAAATAGCTGATATTATTGAGCACTGCATGCCTTACCTTATTTAATCCTTATAATACTGAAGTCTAATTTTACAAATAAGGAAAAGGAGGTCCAGACCAGTTAAATCATTTGTTATAGGTTATACAGACAGTAACCACTTACTTGCATTACCTCTGTGGGTTGACTGAACTCAACTTAAATTCTTACTGACTTAAGTCTATTTTCTTTCCTAATTTTGTATTTCACAAATACATTATCTTTCAGACATATGTGAGACTGTCTTGAGACATATATTGTTGGTAAGTGAGTATAATCATCCTTATTAAAGATCAGAAGACAGATGCAGATAGAGGCTACTATAGCCTGGGGAAACAGATGGTAAGAGGAGGGTTAAAACTCATTTTAATACGCTGTTATTTTTGTAACTCCTTTGAAACTTCATAAGTTTTATTTGATTTTTTTAACTTCACAGAGATGTTCAGGAGCTGAAGGTAGATTCAGGTTTCATTCCTGGATAAAGGTAGTAGCTTAGATGACAAATTACTTTATAGACATTTTAGTACAGGTAGCAGCAGGCATGCTTGAGGATTTCAAATTTTGCCCATTGGCATGCAGAAAATCCATCAACTGCCTAAGTCACTTTCTAATAAACCAGGTCTTCATTACATCCCAATTGCCCAAAGTGTGTTTGCCTTGTCAGACACAGATTTTTAAAAGCAGTTCAGTCTTGAGCCATTTTAACTAACATGGATTTCTCCCTCCCTATTCATTTGCAGGCCTCCTCTCTGGTGCTCTATATCTTTTTTCCAATATATTTGAAAAGCTTTTATTCCATTTAATCCATCCAGCTCTTTTTAGCACAGTCAGCAATTTTGCCAGCCTTATCTCTTTCCTCTTGGCTTCAGCAGTCTGTTGTTTGCACTTCCACAGTTTATTGGCAGCATGTTTCTTGACAAGCCGTCTTGAAATCTAATTGACTGTTTCTTGTTTTAAAATTTCTTTCTCAGAGGAACACTAGCTGGCTGGTTCTCCATCACTGCCTTCTTTCATTAACCTTCTACCTGCACTCCTACTTTAATATAAAATAAACATTCAAACTGTGCAAATCAATATATGTTGAATTAAATTAATTAAAATATTTTGAGAATATAGTAACATGAGGGGGAAAATGTTCCACCAGAAGGCAATTCCTTAGATGTCAGTTCAAAGAAAGCATCATCGAAATTTTCAAACAACCTTCCTGAGGCACACATATTTTACTTTCAATTCTAATAAATTTTCTAAGTGTACAGGAATAAAAGTATTGTCAAAAAATCAACAGAGAAAATATTTTGGTATTCTGATATATTTCACCCCGAGTCAAGCAAAGCAGAAATGAAATAATTTTCTATTTGAATCTCAAATTGAGTATAAATGTACACAATCAATATTTTCAAAACTGATGGTCATTAATAGTTAAGATTATATTATTTTTCCACAATGTGTTGTGAACTACACCATCAAAGGCTTTCCTATAGTCACTGAGGAAAAAGTAGATGTTTTTCTGGAATTTGCTTACTTTCTTTATGATCCAACAATGTTGGCAATTTGAACTCTGGTTCCTCTGCCTTTTCTAAATCTAGCTTGTATATATGGAAGTTCTCAGTTCATGTACCACTGAAGCAACAAACTGGAGAAATGTTAAAGATATGGGAATACCAGACCACCATATCTGTCTCCTGAGAATTATGCAAGTCAAGAAGCAACAGTTAGACTCAGACAGAGAACAAATGACTGATTCAAAATTGAAAAGAAGTAAGACAAGGCTGTATACTGTTATCCCACTTATTCAACTTATATGCAGAGTACATCATGCAAAATGCCAGACTGGATGAATCACAAGCTGGAATCAAGACTTCTGGGAGAAATATCAACAACCTCACATATGTAGATGATAACACTAATGAATAAAATGAAGAGGAACTAAAGAGCCTCTTGTGAGGGTGAAAGGGAAGTGAAAAAGCTGACTTAAAACTCAACATTCAAATACTTAAGATCATGGCATTCAGTCCCATCACTTCATGGCAAATAGAAGAGGGAAACGTGAAAACAGTGACAGATTTTGTTTTCTTGGGCTTCAAAATCACTGTGGATAGTGACTGCAGCCATCAAATGAAGACAGCTCCTTGGAAAAAAAGCTATGACAAACCTAGACAGTGTATTAAAAAGCAGAGATATTACTTTGCTGACAAAGGTCCACATAGTCAAAGCTATGTTTTTCCAGTAGTCATGCACAGATGTGAGAGTTAGACCATAAAGAAGGCTGAGCACTGAAGAACTGATGCTTTCGAATTATGGTGCTGGAGAAGACTCTTGAGAATCCCTTGGACAGCAAAGAGATCAAACCAGTCAATCCTAAAGGAAATCAATCCTGAATATTCATTGGAAGGACTGAAGAAAAAGTTCCAAAACTTTGGCCACTTGATGCGAAGAGTTGACTTGCTGGAAAAGACCCTGAGGCTAGGAAAGACTGAGGACTGGAGGAGAAGGGGGTGACAGAGGATGAAGTGGTTGGGTCGCAGCACCGACTCAACGGACATGATTTCTGAGCAAATGCCGGGAGACAGTGAAGGACAGGGAAGCCGGCATGCTGCAGTCCATGGAGTCGCAGAGTCGAAGACAACTTAGCGACTGAACAACAATAAAATAATATTATTTTTCCAATATGGTTAGAGCTCTATTTTTTAATCTTTGATTTCATTGTGATGCATACTAGATTTTCATAACCTTTTTAAAAAATAACTGAACACGGCCTTTCTATTTTGATAGGGTAACCATTTATTCACCTTAAATATTATCTCCTAGAATAGTAAGACTACTTTATAAATAGTGAAGGACTAAAACAATGGAAGAATTAATCTTCATTATTTTTGTTTTGATGTTTACTACTTGCTATATGTTAATAATAAATATTTAAGTTAATTTAAATATCAGTGTACTTGTTGTTGTTTAATCCAAAATAAATATATATAAAAATGACTCTGAAAAATCAGAATTTCCCTTTCTTTTACTGTGTTTATTTAATAAACCTACTATATGGAAAATATGCTTCATCCAGTGGAGGATATAAACACTGCTTAGCTATTGCCAGAGGAATCTTTTAGAGTTAAGTCAGGTCTTATTACTCTGCTCAGATATTCCCATGGTTTTATATCTCATTAGAAGGAGAAATCAAAGATGAAGAATCTGAGGCTTGCAGAACTGAACTTAGGATTCAACATTAAAGCTAGAAATGAAACACGGAAATGGTTCCCTTACAGCAGATATTTGTCCCATGCTCTACACAGCCTGGGTGACGGGCTCCCTCCTGGACCTCCACTCTACTCTCCTGCCACTCCCTCTCTTTCAGGCACACTAGCCACCATATCCTTCCTCGAAAATGCCAGGCAGGCTCCTGCCTCAGGACTTCAGTAATTCTTGTCTTTGTTGCATGCTGTTTCTCTAGATGAAATATGTTCCACATCACCTGGCTCAATCTCTCCTTTCTCTCTCAAATATCAGGAAGATCCTCCCTAAAACCCAACATAAAATTATGTTGCCCACCTGATCCCTATCCACTTATCCTTGCTTTATTTCCCACATCACATTTGCCTTTATTATCACCTCATATAGTATATGTTTGCACATTTACTTGCTCCCTGGCTGTAACTTAAAAGTAAGCTGGGTGAGAACATGACTGCCATGTTTTTCATAGTATCCTCAGAAACTAGAAGAGTGCTTGGCATATAACAGGCATCTAGGAATTACTCACTGAACTAGAGAATGACGTTCTCCTCCCTGACCTCTGGAGGCAAATAAATTGTGAAGGCACAGACATATAAGTAAAACGAGCACTGAACCAAATGAAGGGGAGTGACAGAGACAAGTGTTGAACTTGTGCTCGGTATGAAATTAGACAACCTTAAAGGTAGAAATTGAAATGCTAAAAAAGGGCTCCCAAGCGTCAGGAAGCGGGCTTATATTATATTCCTACCTGAAAAACGGGGTCAGGAAAGGAGGCCAGATGCATGAGCCATCTAAAAATCTCTCCCCCATCGAATGATTGATGGTGAAGATGTTTTCAGTGGCACTCACTGCTGTCTGAGACAACCATAATTTCAAACATGTTAGACATTTGCACTGGGAAATCCAGGAGGGCCTGAATGGATTTATGCCAATCAGAAGACATTCATTTTTAAGATATTATAATAGAAGCAAAATTTTCTAAGTATCCTGCTAAGATAAATTTTCAGAGCAGCCTTTATAGACCCTTAAAAAGTCTATGAGTAGGAGGACTTCCTTGGTGGTCCAGTGGGTGAGACTCCAAGCTCTCAGTGCAAGGGGATGGGTTCAATCCCTGGTCAGGGAACTAGATTCCACATGCTGCAACTATTATAAAAAGACCTTGCATGCCACAACAAAAAAGATCCTTCAGGCCACCACGAAAAGATCCTGCATGCTCCAATGAAGATTGATGCAGCTAAATAAAGTAAATATATTTAAGAAAATCTATGTGTGTGAAAGACAAGGACTTGTCTATACCCCTGGTGCTTGGGCTCCCAGGGCTAAAAGGAACAGCCCAAAATGCCACTGACCCATTCAACCTCTTTGTGTAGAGTCAGCAGAAAGGCACCTCTTCCTCCTGGGGATGAGGAAGCCCTTGCCTAGGTAATGTGTCCCCTGTCCAGTCCACCTTACACAGGGGGCGGTTATTTGTGGTGGCTCAGGGAACAGCGGGATGCTTCAGAAAAATTGAGTTGACTGCTGGCCCTCAGCATTTCCACCCCAGCAGCCTTTCACAGCCTCCAGCTTTCTGAGCTCTCCAGCTGAAAGAAAAGACTCTAAAAGCCGCAAGGTTCTTCTCTCTCAGATCCTTCAAATTCTAGGTGAATATTTCGTCACAGCACCTGATGCATGGGGTCTTCACAGCCAGTTTCTGCTTCCCCCACCTGGCTCTTTACACATCTACTGAGAGGTCTCTGTGCACACCAGTGCCACAGAGCATCATGATTAAAGGCACTATTAAGGAGTCAGATGGGCTTCCCTGGCAGCTTAGTTGGTAAAGAATCCACCGGCAGTGCAGAACACCCCGGTTCAATTCCTGGGTTGGGAAGATCCCCTGGAGACGGGATAGGCTATCCATTTCAGTATTCTTGGGCTTCCCTGGTGGCTCAGACAATAAAGGATCCACCTGAATGCAGGAGATCCCTGTTTGATCTCTGGGTTAGGAAGATTCCCTGGAGGAGGGAACAGCTAGTATTCCTGCCTGGAGAATTCCATGGACAGAGGAGCCTGGCAGGCTAAAGTCCATGGGATTGCAAAGAGTTGGACACAACTGACTGACTTTCACTTTCACTAAGGAGTCAGACAGACACAGGTTTGAATGTCAGTTTGGCTCATATCATTGTTAAAATCTCATCATTTCCAGAAAGCTCCATTTCTCCATCTTTAAAATGGGGGTTGGTAAAAATAGCTATCTCAGTATTGTTTCAAACTTCAAATAATAAACTGCACTTCTATAGTGGCTGGCAGATAATGCTAGTTATTATCATTGTCTGTTAGCTACTATTCTTAGTACTGTTAGTATATTTGACCATAATTCATACCCAGAGTTGAAATTATGAAAATCTCTAAGCTTTTGCTTTGAAAAAAATGTAATTCCTCACCAGTGCAATATATCCTTAAATTCCAAATATAAGTTACATAAGCCTTATAATCAGAGAAGGCAATGGCAACCCACTCCAGTGTTCTTGCCTGGAGAATCCCAGGGAAGGGGGAGCCTGGTGGGCTGCCATCTATGGGGCTGCGCAGAGTTGGACATGACTGAAGCGACTTAGCAGCAGCAGCAGCAGCAGCAAGCCTTATAATTCCTGATGCCTCAGCTGGTAAAGAATTCGCCTCCAGTGCGGGAGACCTGGGTTTGATCCCTGGGTTGGGAAGATCCCCTGAAGAAGGGAATAGCTATACAGTCTAGTATTGTGGCCTGGAGAATTCCATGGATTATATGGTACATGGGGTCACAAAGTATCACACACAACTGAGTGACTTTCACTTCAATCATACGCCTTTTCACTTAAAAATATGTCAGTATAGATTTATCAATTCCTTTTGATCTATTTTCCTCCATTTTTTCTAACTTTTCTGAGCTTTTCTATGTGTGTCTTTAAAGAGCATATTCTAGATTTTTGAAATCCACCTGTAAAATCTCTATTTTTAGTTGCAAATTTTATGTCATTAGCATTTATTTTATTTAAAATTTGTGACTGGGACTGATTTATACCATTTTATTTAGAGCTTTCTTTTTTTTTTTTTTTTTTTGAAGACTACTGATGTTTGTTATTGACTTGTAGTGCAATATGCTTTCAATCCACCATGTTTTTCCTTCATTTCTACTTTTTATCAGTTATTGTTTTAATTTTTTATACTGTATTAGTTTGAAATTTAGATAAACTATTTATTAAAGGTTACTTTTACATTTTTAGTTTTTGTGCTTGATCTAACAAAGTCTAAATTTGATCATTATCTCGCTTCCTCTAGAAAGGGAAGTATCTTTTCCTTTTGAGTTGACTTGGGCCCTCAGCATTTGTGTCAACATACCATCTGTGTCATCACACATACCATTTGTGTCAACATTTCAATTCGCTTGCCTATCCCAGATTAATCATCATCAGCTAATATTTTATACAATCAATGCTTATCTACATTCACCGATCTTTACCATCTTTTCGGCTCTCGATTGTTTCTTATCTAGCAATCAATCCTCTGGATTCAATTTCCTCCTTATGAAGCCCATTCATTTTTTAAATGAGTTTTTTTCTCCTAATTTTATTTAGTTTGTTTGTTTTGTTTTGAATTTTTTGGCCGCAGCTCGAGGCACGTGGGATCCTAGCCCCCTGATTGGGATCGAACCCACATCCTATGTATTAGAAGCATGGAGTCTTAACCACTGGACCACCAGGGAAATCCCTGAAGTTCATTCTTTAGTAATTCACCCCTGTGCCTCTTAGCATTAAAGCCTAAATCCTTTGTTGAGACCAACACCAGCACCCAGAGTAGCTGAAGCATCAGCTAATGAGTTTTCAGCTCTGGTTTCCCAATCCCGCTTTAGTGGTGGCAACTGAAGAATTTCATTTCTCTCTTTCAAGCTCAGATATGCAGCTAAAGAATGCTTATTCTATCATAGTATGTATTTCAAGGTGGAGTTCATTTTTACGTGATGAGATATCATCATTCCTTTATCTGGTGTATATTACGTGACAGGCTGTATTCTAGTGTCAGAAATATAAAGATGAAAATGAAATAGTTTGGCCCTCAAGGAGCTTACAATCTAACACAGATAGTTATGAAACAAATACATGTAATAATGCATCTTAGGTCTTACGTTTGATACAATGATCAGATTTTGAACTATATCGAGTGCCTTAAAAATAAGTACATTGTCTTAGTGTCTTTCCATTCTTAGTATCTAGGGGAGTACTAACACACAAAAGTTGCCTAATAAATGTTTCTTGCCTGAAAGTATGAGCTACCAGGGAAGCCCCATATGAACTACAGAGATCAACAGATATTTTCACTATTACTTATTCCCACTTTTTAATCCATGAAAAATAAGATATTTATTATTTTCTAATTATAGAAGTTTTATAAAGATTTAATTTTAAAGATGTTCAATTTTTATTGTAGTATTAAAAATTCCTCATAATCAAGTCCTCATTCCATGTCAGGCATTGTTCTTGGAACTATCCAAGAATTACCTTATTTGAATCTCAAGATAACCATAAATGGTGGGAATTTGTGATGAAGCCTGGGTAATAGCTGAAGCTATATTAAGGGTTAGTTTAAATTAGTCTGACTCTAGCTTCTGTGCCTAGGTACTATGTATGTGTGCATTTGTTCAGCAGTAATTTCCAATTAGAGACTACCCTTTGTTTTAACAGCTACAGTCTATATTTGCAGAATTTAGACCATTTACAATGTGATTAGTGTCTTACTGATTGATTAATTACCACTGGACTAGAAAATCCCCTTCATTTCCAGTGACTACATACCACGTTGGTTTTACCACTCCTATGTTCTGAAAGTGCATGCTAGAACACACTTTAATTTGTGGCCTATCTCTCATCCTTAGTTCTCCCATCGCCTTCCACCTAGGAGTGGCACAGTAACTACTCTAATGAACAACCCCAAATACTTACAAATAAACCACTTAGTAATAATCTAGAATTTTTTAATTTAGACGAGAACCAAAATTTAGCATATTGCTTCATAGAATTTTCCCTTAAGAATTGGGCTACTATTAGCCCATACATTTTCTTGTTACCTTTGCTGTTCTCCATGAGCTCTCAAAAAATTATTGACAGTAGTTAAGGAATTATATCTGAAATTATTTTAGTAACCTAATATGTCATTTTTCAATAGTCCAAAATATTGAGCTTATTAAAATCTTCTAGATGTCATTTTACTGTCCTGGCTTTATATGTCCTTTACTGATAACGTTCTGTTTCCAGTTTGAATTTTGTCTCTTTGATAGAGAAAATGTAAACAAAATGAGAGCTGAACAGTTCCACAAAGACAAAGACAAGACGTACATTTGCCATGCTCAGAATAACAGTATTTCAGTCACTCATCAAACATTTACACAGCACACGCTATGTTCTAGGTACTCTTCCAGAGGCCATGCACAGAACAGTACGCAAAATGGACAAAAATTCCAGATTACCTACAATGGAGTATTATGTGACATGAATGACCTTTCTCTACTCTGAACTCACTGTCTTTACAGATCCCAGCAAGCCTTTCTAGCCGACCCCCACCCACTTCTGCCATCCTCATCATTAACACCAGCAGAAAGACACTTGTAGAAATATATGACCCTCAAGGCACACCAGATTGCTCACTATTTCAGAATCCAATTTTGCTTTTTCCTATTTCTATGCCTTTGTTTTGGGCATCATCTCTACATAGAAGGGCCTTCAATCTTCAAATCCTACCAATAATTCAAAACTGATTATAATCTTATCTCCAGTTCAGTTCAGTTCAGTTGCTCAGTCATGTCCGACTCTTTGCGACCCCATGAATTGCAGCATACCAGGCCTCCCTGTCCATCACCAACTCCCAGAGTTCACTCAGACTCACGCCCATCGAGTCAGTGATGCCATTCAGCCATCTCATCCTCAGTCGTCCCCNGTATGGCAAAATGAGTACAGTATTGTAAAGCAAAACAAACTAAAAAATAAAAATTAAATAATAAAAAAAAGTTACTTGAGTAGCAGAAGAAACCCAAATTAGCCTTTTATCCCCCAGAGAATAGTACCTGGAAAATGTCAGAAGGATTGAGAAAAATATAAATGTATAAAACAGACCTTAGGAAAGCCTGGAATTATAAAGTGGCCACTCCTAAGAAAAGATAGGAAGATATGAAGATACTCATCATTCATCAGCAGCCAAGTTCATAACCCTCTGTCATCTCTCTCTTCTCCCCACCACCTCCACTTGCTTGACATCTCCAACCCTCCTGCAAGATTTCCAGGACAGGGCCCCCAGAGAGATTCTTTTTTAAACTGACCTGACCACTTGCAGAAATTTCACCATTCAAACTTCTGTACTCTCTCGAGAGCCCTAACGCTATTTTTCCATCTGGATGACTTCAAATGGCATTTATTTCAGCTGTGCTGAAGTCAGAGGAATTAGTTGCTTCTGATCACTGCCTTATGCCAGTGAGATGAAAGGTTGAAGAAACTTATCTTTCTGTCATTATTACTCAGAGGCTCCTGGAAGTCAGTCCAGATCAGGAAAAGAAATTCAAGCATGAGTAATAAAATTGTGTTTATCACTGAGCAGCTAAAGGGTGACCAGCACAATTGGGGATGCTCTGACGTCCCCAGGATTCCAGGAAGACTGGCTCCTTCCAGGATGCTTAGGGATCCCTGGTCTATCTCATACAGACTATTAAGATGTGGAAAACGCCTCTCCACCTCCGCGTCAAGCACTGACCACCCTCCTCTTGGAAGATGGAGCAGCTGGAAGGTGAAAGCTATACCAGAACAAAATATTCCACTCGGGTTTTCGCCTTTATCTGGGCCATTGGCAGTCAGCCCAGCCATGAAAGAAATATTGCTGGACTGGGCTGAGGCAAGGAATTTCGTCAGAAAGGATTATAGGCTGAAGGAGCTATGGGGGAGAGATTGCATTGAGAGCTTCTGGCTGGAGGAGGAACTAGGCCTATTTTGAAATGAGAGCAGCTGCCACCCACAGAAGCCCTCAGGCCTTCATCTATTTTAATAGGATTTCTTCAGTGGAGGCTTCTGCTGTGAAGTTGGTTTATCATTTATGATAACTCATTCTTTACCATAAATTCAAACATTTCCTTTCAGATTCACTGACATTTAGGAAACATGATCTTACACTCCCTTCACTGAACAAACACATATTGAAAGCTTACAGTGTAACAGGCTCTGAGCATTAGTCCTGAAACCAGAAAGGCAGGGCCTGTCTCACATGGGCTTTGCATTCTCGGGTGTGGGCTTCTGGGGAAGTGGACATACAGAATTAGCAAAGCAATAAAGATATTAATGTAATTTCTTATACCCTTCCTGGGTAAAGAAACTAAGACAGGGCTTTGTGATCAGGTGACTGGACTAAAGATAGATTTTGATTTTTAGGATAAGGGGTCAGGACACATCCTGCTGAAGAGATGACCTTGGAACCTGGGAGTCAACTATAAGAGCAGTCAGCACAGATATGTGGACAGAAGACTGTAATGGAGGGTTTGAGAAGTAGAATATTTAAAACAGAACTAAAACTTGGAGCTTAAATATAATAAAAATATGGACTTGAGAAAATGGATAGAGAAGAAAAGCTTGACATTTCATAAAAATATTAATCAAAGAAAGTAAGATATATGAGAAATAGGATATTACAAATATAAAAATTTTAAGTATTTTCTATTCATATGTATATGACATTATAGGTCATATTATATATAATCTCAAAGTACATTTTACCAAAAATTATTTGTATTTGTTGTTGTTCAGTCACTCAGTTGTGTCTTTCTGCAGCGTTCCAGGCTTCTCTGTCTGTAACTATCTCCCAGAGTTTGCTCAGAAATAGACTTTGATTCACAGTTCACTTCTTAAATTTGAAACTTTAATCTTTTCAAATTAAAGGCATGATAACAATGAATAAAGACTAGTCACCAAATTTAAAGACCTGAGATAATCCTGTCTGTGCCAGGATTAGTGCCTACAAGAGTGAACTCCAGAAGTCAGCTGATACTTACCAAGTCACAAAAACAAACAACTCTGTCTTTAAGGAGTACAAATGTCAAAATGTTTGCTATATCATAAAAATATGTCATTAAATGTAAGATGTAATGACTACAAGTGACGTATAAACAAAGTTTCCTAAAAGCATCTGGTTATAGTGATTTATGGTGGCTCAGATGGTAAAGAATCTGCCTGCAATGCAGGAGACCCAGCTTTGATCCCTGGGTTGGGAAGATCTCCTGGAGAAGGAAATAACAATCCACTCCAGTATTCTTGCTTGGAGAATCCCAGGAATAGAGGAGCCTGGTGTGCTACAGTCCATGGGGTCACAAAGAGTTGGACATGACTGAGCAAATAACACTTTCATTTTCATAGTGATTTATTCCAAAAGAACTGGCAAAGGCAAACCAAAAAATACTGAATTCAAAGTCCATGGCAAACGATCTCTGAGAACTGCAAAACTGTTGTTATGGTAATGCATTAGGAAGAGCTGAAAATAATATTCCTAAGTGATTTACTTTTTAGGTTAATCAACTGACTGGCTTAAAACTATTAATACAACTCAATCCAGACAGAACCTAGGAACTGGAATGAATAATATCTGAAGTCTGTTTTGATGCTTTGCATCAAAAAATATTCTATTAATTAATAGATATTATTAATAAAATGTTTATTTTGACTTTTCAAGAGGGATATTAAAATTATTTATAAAAGAAACAAACAATAAAATTAATTTTTATTATCCATGTTCTTTTTATTGGATATGTATTTGAGAGGCTTCTAGGTTATCAGGTAAGAATACAAAAGAAAGATGTAACTTTTCTTTAGTTTGTTTCTGGTGTATCTGGGAAGAAAAAACAAATGCTGTTCATACAAAACTTGGAAGACAAAACATTGTGAGTAAGTGAGAAAATGAATGATGTATGTCAATGTTCACTTCAATTTGTTGAACTGTCAACCCTGAGACCCTAATTGTGGGATGTTTAATCAAAGACAGCTTACACAGTTAAGATGACCTTAATTTGAGAAGATGCATAGTGTTTATTTTGCTATACAGCAAAAAGATGTAAATACCAAGTAGCCATACAAATGACCACTCTCAGTATTATTACTCTATAACCAAATAAAACTTCAGCTGTTTTCTCTTCTAGGTTCTTCAGTTTTTTCAACATGTATAACCAGTGTTGATAATTTCCCTCATAAAGTATAAACACAGCCATGTGGGCACCCTGAAACCGTCAGGTGTTTTATCACAAGGTTCAGATTTTATTCCTGATACCTAAGAACTTCTTGTATTTCCACTCCTGCTTTCTTCACTGTGACTTCAAGTCATAATTCACTTGTGAATTCTCTGCACCTGCAGCCCCAGCACCAGGCGGAGCATTGACTCTTGCCCTGCTGTGGAACTGGTGGGGACCACAGTCACTTCACTGTGTCAGGAAGTGAGTTCCCACATGGAAGGCAAGCACCTGGAGGAAGACCCCATCTGCAGTGAACTTTGAATGAGTGAGAAGTAAACCCCATAGTTAAGCCACTGAAATGAGAAATTAACTTTGCTATGAGGCCCCCAAAATGGGGAGTTGTTTGTTATTAAAAGTATAGTTTAGCTTATTTTGATTAATAAAGACACTGGAAGATTCAGTGAAATGATACATTTTTGAGGATAAGTTATTAAGGAAAATAGTCCAACTTTGAAGACTACTTTGTTCTCAGTGAAAAAATATCACATTCCAAGAAAAAGGAACAGAAAACCATAAAGAGAAATAACATATAGAAGTATAAGAAAAAAATAGGGAACAAGTTGAAATAAGAAAGGATTCTAAATAAATATGTTAGATACTAGAATTAAAATTCAAGATGATCTCCTATAAAGCAGGGGGAAAGGCAGATAAACAGAATGAGAGAGAGTAAGGTAAATGTGGAAATCAAGGAAGAAAAAGAAAAAGAATAATCAGAGATAACTGAAGGAAATGTTTCTTGGTTAATTTTTAAAGCTAACTTGGCAGATTGAAAGAATTTCTCAACTAACAACACCCTTTGGTTTGTTTTGTGAGGGTCTAAATGAAAGGATAAAAGAAAAATACCAAAAGATGTTGACCTGTCTCCAAATTGTGCTTTGGCTAGTGATGAGGCATCATAAAGTTTACTACTAAAAGAGCTGAAGATCTACTAGAAAGAGTACTTTTCAGTTAACTCACATGTGGTGTTCCCTTGAATCTAGTAACTCTCAGAACAACTTCCACCCAAGAGCTCTTGCCTCTCAACTTATTTGGCAGAAACTCAATGGCAAGATAGAAAATCTGACATACGTACCAAGAGAAATACAGTTCTTTCTTCCTCTACCCCGTTTCCACCTCTAGCTCCCTCCCTGGAACTTCCCCCTTCTACATAAATGTTCCTTTCTTCTTTGTTATATCTGGCTTCAGTTTTATAATTACTTTATTGTGTACCACTATTTCCTATTATATGACATATCTTTCTCTTTTTATTACCAGTAGAATCATCCAGAAGCTTTATCTCACAATAACCATTCTATGTGCTCAGCTTTCTTTTTCAGACACTTGGCTAGTCTAACATTGTACAACTTAGTACAAGGGGCTTCTTCTACCTGGTTATTATGTGTGACCCTCAGTCTCTATCACTCTTTCCTTTCTTTTCATAGTATAAGATTCTATTGTTTTCTGTAACTCCAGGTTATTCCTAGTGCCTTATACACATCCTCCATTACGTATTCTAGAAATGAAAATAGTTATCTATACTGTATAGTAATGTTTATACTTAAGAGACAAAACAGAACCATCATACACACCAACAAGAATATGCAAATGGTAATAAAGCTAGGTGAGCCTCAGAGAGCTCATCTGCCACATGAAAGGCTGGATGAAGACAGAACAATACATATGAAACCATGGAGAGGAAAACATCTGAAGTCAAGAATCTTGCTGCTGCTGCTGCTAAGTCGCTTCAGTCATGTCCGACTCTGCGTGACCCCATAGACGGCAGCCCATCAGGCTCTANGAGCTCATCTGCCACATGAAAGGCTGGATGAAGACAGAACAATACATATGAAACCATGGAGAGGAAAACATCTGAAGTCAAGAATCTTGCTGCTGCTGCTGCTAAGTCGCTTCAGTCATGTCCGACTCTGCGTGACCCCATAGACGGCAGCCCATCAGGCTCTACCGTCCCTTGGATTCTCCAGGCAAGAACACTGGAGTGGGTTGCCATTTCCTTCTCCAATGCATGAAAGTGAAAAGTGAAAATGAAGTCGCTCAGTCATGTCCGACTCTTAGCAACCCCACGGACTGCAGCCCACCAGGCTCCTCTGGCCATGGGATTTTCCAAGCAAGAGTACTGGAGTGGGGTGCCATTGCCTTCTCCTTAAGCCCAGCCAAATTGCTATTTATGTATAAAAACAGTCTCTGTCATATAACTTCCTAAGGAAAACTTCATGTAATTCATTTCACCAAAAACCCAAACAAAATTTAAGAATCTCCAAACGGGGAATGTCATGTAAGCTATGAACTAGTTAAACTGAGTTAAACATCAGTAACTTTGGAAATATGGTTACAAATGGTAAAGCAGAATGTAAACTTAAAAAATTCTTCCCAATGAAGAAACATGGTGCAAAATGTAATCTCTGGCTCCATACCTCACATGAGCTTATAAATTTTGGGTGTTACCTGGGGTGGAGACAGAATGACAGGCCATATATTCCTCATTTCATCCATAGGGACCCAAGAGATACCATTTCATTCTTGAAATTTCCTAGGTAGAAAAACTTAGAGGTACATTCTTAGAGTTTGTCTATTTTCTTTTGCTCCTTACTCCAATACTCTGGCCACCTGATGCAAAGAGCCGACTCACTGGAAAAGACCCTGATACTGAGAAAGGTTGAGGGCAGAAGGAAAAGGGGCCGACAGAGAATGGGATGGTTAGATAGTATCACTGACTCAATGGACATGAGTTTGAGTAAACTCCAGGAAACAGTGGAAGAGGAGCCTGGCGTGCTGCAGTCTATAGCGTTGCAAAGAGTCAGACACAACTTAGCGACTGAACAACAACAACAGAAATGAGGTCTGACGTGCCGACTTGTGTATCTAAAGTTACAAAGAATAAAAATGTTAGGTAAAGGAATTTTTATTTAAAGCCAAATTCTGACTTCTGGGTATTCCAGTCTTATCCAAGTCTTTCTGGTGACCCCAACCCTGTCTTAGAACTAATTCTTCACACAGGATCTTCTAGCTTCAAGTATGTGCCCACAGAATCAGCCTCCTTCTGCTCCTGGTGCCTACACTCACCTGAGAACATAACATTTCTGCCTACACAGCCCTACCTGTGCCTTAAGCTTCTCAGTTGACATTCTTTCCCATATAGTGTGCATTAACAGGTTGTCTACCAGTCCTTCTAGAATACAAGGCACACAGCACCCAGCAAAATTGCCCATTTCTCCCAGGCACTTAATACAGAGCAGTAATAAGCAATATTCCACTCACCTGTTTCTGCACCTGTTTTCTATTTCTCCCCAGTTACTCTGATAGCTAGTTCCTGATGTAATGTCTCCTTAAAAGGGATCCTTCCTACAGTTAATGCTCCCATCCCATCTCCTCACACTAATAAAAGCAAAAACCGGAATAATGTTAACAGTGAACAACAGCAGCCAAAAGAAACCCAAAGCAGCACACTGGCCATATTTTCTATTTGGATTATAGTGTCTATTTGCTTGGACCATTATTTCTTTCAGGCCTAATGCCTAGAGGTACGTGTTGATCTGCCAAGCTGCTTTAATATTTAGTGAGGAACCACAGCTGACTAATAAT
Organism: Neotragus moschatus; assembly: GCA_006410615.1. Classification (NCBI taxonomy): domain Eukaryota; kingdom Metazoa; phylum Chordata; class Mammalia; order Artiodactyla; family Bovidae; genus Neotragus; species Neotragus moschatus. The sequence continues at coordinate 598,861 of SJYA01001803.1, forward strand.
TTTTAATAGCTTGTCCTCTATTGATTTCAGCCCACACACTAAAGCACCTAATAAAAATTTTAAAAGGATAGGTGAAGGGACATAAGGACAAAAGAAAGTTAATAGCCTTTGTCCACCTCCATTCAAAGAGATAAAGAGGATTATTTCAACTATAGGCAGAGTTTGTATAATAAGACAATTGCTGACTGCACCATCTTTCAACAATGGCTTTTTTCCTTTTGATGAGCTTCAAAATATACATGCTTTAACTGATACAAAGCAAGCTCTGAAATCAGTAATTTCTGATGAGGTACAGATGGGTGGGTGGTTTGCATAAAACCCTTGTGGACACAGTAATGAAATCAGAAAAAAAAATCCTTAACAAGTTAATGGAACTTCTAATGTTGACAAACACATATCCCCACATACACTAAGATAATCTGATTTGCTATGGGGGTGCAACAGGTAGAGCAAAGATTGGCCTAAAAGAGGAGGCATGAATTACAATTACAAGCTGGGGGGAGTTGAAGTAAAAAATTAGGAGGTTGGGATTAACATATACACACTGCTATATATATAATAGATAATCAACAAAGACCCACTACTCTACAGCATAGAGAACTCGCTGAGAGTCAATATTTTGTAACAACCGATATGGATAGAGAATCTGAAAAAGAATAGATATATGTGTAAGTGAATCACTTTGCTGTACACCTGAAACTAACACAACATTGTAATTCAACTACACTTCCATACAAAACAATAAGAAAAAAGAGAAAGATGAGAAAGAATTGCAGTTTCAGAAACGGACCAGAAAACCTCCCTGCAGCTTTAGGCTTTATTAAAGCCTGTGACTGTGCTTGTCCCTGGATATGGCTTGAGGGAGAAGGGAGGCAGCAGAGCTGTCTGAGAGGCATTATATCAGAAGGAAAGGGTCATTTAAAGCATCCCTCAAACTTAGCATAAAAACCAAGCACCATCAAAGGAGGCTTACCCCCAAAATGGACAGAAATCAAATCCTCCTTTGGGTCAGAAACTCTTCATAAATTCTCCAATTTAAACCTGCTCAATAATTCACTATCCCTATTCTCATGAATGTTGAGGTTAGTAGATTACCTAAGGGGTGATTTCTCTCAGGCTAAGTATCAGGAGGCTGAGGGGAACAGAACTATCATAGGCATTTAAACCAGGAAAGGCCAGGAAAGGGGTGGGACACAGTGGTACTTATGTGTCCTTGGTAGCTATGCCACAGGGCAGTGCCCTATTTGTGTGGAAAGATATTCTTGGAGACATCAAAAGTGGTGCAGGGAAAGGATTGTTTACAACACTGAAGCGGGATTACCAGGCTGCCATTTAAACCCATATGTTCAGAAAAAAGAGGCCATCAAGCTTTCCTACTCGCAAAGCAAGCATGTGTTCATCACCTGCAGGCCAAGCACAGAGCTGGCAGCATGGGGACACAAAGCAAAAAGGACATAATTTCTTCCTCAAAGATAATTACACTGTCACTGTAAAAACCACAGACACTTATGAACCAGTGCTGGGGAGAAAGCAACGTGACATTTCAGTGGAGCATTATTCAGGGCTTGGAGGAAAGCATGGAGGAAAGGCCTTGAACTGTGTATCAAGGGCTTCTTTCTAACACAGCTGCGGAGTCACAATGGGAATGTCTCTTGTGTATTCAAGGGGGCTGAAGTCTTAAAGATGCGGTGGGAGGAAGAACAACCATCCAGTTTGCCAGGGACCACACAAGTTTCCTGCAATGTGGGATTTTCAGTCCTAAAACTGGACAATCCGGGGAAAGCCAGCATGAGCTGCCGTCACTGTGGTGGCTCAAGCCCAAGTGTAAACCAAAATTCTTCTAGCACTGTCTCTGAGAAGCAAGTTACGGAAAACTGCTCTTTGTATTTTTCTTCTCTGAAAATAGATTTAATTGATTATAGATTAAAGATAATGTATTAAAGCCTTTAGCATATAGTAGGCACATTGTTTTTATGGTGTATTCTATGTGTTATCGGAGAAGGTGATGGCACTCCACTCCAGTACTCTCGCCTGGAAAATCCCATGGACAGAGGAGCTTGGTAGGCTGCAGTCCATGGGGTCACGAAGAGTCGGACACGGCTGAGCGACTTCCCTTTCACTTTTCACTTTCATGCATTGGAGAAGGAAATAGCAACCCAGTCCAGTGTTCTTGCCTGGAGAATCCCAGGGACAGGGGAGCCTGGGGGTCTGCTGTCTATGGGGTCGCACAGAGTCGGACACGACCGAAGTGACTTAGCAGCAGCAGCTATGTGTTATAGCAGGGCTTTATTCAGGAAAGCCCCAGCGGATTTCAGAGGAGGAAAATAATCACTATGTTTGGCATAGAAAAGGAAAGATTCAGAAGTAGAGTGACCATCCCATTTCTCCTCCAAGCTGGGGCACTTCTGAATGACAAAGAGGGTGTTCTCACTACATATGTGAGGCAATGGGTATCAACTATGTATATTTCAGACCAACCAGAAGAGTGGTCAGCAAGCATCGAATTTAAGATTTGAAGGAAGAATGGAAATTAAACAGCAGAAATGCCACGAGATGAGAACGACAGGGGACATGAAGTATTATTAAGAACTGTGACAAGAGGACACTGATCAGTCCTTGCTAAAGAATTCTGAATGAAGTTTGAGATAAGAATAGGGATAGAAAGAAAAGATTTCTGCTGTAGCACATCTTACATGAAAAAAAAAAAAGTTGGTTTTATCTTTTAGACTATAAGGAGCCATTGAAAGTATTTGAGTAGGATAGCAAAATACCAAAGTAGCAATATTAAGATCAATTTGGCAAATTGGAATGGAGGGAGATTTTTAAAATCAAATGGGTAAATACTAAAGGCAATATTCAGATATAAGGCGAAGTGACAATGGTCTAGAGCAGAAGAGAACTATCTAAAGTAAGAAATACGTGGAAGAAAATTTGAGAGGGCTTGGTCATAACTAATTATGGAGAAATAAGAGAGAACTGAATATAATTTAATGGGCTGAAAGCTATTTGATTAGAAAGAAAAAACTGATGCTGGTGAGAAAGACTGATAATACATGTCAAATGATTTTCAAAAGTATCTCAACATGCTTTCACTGACAAGCCCTCATCAGGTGACAATATCACCAAAGATGCAGATGCTTTGACAGGATGCAACCCTGGGACCTTGACTTTGTAATCTGTGCTGAATGACAGCTGCAAAAGTGGGCAGGCATCACCGACACAGGCGTCCGGATGGTCAGGCGAGGCCTGAGATCAATATCAAGCCCAGCAAATCCAGGGAAGCAAGAGAAAGTCAAGTTCATTCATGGATACAAGCAGGGTAAGAAGGGTAGGATTCAATGTCAGAAAAATCAGACCACAGAAAATGAGGAAACCAGAAAAGGACATAGAGGAAGTTATCTGAGCAAAGAGAGAAAGATGGGAGAAGAAATGAATGGGGGCAGTGAAATAACGGTTGAAGGGGAAGGAATTTGACATCTATTGAAGAGCCACCTACAATTAGTCTCATGACAGGCAACAAATAGGCCACCCTAAAACATGCCACTTTGGCATAAGTATTATTTTGAGCTGAAGGCAACTGAGAATCAACAGATGCAGAAGAGTTCTCTGCCCTCCTCTCATCTGCCTAAAAGCAGGGCATGTTTCCCTTCGGGGAAGGTACCTCCCACTTCAGCCCTCCTCATTTCTCACCTCCTCCCCCAATAAGAGAAGAGCAAAATTCTTACTGAAGAAGGGGCAGCTGACATCAAAATGTTTTTGCATAAATAAACCTCACTAAAATAACCCGTTTTCCATTAGTTGCCCCATTTGTTTCCTAGTCACTCCCTCACAATTTATCGACTCTTTAAGCCCAAATCCTCTTTTTTTTGCTACCCCTTATATGAGTTCCATTTTTTTTCTGTGAATTTCTGTTCCTGTAAAAATTAAATAAAGTTGTGTGCTTTTTCTTCTTGTTAATCTGCCTTTTGCTAGTTTAAATTACAGTCCCCGGTTACCAAACTAAGAGGCTAAGAGAAACATTTCTCCTCCAAGACACTCATTTTACCATGAGGAAAATCAAGGAGATTCCAACTTGTCTAACTGCAAGTCTCTGTATGATATACCAGAACTCCCTCCATATCATACTTCCCAAAGGAAGCAGAAAATAGTTTCAGAGAATGGATGCTCTGAGGTCACAGGAGACATGGAGTCCTCAGACTGGCTGAGAGGAAAGGGAGTGTGGAGAACAAGGCAAGATTATTCTAAAGCAATGTGCCACCTAATTTCTCCACAGGTAAAACCCCCGAGGGCCAATGAACTGGCTGAGAAAAAGCTAAATGAACCTGCGAGTTATTTTTTTTAATTATTTAATATCTTAATTTGTCCTTTCCCCAAGCTAGTACATTGAAGTACATAGTAACCCCAAAGTACATAAATACCCCCAAAGCTATAAGTGTCACATCTTCAACTCTTGGATCAGCTGGATATAAAATAATAGTGAAGTAGGGATTCACAATAACATAATTTAAAATGTTATCCTGTCCTACCCATTGTTGTTTAGTCACTAAGTTGTGTCTGACTCTTTTGTGACCCCATGGACTATAGCCAGTCAGCCTCCTCTGTTCATGGGATTTCCCAGGGAAGAATACTGGAGTGGTTTGACATTTTCTTCATTTCCCCTACTCATCCTCCATTGAAAAACTGCAAAAAAAAAAAAAAAATTATTTTAAATTAAACTCTGGAGAAATTGATCGTCAGTGACAGTCTCTATAGAAGAGTATGGGAATCAATTAAACAGAAACTGGAAAATGTCTCAGGGTATAACTGATAACATGATGAGACAGGAAGAACAATTTCAAGTATGAAGTTAAATCCGAAACTTCTTACTTAGAGAAAATAGAGGCTTCTCGTGTCCCACAGGACCAATCTGCAGAACTATTAGAGTTTGAGGAAGCAAGAACCAGAGAATAATTGTTGTTGTTTGTTTATTCTTGGCAGTTTTAAAGGACAACTTCTCTCAGGGAGGAAATCTCTATTTTCCTACTTAGAAGTTACTTCTAAACCCAAGAATGTCCCAAGAAAGCTTTTGGGCTCTTTTTGAAACTTTGGAAATGGATTTTGCATAAAATTGCATAATCTGTTTACTTAATTACTTCAGTATATTAAGATTCCTCAAATTCAGAGGTTTAAAAGCATCACTGAATATGAAATATATTCAGAAAAAGTGAAAAAAAAAATGTCACTGTTACAAAGATTAGTTGCCAAACCAGTGAATAAAAGATCAGCATTTTGTCCTTGGTGGTCTCTGAATTGGACAACTGCCATTTTCAGCATGAGAGCCTATTCATTGCTGATGTGGTTTTTTTGTTAATGTTAAAATGGCCCAAATGTCTTCTTGAATTATAGCCCAGGCAATTTAGGCCCTTAGGTCTGGTTAAAGCACTGGTTGCCAGATTTTCTTAGTGCATTATCCACTAAGCCACATGCATTGCAGAGAAAGCCTTCAGTTCAGTGCAGTTCAGTTGCTCAGTCATGCCCAACTCTTTGCGACCCCATGAATCCCAGCACGCCAGGCCTCCCTGTCCATCACCAACTCCCGGAGTTCACTCAGACTCACGCCCATCGAGTCAGTGATGCCATCCAGCCATCTCATCCTCAGTCATCCTCTTCTCCTCCTGCCCCTAATCCCTCCCAGCATCAGANGTTGGTGATGGACAGGGAGGCCTGGCGTGCTGGGATTCATGGGGTCGCAAAGAGTCGGGCACGACTGAGTGGCTGAACTGAACTGAACTGAACACATCCATAATCCCCAGCACCTCCATAAATATGTCACCATATAGTGGCAAAGGGGACTTTACACATGTAGTTCAAGATCTTCAGATAGATTATTTTGAATTATCTCGGTGCAGTCACAAGGTTAGCAGGAAGGGTAGAGATAGAGAAGGAGATGTGAGGAGGAGGAGGAGGATGATGATAGAAGTACAGGTCAAGGAGATGTTGCCATGAGCCAAGGACAGTGGTCTGCCTGGTGAAGCTAGGCAAGGCAAGGAATGGATTCTCTCATAGAGCCAAGAGAAGGAATGCAGCGCTACCAATACTTTGATCTTAGCCCCTTAAACCCTATTTCAGAATTCTGACCTTCAGAACTACATAAGGTAATAAATCTCTGCTGCTTTAAGTCATTAAATTTGTGATAATTTGTTACAGCAACCATTGGAAACTTATACAATGTCTTCGTTGAATATCTTGTTTCCATTGATGTCTTCAATCTAAATATGCATTTTCTTTTTCCAGGGAGTAATCTATCCTAGGGCCCTATTTCGTACCATAATGTATAAAACATTTGTAAGTTAGTGTCAGGATATGCTTTTATACATCAGGGAGTTACCTTCAACTAAAAAGGCTAGAAATATTAAGAAGTCCTAGAAATTGTCATTTAGGAAATAATTCCTATGTTTTTGTAATACATCCTTCATCCTGGTTCAGCCCTCATCCTCTTTAACATACAAAGAGAGTAGGCAAATAATTTAGACACTGTGACAGACACAATGTAGGGCAATCAGGATGGCATAATGCCTTTGTAGAGGATTGAGGTTTGTGTGGGGTTATATGGCAGCCTGTGCCAGAGAAACCAACAGATGCCCAAAGATTTCAATCAGCCTTATAAGCTGTCATGAAGTTCTGCTACCTAAGCAGCATAAAATGCAATGATAATGAAATAGAAAACTAAACTAAGAATTTCAGTATGTCCTGTAGCAAACTGGCAGAAAAACCATTGCACCAATGTGATCTGCAGCCCAATGAGTCTAGTTTCAATAGGAAATCAATTGGGTGCTATCTTTTTATCTTGAAATACTGTCACACTATGGTAGACCAGTTGACTGGTCTATCCAGGGGATTCCACCCAAGACTTGAGGTATTCCACCCAAGTGTCCTTAGTAACCATGATAAGAGCAAGTAGATTTGGGAATCCTTTAGGCTACCAACAGTTTGTATAACAACTTATTTCTCAGGATTCTGGTGCTTTTATTCATCTTGGACTCAGCCCCATCAGCCTCTCCACTCAATATCAGGTCAGGAGTCTAGACAGCAAAATTTATACTAGAGAACTAACATGAACACTCCCTATTCATGTGCTCTCCCAGCAATGTATCAGGGATCATTCTTAGCATGGTGGTCACTGGTAATCTTCCTAATGCTACTGCTGANTCTTTTTATCTTGAAATACTGTCACACTATGGTAGACCAGTTGACTGGTCTATCCAGGGGATTCCACCCAAGACTTGAGGTATTCCACCCAAGTGTCCTTAGTAACCATGATAAGAGCAAGTAGATTTGGGAATCCTTTAGGCTACCAACAGTTTGTATAACAACTTATTTCTCAGGATTCTGGTGCTTTTATTCATCTTGGACTCAGCCCCATCAGCCTCTCCACTCAATATCAGGTCAGGAGTCTAGACAGCAAAATTTATACTAGAGAACTAACATGAACACTCCCTATTCATGTGCTCTCCCAGCAATGTATCAGGGATCATTCTTAGCATGGTGGTCACTGGTAATCTTCCTAATGCTACTGCTGAGTCACTTCAGTCGTGTCCGACTCTGTGTGACCCCACAGATGGCAGCCCACCAGGCTCCCCCATCCCTGGAATTCTCCAGGCAAGAACACTGGAGTGGGTTGCCATTTCCTTCTCCAATGCATGAAAGTGAAAAGTGAAAGTGAAGTCGCTCAGTTGTATCTGATTCCCAGCGACCCCATGAACTGCAGCCCACCAGGCTCCTCCATCCATGGGATCCTCCAGGCAAGAGTACTGGAATGAGGTGTCATTGCCCTCTCCAAATCTTCTTCCTAATAGGGAAAAGGAATTTTAAAAAATGTAAATGAACAATTTGAAAGGCCAAGTGGAACTCAGGTATCAAATAACTAGTTACATTTTTATCTGCCTTCTTCTCCCAAAGGAAGTCTCTCCCCTGAGATTTCCAACTCTAGAGAAAAGGAAGGGAGGGATCCCATTACAGGTTGGAAGGGTACTTCCTGACAGTCAATCATTGTCTCTATGTCTCAGCAGTTAGACAAGGGATGGAGGATATTGCTGGATTGTCTGTGTGGGATAAACCCTTGGTTAAGGCAAAAAATTCTACATTCTTCGATAAAGAGAAGTCTATTACAGAGACCACTGAATTACTTGGAGAGCTAAAAACTCAGTTATCAGTTCACTGGGGGGATGTAAACAGGTGGCTCAGATGGTAAAGAATCCACCTGCAATGTAGGAGACTTGGGTTCATATGGGTTTGGTGCTTTCTCATTAATGGAGATACAGACATGATTAGGGCAGAGCACTTCACAGCAGGCATAAGGAGACTTGTACTTTCCTGAGTTTAAATACTGGCTTCATCTCTGAATAGCCATGAGACTTTGAACAGGTTCTACTGTTTCTTTCTCATCTACAAAGTGATGATATTAGAGCTACTACTACCTAATTAAGGTAGTTGGATACTGTTTCTGCTGAATAGCTTATAATCCGATGGGGGAGATAAATACACACACAGATGCCTAAATGTTGCAAGAGAGGTTTATGCAGTTATGTGGAAGCTTACAGACCTAGCTAGAAGGGGACTTGAAGAGGAATTTGTAGATGGTGGAAGAGCCTGCAGTCCAGACAAAACCCTGATTTATCAGATTTAGGGACTAAGGTTCCTCTGTGCTCATTTAGCCCGACATGTTCTAACAGAGAATCCTACCTACATAGTCTCAAAGGGCAGGCTGAACTCCCAAGGTTCTCTTTCTTGTTTGAGAGTAAACTGAAACTAATAAAACAATGTACTTGCATTCATTTATTCTTTCAGCTCCTATTTGGACAAAGAAGTAGCAAGCATCAGTCAAGGCTAAGAATTTTACTGAAATGCTAACTCCAAGGCAGGAATTCAGCTGCCCCTTACTCTTTAGGCATTGATTGAGTCTGATTTAATTGATTAGCATGGATTCCTTTCTCCATATAAACCTGCTAGTGTAGATTCAATGTTAATCAAAATAAATTTCAAATGATGAAACTGGGCCGATTTGAATTAAGTAGGGAAACTAGGAAATAATTCCTGTAATTATAATATAATTACAATCTATTTAAGAAATGTAAATTACATTGGGATTCCCTAACTGGATGCCCTTTGTTGGTCATTTTATTAAATGGCATAATTCTATTTGCAGTATGAGGCCTACAACTATCATACGAGAAGCTTACTGGCAGATCATCAATTTATACTGTATTCATGAAACAGTATTCCTTACTAAGTTGTCTTGGTCTTTTGTACAATTAGAAGGACATTCAGAACATGTGACCTATTTGGAATAGAACAATTTTTATGGGTTTTCAGAATCCTAAATTCTTACTTCCATGTAACAACTGCACTGAGGGTCAGTTTCTCCCCTCTATTGATTTCTACTTTTCTAACTTTCCAAGACTGTATTTCCCAAGAGTATTAACCAGTATACCACTCTGAAAGTGATCTTACATCTCAAAAGTCTGTTTCCAGGTAACCCAGCCTAACATGGGGTTGTCAATCAAAATGGTCCCCGTGGGAAGCTTTATATAATTCTAATCATTCTGCCCTTGCTCCGAACCTACTGAAAATTACATTTGAGGGTCTGTTTTTAGAAACAAAAGCACATTTTTGGAGAGATCTGTCCTAAAGTGCCAAATCTTTACCAACTGAGATATATGTATGTACATGTTTTGGAAAAGGCTAAAAGTTATTCTAAGCTGAATCTGAAAAATAAGGTTTATGATTAAACTAGAGTCTACTATTTAGGACACAAAATTAGGTGCAGCTAAAATGTGTTATAATTTGCTAAATGGTGATCAAATGGGTTTGGAAACAATATCAAAAAAGACGCTAAATGTGTTTTTAGCAACAGCTACATCAGTAAAATGAATGTGCAGCCTCTCAAGAGAATTACTTAAAATGATAAATCTCATGTTTTTGTATAGCTTGTACCATTCTTATTAAAATATCAGTGTCATCATTTTACAGTCACACTGAAGTTGCAACTATGGAATTCTATTTAAAGCCTATTATTCTCCTTCTAATTATAGACCAAAGAGCTTCATGGAAAAATGGGACTTAAGGACCTAAGTTTCAGACTCTGAATAAATGAAGGGGTTTAAGGAGCACCTGGTATTTTCCCAATACAAGGATTTGAGAATATTTACAGGTTAATGGCAAGAATTATTTCTGACTCATCACTAGCTCCCAGTTCAGTACCTGATACGCAGTGGTTCACTGTGGAAATAAGACAAATGCTAGAGACAAGCAGGATTTCTGGGAACCCAGTGAGAAAAAAAAAAAAAAACCCCAGATTATAAGCAAGATGTTATAATGATTATATCTTGTATTTCTGTAGGTTATTTATTATATTCATATAATAAATACAAGGGTATCCTCTTGTATTTCCCCCCCAGCTTCATATTCTCTTTAGTTATCAGCCAGATCCTAAAAGTATAAAGAATCTCTATGTTCGTGTGCACTGATACCAGGAGCTAAGTCCTCAGCAAGTAGCAGGAGAACTCAAGATATAAAGTGGGTGGGGGTTATTGCAAAGTGAAGAGAAAAGCTGAGGAATCCCCAGGACCGGGAGTGAAAGGGGGAACCTAAAGAATCACCCCAGCCTAAAAACAGGGCCCAGGATTCTCAAAGCAGGATATGTTCACAGTTTACCGAACAAGAAGCACTGATGTTACAATAACCAACAGCATATGGTTATGTTAAAAAAAGAGTTGATGATGTGTGCTATGTGACATAAGGGCAGAGATCATTATACACTGGGGAAAAAATCATGAGATATATAGAGACAAACAGAGCTACTGTTTGAAAGAAAGATCATTAGATCTTCCAGGACTGCACAGGAAGTGCTAGAGGAAGAAAGCATTCCCAGCAGGGAGAGTTTAAGTGAAGGCTCAGAGGCACAAAGAGCCCGGACTTCAGTGGCTGCCTCATGGCAGCCACATCCTCTTCACAAGCGTTGATAGAGGGTTCTGTGGACCTGCTGAGCCAGATCTGGGCAGGCACTGGGAAGGCTAGAGATGTGTATAGATAAGCATTCCATCCAGAGTTTTCACAGCAGGGCTGTAGAGGGAAAATCAAAACACACAAAACCATTAACCCTAAGCATGATATCAATTATCTGGAAACAGAAATTCAGAGAAATAAGAGAAACATTTGAGAAAGACTCATGGAGAAAAGATCTCAAGCTAAGTCCTGAAGAGTGGTCAGGATATTGATAGGCTGATGGGAGTGGGAAAAAAGAGCACCAGGGTGGAGGTGGAGAGGTCAAAAACAAATACGATTTGTGTTCTGCAGGACACAAAGGGCATGTTGGATAGTATGAGGAGTTATCATCAAACACGTGCATATTGGACACGTGCATATCAGATAAAAAGCAGAGATGTCACTTTGCTGGCAAAGGTCCATCTAGTCAAAGCTATGGTTTGTATGGATGTGAGAATTATATACAAAGTCATGTATGGATGTGAGAGTTGGACTATAAAGAAAGCTGAGTGCCGAAGAATTGATGCTTTTGAACTGTGGTGTTAGAGAAGATGCTTGAGTGTCCTTTGGACTGCAAGGAGATCGCACCAGTCAATCCTAAAGGAAATCAGTCCTGAATATTCATTGAAAGGACATGCTGAAGCTGAAACTCCAATACTCTGGCCACCTGATGCGAAGAACTGACTCACTGGAAAAGACCCTGATGCTGGGAAAGACTGAAGGTGGGAGAAGAAGACAACAGAGGATAAGATGTTTGGGTGGCATCACTGACTCAAGGGACATGAATTTGAGCAAGCTCCAGGAGTTGGTGGTGATGGACAGGGAAGCCTGGCATGCTGCAGTCCATGGGGTCACAAAGAGTTGGACATGATGAGCGACTGAATTGAACTGAACTGAACGTGCATATCAGAGCCAAATTAGAGAAGGCTTTAAAAGAACAAGAGGGCTTGGATTTGGTATGGTAGATGATGAAGAATCACTTCACAAATGGGCTGCAGTTGGGAGAGACTGAAGCCAGAGCCACCCACCAGCCGGCAGCTACCTTTACCCAGATCAAAATTGATGAAGGCCTTGATGAGGGAGCAGAAATGGCAGGAGAAAGGGGGAGACACTAACAAACATTTCAAAAAGCCCGAGAGAATTAACTAAGAGGATGGAAACAGAGACAGACCCAAGGTGACACTGCTCACAGAAACTAGATTATTAGGCAGAGAACTCAGGTTAGAAAATAGACAATACGTTGGTTTAAAATATATGTGCCAGGACTTCCCTGGCAGTCCAGTGGTTAAGACCCCATGCCTCCAATGCAGGGGATGTAGCCTTGATCCCTGGTTAGGGAACTAAGATCCCACATGCTATCCCATGCAGCCAAAAAACATAAAAAAAAATTAAATAATAAATTTTAAAAATAAAGTATCTGAGATATGGCAAGGGCACAGGCTCTGAATGGAAAGGTCTGCATGCTCATTTAAATCTCAGAGGCTCAGACTCCTAGAAATCAGTCTTAAACATTTTCCCATTGTGACTCAACTAGTCCCTTATGCTATTTAGCTGCTCCTCACAAAGCCTATGCATAATTCTTTAGCCCAGACCATACAGATTTAACAATCAGGATATAGTATCAATTGTTAGATTCATTACAGTACATCCACTATGTTCTAACTACTAACCTAGATTTCTCTCTTGTATCTCACTTCATTTTTAAACACTAACCCGATGTCAAAGATTTGTTCACCTACTTTTACAGAAAAAGAAAACAAGTTCAAGGAGGTTGAATTTNCTGGGAACCCAGTGAGAAAAAAAAAAAAAAACCCCAGATTATAAGCAAGATGTTATAATGATTATATCTTGTATTTCTGTAGGTTATTTATTATATTCATATAATAAATACAAGGGTATCCTCTTGTATTTCCCCCCCAGCTTCATATTCTCTTTAGTTATCAGCCAGATCCTAAAAGTATAAAGAATCTCTATGTTCGTGTGCACTGATACCAGGAGCTAAGTCCTCAGCAAGTAGCAGGAGAACTCAAGATATAAAGTGGGTGGGGGTTATTGCAAAGTGAAGAGAAAAGCTGAGGAATCCCCAGGACCGGGAGTGAAAGGGGGAACCTAAAGAATCACCCCAGCCTAAAAACAGGGCCCAGGATTCTCAAAGCAGGATATGTTCACAGTTTACCGAACAAGAAGCACTGATGTTACAATAACCAACAGCATATGGTTATGTTAAAAAAAGAGTTGATGATGTGTGCTATGTGACATAAGGGCAGAGATCATTATACACTGGGGAAAAAATCATGAGATATATAGAGACAAACAGAGCTACTGTTTGAAAGAAAGATCATTAGATCTTCCAGGACTGCACAGGAAGTGCTAGAGGAAGAAAGCATTCCCAGCAGGGAGAGTTTAAGTGAAGGCTCAGAGGCACAAAGAGCCCGGACTTCAGTGGCTGCCTCATGGCAGCCACATCCTCTTCACAAGCGTTGATAGAGGGTTCTGTGGACCTGCTGAGCCAGATCTGGGCAGGCACTGGGAAGGCTAGAGATGTGTATAGATAAGCATTCCATCCAGAGTTTTCACAGCAGGGCTGTAGAGGGAAAATCAAAACACACAAAACCATTAACCCTAAGCATGATATCAATTATCTGGAAACAGAAATTCAGAGAAATAAGAGAAACATTTGAGAAAGACTCATGGAGAAAAGATCTCAAGCTAAGTCCTGAAGAGTGGTCAGGATATTGATAGGCTGATGGGAGTGGGAAAAAAGAGCACCAGGGTGGAGGTGGAGAGGTCAAAAACAAATACGATTTGTGTTCTGCAGGACACAAAGGGCATGTTGGATAGTATGAGGAGTTATCATCAAACACGTGCATATTGGACACGTGCATATCAGATAAAAAGCAGAGATGTCACTTTGCTGGCAAAGGTCCATCTAGTCAAAGCTATGGTTTGTATGGATGTGAGAATTATATACAAAGTCATGTATGGATGTGAGAGTTGGACTATAAAGAAAGCTGAGTGCCGAAGAATTGATGCTTTTGAACTGTGGTGTTAGAGAAGATGCTTGAGTGTCCTTTGGACTGCAAGGAGATCGCACCAGTCAATCCTAAAGGAAATCAGTCCTGAATATTCATTGAAAGGACATGCTGAAGCTGAAACTCCAATACTCTGGCCACCTGATGCGAAGAACTGACTCACTGGAAAAGACCCTGATGCTGGGAAAGACTGAAGGTGGGAGAAGAAGACAACAGAGGATAAGATGTTTGGGTGGCATCACTGACTCAAGGGACATGAATTTGAGCAAGCTCCAGGAGTTGGTGGTGATGGACAGGGAAGCCTGGCATGCTGCAGTCCATGGGGTCACAAAGAGTTGGACATGATGAGCGACTGAATTGAACTGAACTGAACGTGCATATCAGAGCCAAATTAGAGAAGGCTTTAAAAGAACAAGAGGGCTTGGATTTGGTATGGTAGATGATGAAGAATCACTTCACAAATGGGCTGCAGTTGGGAGAGACTGAAGCCAGAGCCACCCACCAGCCGGCAGCTACCTTTACCCAGATCAAAATTGATGAAGGCCTTGATGAGGGAGCAGAAATGGCAGGAGAAAGGGGGAGACACTAACAAACATTTCAAAAAGCCCGAGAGAATTAACTAAGAGGATGGAAACAGAGACAGACCCAAGGTGACACTGCTCACAGAAACTAGATTATTAGGCAGAGAACTCAGGTTAGAAAATAGACAATACGTTGGTTTAAAATATATGTGCCAGGACTTCCCTGGCAGTCCAGTGGTTAAGACCCCATGCCTCCAATGCAGGGGATGTAGCCTTGATCCCTGGTTAGGGAACTAAGATCCCACATGCTATCCCATGCAGCCAAAAAACATAAAAAAAAATTAAATAATAAATTTTAAAAATAAAGTATCTGAGATATGGCAAGGGCACAGGCTCTGAATGGAAAGGTCTGCATGCTCATTTAAATCTCAGAGGCTCAGACTCCTAGAAATCAGTCTTAAACATTTTCCCATTGTGACTCAACTAGTCCCTTATGCTATTTAGCTGCTCCTCACAAAGCCTATGCATAATTCTTTAGCCCAGACCATACAGATTTAACAATCAGGATATAGTATCAATTGTTAGATTCATTACAGTACATCCACTATGTTCTAACTACTAACCTAGATTTCTCTCTTGTATCTCACTTCATTTTTAAACACTAACCCGATGTCAAAGATTTGTTCACCTACTTTTACAGAAAAAGAAAACAAGTTCAAGGAGGTTGAATTTCAAATTCACAAACTCGTAGAAATGGAGCAAGAATTCTAACTCAGCTCTTTTATGAATACAAGCCTATGGTCTTTCACAAAGATGCACACACAAAGATTGCATACAGTGTGATTTAAAATATATTCTGAGAACCCAGATGAGGAGGAAGTGATAATCTGATCAAGAGTTTTACATTTTCATTCTGAGAACTGCAGAGACTTAAATGACTGCCATCCATTTATTACTAAGAACTCATTGATATCTAATTTTGTAGATTCAGAACACCTGTAATATTTATCATTAATGATTTTAATAGCACTAATCTGTGTTTCAAAATATAATTTAAAAGTTAAACCTCATTACATCTTCATCAGTAAAATCAAAATATATATCCCAATACAAATGGGCAAATGACAATTTATAAAGAAATAAATACAAATGGTTAAAAAGATAATTAAGTTTACAGGATCATTAATAACAAAAACCATTGATATAAAGGAGATAACATTTTTCATCTCATAAATAGCACAGGATTTTTCTTGGAATCCAATTGATGAGATTAAGTGAAAATTATGATTCTCATATCTTGTTGATTAAAGGTGGTACAAATGAAAACCATCAGAATAAACAAACTCTGACACAGCAATTTCTTATGTATAAATATATTCATCACAATGTTATTTAAAGTAGTAAAATTTTTAAACAGCTTAAAGTTCAACAATAATTAATCATTAAACTGAAGTTAAAGGTAGCATACAATAGAATGTACTCAGTTATTAAAAAATCAAGTTGTGTAAGGATATAAAATGACCTAGAAAAATGATTACAGCATATCATTAAATAAAGAAAACCATACCTCACATTAGTATCACACTATGATTGAATTTTGTTGAGTCTGACCTAGAACTTCACCTTAAATCTTAACAAAGATCCTTTTTGAGCAATGGGATTATTTTTCCTTCCCAGTGCTTTTCCATGACCTCTGAATTTTCTACAATGAACTATATACAGCTTTTATCATCAGGAAAAAGCCATATAAAAACCGTATTCTGTTAAAGTCTCTGTTATGTATTACCAGGGAAGCCAGGAACCAGTCTAGCTCCTGCACTTGTTCCCTCTCTTCTGTCTCCAGAACATCCCAAACCCTCTTTAATTCCTCTCCTTCCATTCCAGAAGGATGCAGCTTTCTGAGACGTGCACAGCTGGTTTCAGCCATTGCTCTGATCACAAACCTTTCCACAAGGATGTTCCATTGGGTCAGATTTTCATCTTCTCCAATCTGATCTATTAACTCGTTTGTGAATTTAGCAAACAGTTACTGAACATCTACTTTGTGCTAGGCAATATCTAGATTCCCATGCCACAAAAGTCAAGTAGGACAAAGTCATACAGTCGGATGTAGATAGATCCTGTATACACTATGGGTTTAATGGATGCACAGAGGAGGAAATTCAAAATCAGATACAGAATAGGAAGGAAAGCAAGGAATAACACTCAGAGGCAGTGATGCTCATCCTGAAAAAACAGGAGCTATTTAGATGAATAACTCAGGGAAAGATACTCTAGGCAAAGGGAAGGCCTGTGTAAGGCACACAGGTGAGGGGGAGTATCATATTTTCTGGGAACCTCAATGGTCTCCATTTGGCTAGAGTACAGTGAGTAATGGCAAGTGTCAGGAAATAAAACTGGAAGGGGGTGTTCCAAAATGTGTTACATGGACTCTCAGAACTCTGATATTATCTTTGGGGGGAAAAAATTTCCTTAACCAAACGACTCTGAGAAGCACTGTGTGGTGTTATCTACCTCTGATAAGACTGATAGTGAACAGAACCCCTCTCTTCCTTTCCCTCAGTATTCCTGGAATCCAACACTATAGGAAACATTAAACAGAGTAATGAGAAGAGTCCAGAATAACCCTGAGAGCTCTGGTGAACTGTGACAGCTTTCAAACAGGAGTCATGTGGGCAGCTTCGATTCAGAAGGTCCCCCTATGGCAGCAGCAGAGGGCACTGCAGTGAAGGGAGTAAGAGAAGAAGCAGACACCATTTGTGGGAGACTGTTAGGATGATCAAGAGGGCAAGGAATATGGCCTGAGACTAGCACTAAAGGACAAAGAGGACATCGTGGATTAGAGAGAATGGCACCTGAGCAGAATGTAAGACTTAGTAACAGACAGAGACATGGTGGGATCAGGACAAAGCTCGTGAATGGAAACTGTCTAAGATGTTTTAGGTGTTTCTCAGTTTTTTTGTTTTTGTTTTTGTTTATTTTTTCTTGAGAATCACTGGGGGAAGCAAAGTAGGTCTGGAGTACAATGCAATAAAGCCTTGGACTTGTCCAACCATGATGGGAAATACAAGTCTGGAGGTCAGCAAAAAGGTCTAAAGAGACAATATCTATTATGGGGTCATTAGAATATCAGAAACCATGGGCTTTGGTGGTAAATACAATGAGGAGTGTGCAGGTTCAAGGATATAATCCTTGAGTCACATCAAAGTTTATCCAGAAATAGTAAATCTATAAATGTGGTAAGGAGAGGTCAGAAAGGAAGGATGAAGACCTGAAGAGAAAAATGGCAAGGGAGCCTATGCAAGATACTTTAAGTGTAGGTCATGGCAACTTGGATTAAATGCCAGAGAGATCTAGTGAGATATGAACCTGGACGTATCTACCAGCTCTGGTGAAATGTGAGTAATCAAGACCTCATCAGAGTCTTTTCAGAGCAGGTGGGACTGGAAGTCAGAGTAACAGTGAAATAAAAGAGACAGAGAGCAAGGTGGACTTGTCCTTTACAAAGCTAACAGAGAGGGTGTTTCAGACTCACTAAAATGTTGATGTTTTGAGTCTGGATGTTTTTGCTTTCACTTGGGAGATAGCTGAGTATATGTTTCTATGTTAAGAGTGAGTGGCAGGCACAAGACAGGGGGATGTCAGTAGAAAAGAGAGATTGAGGTAGAAAGAGTAGTGGTTGCCAGGAGAGTCTGAGGGTGTGGATGGCATGGTGCTCACAGTGCAGATGCTGGAGAGCAGGAGAGACCTGAGCTCCTCAGAAATTAGAGGAAGGGGGAATTGATAGGTAGCAGGGAAGGAATTAAAGAGTGTGTTCACCTGATGACTTCAAGGTACCCAAAGCAAAGTTTTGTAAAAGGTGCTTGGAAGGCATGAAATGGTTTAATGGAAAAAGGTTAGGTTTCAGAAATGAATCAGTTAATCATTCTGAATCACAAAAAAAGAAAGACTCCAGAATTGTCAAATCTGCCTGTGTGTCTCTGTGTGCATGTGTGTGCATGTGTGCATGCTCAATCGTGTCTGACTCTTGCAACCTCGTGGACAATAGCCTGCAAGGCTCCTCTGTCCATGGGGTTATCCAACAAGAATACTGGAGTAGGTTGCCATTACTTCTTCAGGGGAATCTTCCCAATCCAGGGATCGAACCCAGGTCTCCTGCATCTCTTGCATTGGCAGGTGGATTCTTTACCAATGAGCCAACGGGGAAGCCCAAATCTGCCCTTAAAGCTTCTCAAAGAAGATCAATTCAATACCTTTTTAAATGTCGATATTAGTAAAGATATATGAACATAGATTTCCCCGGTGGCACTAGTGGTAAAGGACCCACCTGCCAATGCAGGACTCTTACCTGGAAAATCCCATGGATGGAGGAGCCTGGTGGGCTGCAGTCCATGGGGTCTTGAAGAGTCGGATACGACTAAGCGACTTCACTTTCACTTTTCACTTTCATGCATTAGAGGAGGAAATGGCAACCCACTCCAGTGTTCTTGCCTAGAGAATCCCAGGGACAGGGAAGACGGGTGGGCTGCCATCTATGGGGTCGTACAGAGTCGGACACGACTGAAGCGACTTAGCAGCAGCAGCAGCCAATGCAGGAGATGCAAGAGACAAGGGTTCAATTCCTGGGCTAGGAAGACCCCCTGGAGAGGGGAATGGCAACCCACTCCAGTATTCTTGCCTGGATAATCCCACGGACAGAGGAGCCTGGTGGGCCACAGTCCACGGGTTCACAAAGAGACATGGCTGAGCACACTCAGCACAGAGGTAGCACAGCATATGAACACAGTTAAAGTTCAAACAAGAACTTTCTCTTAGGCATGTAGATTTGCAGAAATGTAATCTGAGCTTAGTGAATTTCTCTTTTACTTCCCCTTCAAAATCTGGGATCATTTAGTTTAAAAACACATGAGTAATATAGACACTGCTGCTGCTGCTGCTGCTGCTGCTGCTGCTGCTAAGTCGCCTCAGGCGTGTTCGACTCTGTGCGATCCCACAGACGGCAGCCCACCAGGCTTTCCCATCACTGGGATACTCCAGGCCAGAACACTGGAGTGTGTTGCCATTTCCTTCTCCAATGCATGAAAGTGAAAAGTGAAAGTGAAATCGCTCAGTTGGGTCCGATTCTGTGCGGCCCGATAGACGGCAGCCCACCAGGCTCCCACGTCAATGGGATTTTCCAGGCAAGAGTACTGGAGTCTGGTGCCATTGCCTTCTCCGAATATAGACACTACTTTCCATTTATTACTCTTGTTCATACTACTTTCAACTTTTCATGTAATAAAGTGTTACCAATTACTAGGGTAATAATGTTTCTTCATTTTCACCATTGATTTCCATTTAAAAGTCTATCTTTGAGCTAATTTAAAAATTAAGCTATCGACTAGGTGGGTGCAGGAACAGGATGCCTACCATCTGACATTATAGAAACTTTAATCAGCCAAGTGGATTCTTACACCATGGCCTGAAGACAGAAACAAACAAACAACAACAACAACAAATCCACACCTGGAGTAAAAATGCTAGGCCCATTTACGAGTTATTTTTGGTTCCTTGATTACAGTGAAATGTCGAAAGTACATATGTTTCAAGCAGAAACAAATCCACACAGTACGGAGGCAAATCAAGCAAGACAGTGCTTCTAAAATTGATTGTAAATGTCACTACTCACTACCACTATTTCTTCTAACATAACCTTAGATAATGCAGTGCCTCCTTCTAAAGGCAGAATGATCTTGTTAGCTGAACTGGAGAGGTTCAGACCCAGAAGGCAAGCTGAAGAGGAAAGACCTATGACCATTCAGTCTGTGAAGACCGGGGGCTCCAGAAAAGCTTCAAGACTCAAGAATTCAGAACTGCTCTCCCTCCCTACAAACTAAAACTCTGATATAACCAAAAACAGCCATTGCAATCCACACGCTTTTTCAACAGTGTGTCCTCTTGTAATCTATTTTGATAGCCATATTTACCTAATTTATTGTCTACTGCTTACTTTATTCAGAATTCACAGGGGGAAGTTAACAATTTATAGAAAATCTTTAAAAGACATAATTAGTGTTTAATTTATCAGGTTTGTAAACCTACCTTTTTCATATACTTTATTGGGGTTGTTTCAAGAGGGGCTTATCTTTAATTATAAGTGTGTAGGAGCTGGGTACCACATTTTTAGTACCAAAAACACAAAAACTTTTTGGAAGACTATCCTCCTCTAGTATCAATGAGAAATCTATAGAACCAGGTTTGAAAAAGTCATGAAAAAGCATTAAAGTTCATGCAGCCAGAAATACAGCCCAACTGTACCTGATAAGGAGTCTGGTCAGGATGCTGCTGCCATTGCTGCTGGTCACTGCACATGATCATCACGGACATGGATACCATGACCAGTACTGACTATGAAGGCCTGTTGACACGGAACCCTGCAACCTAACCCAGGGTACCATGGTCACTGGCACAGCAAGACATCCAGAGCTTTCCCGTCTATTTACATTACAGGCTCTGGATTCAATACCCTGGTGAGGACATGGGATGGACCAGGCTTATTTATTCATTCACTTTATAGCAGCCAAGGAGCTGGGGAAGGGAATACTTGCCTTTCTTCAGCCTCCGTGGGATTCTCTCCAAGTAGAAAAGCTAGGTAGATGCCAGGTGGCTAATCATAGCAAAATACACTATGGGCTACTACTCTGCATCCATAAATGTGTCCAACTGTTCCTGGGGATGATACAGAATTATCTTTTTACAGTAAAAAAAAAAAAAAGGTAATGATTTTGTGCAGAAAAGGAGTAAGAAAGATTGTTGGGTCTCTTGGAGTTTTAATGTCTTGGATGTAGTTCCAAATAACATTGAAAAGAGCTGTTGAGTGTATGGAAACTTTTTGCAAGAGAAATAAAGGCCAATTTTCACATTCTGAGCAATCTTCATAATTTGCACATTAAGGAGAAAATAAAGGCATAGTAACTGCATTAGAATAAAGGCTTAATGAGCTAATGTATAATAAATTAGCCCCCGTGGAGCCTGAAGAGAGAAGATGGAGCAGCTATGACACTCCCAGCTCTACTCCCAGTCTTAGGAAGCTTTCAGGCCCAAGGCAGACTTTGACAGAGAGAGAGGAGCCTCAGGAGCTGGACTCCATCTGACCTACCTCGGTAAGGGACAATATGGAAGAATCACCTCCTCACAGTCAATGAGAGAGTCAAATCTTCTCTGTGGTCCCCAGATTCATCTTTTCATTCACTCATCCATTTATGCAATGACACGCATTGGTGAGTAAGGGGGACATAATCACTTCCTGATGTTCAAGCTGGTTTTAGAAAAGGCAGAGGAACCAGAGATCAAATTGCCAACATCCGCTGGATCATGGAAAAAGCAAGAGAGTTCCAGAAAAACATCTATTTCTGCTTAATTGACTATGCCAAAGCCTTTGACTGTGTGATTCACAATAAACTGTGGAAAATTCTGAGAGAGATGGGAATACCAGACCACCTGATCTGCCTCTTGTGAAATCTGTATGCAGGTCAGGAAGCAACAGTTAGAACTGGACATGGAACAACAGACTGGTTTCAAATAGGAAAAGGAGTATGTCCAGGCTGTATATTGTCACCCTGCTTATTTAACTTACATGCAAAGTACATCACAAGAAACGCTGGACTGGAATAAACACAAGCTGGAATTAAGTTTGCCAGGAGAAATATCAATAACCTCAGATATGCAGATGACACCACCCTTATGGCAGAAAGTGAAGAGGAACTAAAAAGCCTCTTGATGAAAGCGAAAGAAGAGAGTGAAAAAGTTGGCTTAAAGCCCAACATTCAGAAAACGAAGATCATGGCAACTGGTCCCATCACTTCATGGGAAATAGATGGGGAAACAGTGGAAACAGTATCAGACTTTATTATTTGGGCTCCAAAATCACTGCAGACGGTGACTGCAGCCATGAAATTAAAAGATGCTTACTCCTTGGAAGAAAAGTTATGACCAACCTAGATAGCATATTCAAAAGCAGAGACATTACTTTGCCGCCTAAGGTCTATCTAGTCAAGGCTATGATTTTTCCAGTAGTCATGTATGGATGTGAGAGTTGGACTGTGAAGAAGGCTGAGTNAAAAAGCAAGAGAGTTCCAGAAAAA
Source organism: Neotragus moschatus (assembly GCA_006410615.1). Classification (NCBI taxonomy): domain Eukaryota; kingdom Metazoa; phylum Chordata; class Mammalia; order Artiodactyla; family Bovidae; genus Neotragus; species Neotragus moschatus. Next base: position 621,559 of record SJYA01001803.1, read on the forward strand.
CATCTATTTCTGCTTAATTGACTATGCCAAAGCCTTTGACTGTGTGATTCACAATAAACTGTGGAAAATTCTGAGAGAGATGGGAATACCAGACCACCTGATCTGCCTCTTGTGAAATCTGTATGCAGGTCAGGAAGCAACAGTTAGAACTGGACATGGAACAACAGACTGGTTTCAAATAGGAAAAGGAGTATGTCCAGGCTGTATATTGTCACCCTGCTTATTTAACTTACATGCAAAGTACATCACAAGAAACGCTGGACTGGAATAAACACAAGCTGGAATTAAGTTTGCCAGGAGAAATATCAATAACCTCAGATATGCAGATGACACCACCCTTATGGCAGAAAGTGAAGAGGAACTAAAAAGCCTCTTGATGAAAGCGAAAGAAGAGAGTGAAAAAGTTGGCTTAAAGCCCAACATTCAGAAAACGAAGATCATGGCAACTGGTCCCATCACTTCATGGGAAATAGATGGGGAAACAGTGGAAACAGTATCAGACTTTATTATTTGGGCTCCAAAATCACTGCAGACGGTGACTGCAGCCATGAAATTAAAAGATGCTTACTCCTTGGAAGAAAAGTTATGACCAACCTAGATAGCATATTCAAAAGCAGAGACATTACTTTGCCGCCTAAGGTCTATCTAGTCAAGGCTATGATTTTTCCAGTAGTCATGTATGGATGTGAGAGTTGGACTGTGAAGAAGGCTGAGTGCTGAAGAATTGATGCTTTTGAACTGTGGTGTTGGAGAAGACTCCTGAGAGTCCCTTGGACTGCAAGGAGATCCAACCAGTCCATTCTGAAGGAGATCAGCCCTGGGATTTCTTTGGAGGGACTGATGCTAAAGCTGAAACTCCAGTACTTTGGCCACCTCATGCGAAGAGTTGACTCATTGGAAAAGACTCTGATGCTGAGAGGGATTGGGGGCGGGAGGAGAAGGGGACGACCGAGGATGAGATGGCTGGATGGCATCACTGACTCAATGGATGTGAGTCTGAGTGAACTCTGGGAGTTGGTGATGGACAGGGAGGCCTGGCGTGCTGCGATTCATGGGATCGCAAAGAGTCAGACACAACTGAGCAACTGAACTGAACTGAACTGAATCCTTCTTTTCTTTCTGACTGGTTTCTTTTCCAATATTCCTACCCCTCCCCTCCTATGGACTCAGTGAACCTGAGCTTGAGTAAACTCCAGGAGATAGGAAAGACAAGGAATCCTGGTGTGCTATAGTTCATGGGGTCACATAGAGTCAGACACGACTGAGCAACTGAAAAACAACAACCTCCTATGGACATTGAAGTATACTTCTTTGGAAGAGCATGCAATGCATTCTTATGAAGTGAGTACAGATGAAGCAGAATAACTATACATTTCTAGATTTGGATCAAGAGAATACTCAGTTCACCCATGTTCAGTTCAGTTCAGTCACTCAGTCATGTCCAACTGTTTGCGACCCCATGAAATCAGCATGCCAGGTCTCCCTGTCCATTACCAACTCCCGGAGTTCAGTCAGACTCATGTCCATCAAGTTGGTGATGCCATCCAGCCATCTCATCCTCTATCGTCCCCTTCTCCTCCTGCCTCCAATCCCTCCCAGCATCAGAGTCTTTTCCAATGAGTCAACTCTTCGCATGAGGTGGCCAAAGTACTGGAGTTTCAGGTTTAGCATCATTCCCTCCAAAGAAATCCCAGGGCTGATCTCCTTCAGAATGGACTGGTTGGATCTCCTTGCAGTCCAAGNCAGCCATCTCATCCTCGGTCGTCCCCTTCTCCTCCTGCCCCCAATCCCTCCCAGCATCGGAGTCTTTTCCAATGAGTCAACTCTCCGCATGAGGTGGCCAAAGTACTGGAGTTTCAGGTTTAGCATCATTCCCTCCAAAGAAATCCCAGGGCTGATCTCCTTCAGAATGGACTGGTTGGATCTCCTTGCAGTCCAAGGGACTCTCAAGAGTCTTCTCCAACACCGCAGTTCAAAGTGTCAATTCTTGGGCACTCAGCTTTCTTCACAGTCCAACTCTCACATCCATACATGACTGCTGGAAAAACCATAGCCTTGACTAGACGGACCTTTGTTGGCAAAGTAATGTCTCTGCTTTTGAATATGCTATCTAGGTTGGTCATAACTTTTCTTCCAAGGAGTAAGCGTGGAAGAACTGTCTAATCTGGCATAGTTTTAAACAGGTCTTCTTTTACCCAGTCAGGTAATAATCTCACACATTGGATTAGGAAGATGGAAACTAGTTTTAAAATTCAAGTTGCTTTCATGAACTATCCTTTTGCCTCTAAGAGTTTACAGTTGTCAAGAGGACAAGTAGTCCAATCAAGTCAGAACACTTTCAGTCCCATCTGCCAGTAGATATCCTCCTAATAAACTGTCCCTTCTCCAGTCTCTGTATGTTGTAACTCTGATTTAAGATGACAATGAAAGAACACAATGATGGGTCTCTTGTTCCTCTTACACTTATTTGTTATCATATTTTTAAAATTGTTTACACTAAGCGCAGGCAGCTGCGGAGCCTCCGGCTCACTAAGCGCGGCCCAGACGAGCCACCCCACGTCCAAGAGACAGCGGCCGAGAGTCCNACTTTTCTTCCAAGGAGTAAGAGTCTTTTAATTTCATGGCTGCAGTCACCATCTGCAGTGATTTTGGAAGTGGGGACTACAGGAGCCCAAGTCCATGGACCGGGAGCAGAGGTTCAGAGCTTGGTGAAGGTACTTGCTCAAGACCTCAGAGCTGGAGCTCAATGAGAACGCAGGCAGGCTGCCCCCAGAGCCCGCGGTTCACTCTTGCATCTAAGTGCTAGCTGAGGTGCCTGCTACATCAGGACTCAGATTGGTTGCCCCGGCAGACAAGGGTGGGTCCCCTGCAAGCCCTCTCCTTGCAGATGAGGTGACCGAGGCCCAGCCAGGGGCAGGGCTCTGGCCCGGGGATGCCCCTGTGCGCCTGTGTCTCCCCACCCTGTGCCTGCCCCGGGGATGTCCCTGCGTGCCCCTGTCCCCCCACCCCATGCTTGCCCCGGGGATGCCCCATTATGCCCTGTGTCTGTCTCTTATACACATCTTACTCCTTGGAAGAAAAGTTATGACCAACCTAGATAGCATATTCAAAAGCAGAGACATTAATTTGCCAACAAAGGTCCGTCTAGTCAAGGCTATGGTTTTTCCAGCAGTCATGTATGGATGTGAGAGTTGGACTGTGAGGNAAAAAAAAAAAAAAAAAAAAAGATGACAATGAAAGCATTCCCTGGTGGCTCAAAAGGTAAAGATTCCACCTGCAATGCAGGAGACCTGGGTTAAATCCCTGGGCTGGGAAGATCCCCTGTAGGAAGGTATGGCAACCCACTCCAGTATTCTTGCCTGGAGAACCCCCATGGACAGAGGTGCCTGGCAGGTTACAGTCCATGGGCTTGCAAAGAATTGGACAGGATTGAGCAACTAAGCACACAGCAAAGCATGTGATGAAGGTGACATGAGGCATCAATCGATTCTTTGGATTTTTTAAAAAGAATCATATTTGAATACTATTTTATAAATCTTCCTAAGGGCTTTATCCTGTGCCAGACACTAATCAAAACATCGGTGACTGAATTGTAGGCCTTACATTCAAAAGTCGTCTACACTGACATGAATTTGCTACAGAAAAGGACAATTAGACAAATAGTTACAAACAATGGATCTACAAAGATAACTGACTTATAATGCAAGGAAGAAGTGATCTATAATGAGAAACTAAGCTAATAACAATAACAACGACTGTTAATGTTCACTGAGTTCTTCCTACATTCTCACATTATTCTAAGCTACTGTGCCATATATCATTCCATTTTCACTGTCTCCTGGTGAGGTATAGAGTGAAAGTGTTCAGAGCCCTGTATTCCATTTGTTGAAGCTGTAAGGTTGATCCATGTTTGTTCCCCATTTAATCACAGAATTAGGGGAGAAAATGGTTATTTTAACCAGTGTTGATGGGTTTAGAGGATGGTGGGCTAAATCAAGAGATGTGGAAGGCAGAAAATGTGACTCGTGAATTGCCACGGCTGAAAAGAAAGACAAACACTGTGAGATAAGAAAACCTAGGCAATACAGGGAGCTTGACCATGCCTTTAAATAAAGGTAAGAAAGAAGGGTCCATGGAGAACATGGTAGGTATTCATCATTTGGACCAAACCAGAGAAGAGACCAGCAAGAAAATAAGCAGAGAGAGAAATGTGACTGGTGTGGTTCCTGGAGAGGGGTGAGTGCTAGAAACAAGCTTTGGTTTTCATAGGTCAGGTAGGGGGAGTCAGAGCTAAGCACAGATATAAACAAGGGCAGAGAAAAAAAGAGAATAGACACAGGAATATATAGAAAGAGAACCAGCAGCCTAACTTGCCAGATTGGACGTGGGTGTGGAAAAACAACAAAAGAAGATGGTTCCAAGGCTAAACTGGCAAGATGTATTTTGGTGTCTACAGAAATATGTCCATAGAGCTGCCCTTTCTTTGTTCATTACTCTTGTTATCTGGTCCTGTATCAACAGCAACCAACTAATTTTTCAAGCTGTTCCACTTTGCACCTTTTATGTATGCTGACATTTTATTGCTCACATTTCTCAGTTGTCAGAGCTGCATTGCAACCATTCTCTGCCCAATGTTATTTAATTCAAACCCTAAACATCCAAAGGTTGTTTAGTCAGATTCTCCCCTCCACAGAAGGCATAGAGATCTCAAGGTTGAGAGTGGCTCAGATAGCTTTAGAGTTCACTTTCTGAGAAATCTGCAGCCCAAGAGGCCAAGCAAATCTCAGAAGTGTCTGGATAATCAAACAGTTCATCTGGGAAGGACCAGAGAACCAGGAAGTCAGGATGCTTATGGTAGTCTGAATAACTGTGCCAAAGATATCATGTTCTGGTCCCTGGAATCTGTGATTAGTAGCTTTTATGACAAAAAAAAAAAAATGAACTATTCAAATGTGATTAGATTAAGGATCTAGAATTGGGGAGATTATCCTGGATTATTTTGATGAACTAAACTTAATCACAAGTGACCTTATAAGAGGAAAGGGGGAAATATGAGCACAGAGAAGAAGGCCCTGTGATGGCAGAGCAGCAGCTAAATCTAAACCATGAAATGTTGGTGCCATCAGAGGCTGAAAGAAGCAAGGACTAGATTCTTCCCTGGAGCCTCCTTAAGGAACAGCCCTGCCACCACCTTGCTTTTGGACCCTAAGACTCATTTTAGATTTCCAGCCTCCAATATTTCAAGAGAATAAAATTCCATTGCTTCAGTAATTTGTCACTGCAGCCATAAGATCCTACTACTAGGCTTTTTCCTCAGTTGGCTGAGGAGGACAGTTAAGCCCCATTATTAAAGAAAACGAGCACTCCTCTAGCTATGTCAGCTTTCCAATGGTGGTCCAAAGAAAAGACAACTTTCATATTTTCCTCAAGAACCTAAACTAGTACATGTACAGATTTATTTTCTCCATGCTCTCCTTCTCTTCATTCATATCCTCCACCCTCAAGTACTCAGCTACCTAACTACACCCCCAGTTTGCTCTTCCCAGTGTATCGCCAGTTCCTACTCACCTCCCCGCCTCTGTTCATGCAAGACCTCCCTTCAGAGCCAGACCTGTGCTGTTCTTTGCTCTCCATTCTTAAAATGCCCATCCATCCTTTGAGATAGCATAAAACTTCCTTCCAATCCCTCCTTTTATCAAGAAAAGGAGTTGCTCTCTCCTTTGCATTCCCATGGCTTGAGATCACTGAGCACAAACCACGCCCTATTCACCATGGACTCACCAGAGGCAGAGCTCCCTGATGATGGAGACTTTTGTATCCTCCTCCCCAGCAATGAACTTGCCATGTGTTGGGTATTAAGGGGATATATGAGTGAATGAAGACATGAACCTTTCTTTTCTCTCTGGAGTCCACATTCCACATTCTGATTTTTTTCTTCTTCCATACTTTAAAAACCAAGTTTATCTGCCCCATTTTTTTTTTCCATTTAACATCTTTAAGTTAAATGGGAAACTCTTTCCTTAAATTTAGTTATCAAATTCACATTACATGAGAAAATGACACGGTAACTGCAGTGACAGCATGTCAGGTTAAACCAAAAAGTTGATAATTCTGTCTTTTCGTAAAACTCTTCTAAAGCCAAGTTTTGTTCCAGATGAAATTTGATCCTTCTGGTCACAACAATTCCAATCCACCACCTCCTTCTACTGCCGAGTATTTCTATTTCAATCTGATATAACTGAATATAGATAGATACATTCAGTTCTATTTCATGTGTGTGTGTGTATATATGTAATTGTACAGCTACAGATTCTATGGGGCTTCCCTGGTGGCTCAGTGGTAAAGAATATGTCTGTAAATGCAGGAAACACAGGTTCAATACCTGGGTCAGAAAGACTCCCTAGAGAAGGAAATGGCAACCCACTCCAGTATTCTTGCCTGGGAAATCCCATGGACAGAAGAGCCTGGCAGGTTACAGTCCATGGGGTTACAAAAGATTTGGACATGACTTAGTGACTAAACAACAACAATAGATTCTATAGATATATTAGACGTGTCCTATATCTAGTACCTGTAGTCACATGAGGCATATATGCAAGGTATGAGTCGACACATTTACGCATCAATATTAAATGGTGAGGAAGCATAGGTTTAATTTAATGTTCTGTTGTTTATTCTTTGCATGGCCTTAGAAAAATTCTTCAAAATGAGGTTTAGTTTCTATAACTGAAAAATGGGGATAAGTATCTATATTTTAAGGTTATAACGAGAACTATCAAACATAGGTAATAAAGCCTAGCATGTACTGAGTGTTCACTAAATGATATCTATCATTAATAACCCCCCTTACATGTTTCTTATTATTTAGAAGGTTGTCTCTACATGGTATTTCCTTACACATGTCCTGAAAATGAGTATGGTATATGAACAGATCATTAATGGCAGAAACCAACACAGCACTATAAAAATGTTTTTTAATTTATACATTTAATGAAAAAAAGAGTTGAGTGATATACAAATATCTTCAGTCCCTCCTAGTGTGGCCGACTCCCCTAGACATCTGCCCAGTGAGATCCAGCCTCTTATTTCAGCTCTTCTCTAAGTCATTTTAGATCGAGTCTTCTTCACCATCATTCTAATTATTAACATCTAATTATTAGCATTACACTATAAGTGATTCAAAATTGCCTAATATGTTAGACCTTCTTCTCTGGAAATTTAAATTTGGAAAGGTCACAGCGATGGAACAGACTATTTTATGGGAGTCAGAAAAGCAGGGTTCATTAAAAACTAGAAAATCCACATGAGTGGACACAAAAGAAAAAATCTGAGTGAGAACAAAGACCTTCTAATGAGCCACTGCCTCCTGCCTGCTTTCCCAACCACCTGAGATCCTTAGGGCCAAGGTGAAGGTTACCTGAGCCTTTAAGCAAGGCTAGGCTCATCCAGGTCCTAGATCTTTCTGATGTACAATCTGGATAATGGGTTGAGAGGGGCTGAACAGGAGATTGAGAGGAAACCTGTAAGAAGAAGTGACAGATTTCACAATATACATTATAAACGGCTCAGGCAGGGAAGGGGAAAGGGTATAAAGCCTTCTAAGGCTGAGCAGTGGCAGAAAGTTTGAAGTTTGTTATGGGAAAGGCTAGTGGAGAGGTGGAAAAAAAGGAAAAGGAAAGGCCAGTGTGGTGGAATCAGATTCCCTTGAAAGTTCTTTCAAAGATGCAGGTAAAAAATCAATTTCTTCTTATTTCTGTTTGGACACTAATTGAGTCTCTCCAACTTGACCTCATGCGAAGAGTTGACTCATTGGCAAAGACTCTGATGTTTGGAAGGATTGGGGGCAGGAGGAGAACGGGACGACAGAGGATGAGATGGCTGGATGGATGGCATCACTGACTCGATGGGCGTTGAGTCTGAGTGAACTCCAGGAGTTGGTGATGGACAGGGAGGCCTGGCGTGCTGCGATTCATGGGGTCGCAAAGAGTCGGACACGACTGAGCGACTGCACTGAACTGAATTGAACTTGACCTCCTTGAGAAGCAGAAGTCTCTGGTTTTACCAGAGTTATATATGAAACCAGAGAATGCATAAATTAGTACTTAGTGTAACCTAAGCCATTCAAGAACCCTACAGGCCAATACTCCAATGCCACATGTTGAAGCCAGAAACCAGCAAGGGTGGACCCTGGGGAGTTCACCTCTTTCAAAGTCAATGTCCTGACCTTGTCCTCTTAAACAGCATTAAACATAGGTACCTTATTTAAGTATGCCTTTTTTAGAGTCTTGGTCCCAGCCTTGTGTCTTAACTACAGCTCTAAATTTCATTCAAGACTGACTCTGCTGATTTTCAAATACTGACCTCTGGCTTCTCTGCCTCTTTGAGTGGCTCTTATCTTTCTGGTCTCAACTGCTCAGGACTGGGCTAGATCTAAGCCTCAGAAATCTTCCTCAGGTAACCTTTACCCTGGCCCTGAGGTTCTCAGATAATGTGAATGTTTTAATTAATCCAGGACAGCTTCATGGAGGGAAAAAAATCTCATGAACTATTTGAATGAGAGCTTAGATATTTTAAGGAAATACTAGAACACAACTCAAAATAATTTCATTACTATGAGTTTGAATGTGGGTGCTGAAAGGTTAGAATGGATTCAGAATGGGGTTCCGTACAAACCTTCCTTAGAATGAAAGTAAAAGCTAGTGAGGAGGAAACAAGAAGAAATAATTCACATTCTGGTCCCTCGAGTGGTTCTTTTCCTCAATTGATATGCATTCCACTCCTCTGGGGGTAACTTTGCTCCTGACTAAGAGAGAAGTAGATGAGTGAGCCTCATTTTCCTCCACCATCAAAAACAGCAAGTGATTCATTAAGCCAAGAGTTGGGGTGTCTTTGGGTCTGGTTGAAAGTGATAGCAGGCTGGAGAAAATGCAACAGCTGTCTTCCATTTTCTACAGAACTCTTGCTGGAACTTTTTTTTTTTTTTTGCCTTGCTTTTTATTTAAAAATGTTGCCAAAATGCTGCTGCTCTGCCTGCTCATCCTTGACCCAGGCATTTTGTGTGGGAGTGATTGAAGTGGGCAATTAGATTCCCCTCTTAGTTCCTCTTCATTTTCCTTTGGTAGACATTTATTTCTTCACTGTGCAATAAAAAAAAAAAAAAGGATTTTTGAACAGGAGAAAAAAAAAAAAAAAACTCATTTCATTTTATCCTATTTGGATCCAGGATTGATCATGGATATGTGTGTTTCCTGATACACTGGTGATATTAGACAGTAAAAGAGAAGAAGCATTTTGATTAGGGGGAATTAGAGAAAAAATATGAATATCCCCTTAGTCTCTGGGGCTACTGGCACCCTTAATTGTTCTGCCCCATGCACTTCACCAGTGAAAGAGAAAAGTGTCCAAAACCACATGTTTTCAAATATACTAATTATAAGTGTTCTACACTGAGCCCTCAGCTGAACATAAACAGCATATCAAAACGTGTTCATTCATTAATCTCTAACTTTGTCGATAATAATGCCAAAATGTAAGTACGTCTCTCCCTAACCATGGGTGGGGCTTCCCCAGTGACTCAGCAGCAAAGACTATGCCTGCAATGAAGGAGACCTGGGTTGGATTCCTGGGTTAGGAAGATTCCCTGGAGAAGGGATAGGCTACCCACTCCAGTATTCTTGGGCTTCCCCAAGAATACTGGATCAGCCGGTAAAGAATCCATCTGCAATGTGGGAGACCTGGGTTCGATCCTTGGGTTGGGAAGGTCCCCTGGAGAAGGGAACAGCCACCCACTGTAGTATTCCAGCCTGGAGAATTCCATGGACTGTTTAGTCCATGGGGTTGCAAAGAGTCAGACATGACTGAATGACTTTTACTTTCACTTAACCATAGGCGCCCAAGTTCCCCATCAATGTTCTCCTCTCAAAATGCACGTTTTATCACTTCTCCTCCTTCTTGGTCCATGAACTCCTCTTAGTTGCCAGGACACTGAATGAGAAAGTAACACTCTGGAGTTGATACTTTCCATGCTACCCAGGTTTACTTCGGAGAGACTTGGAACTTGATCCTCTCAGCCTCCAAAGTGCTCTGATATCTGAAGCCACACTTCATAGATTTCAAATGCTTTCCTGTTGAGCCCCAACCATGTTTTATCAGTGTGCTGCGGTTTCGCTGCTCTTCATTTCCCAAATCTGCTTGGTGCACCAGTAGATGAGACCAAATCCAACAAACAGATATTTTCATCTTAAATTACCAGGACCAATTTAAGGACATCATAGAGAAAAGGCTTTGCTGCTTATTGGTTGATGTTCTCTTTGCAGAGTTGGCTGCTCCTGCCAGCCTCCACTGCAGAAGAGAATCAAGCGAAGAAGGGGGAGATCTGGTCAAGTCTGCATATGTTGTTTTAGCACCTGACGCTCCTTGTACACTCGCACTATTTAACTGTTTCCTTGTGCTCAGTACTCTATCCATGGCCCACCGGAAGAAGATGACTAAAGATCATCACTGCAGCCTACAAAGAGGGGGCAGTGCTCAGTCACATGGACAGGTCCATCAGGATTTCTGAGGCTGAAAGGACTGCTCATGACGAACTAATACGTGTGTGTGTGTGTGTGTGTGTGTGTGTGTGTGTGCTCTGTCGTGTCTGACTCTCTGTGATCCTATGGACAGGAAAGAATACTGAAGTGAGTTGCCATTTCCCCCTACAGGGGATCTTCCTGACTCAGGGTTTGAACCAGTGTTTGGCAGGCGGATTCTTTACATCTGAGCCACCTGGGAAGCCCCATAGAAATGGCAACCCACTCCAGTATTCTTGCCTGGAAAATCCCATGGACAGAGGAGCCTGGAGGGTCATAGTCCATAGGGTCACAAAGAGTCAGACGTGACTGAGCACACACCCACACACACAAACACACTCCCCTACACACAAACACACCCCCACTCACATATACACACACACACACCCCTTCCTTCTTGAGAAGTCATCATTTTACAAATAAAATTACATACAAGGTATAGGTAGAGTGGTGTTCTAATCTCAGTCTGTACTCTCTCCTGTTACCACTTTACCCTAAGCTTCCTCATCTTCTAACATCAGTTACCCTGTGTTTATGGAATGTAAATCAATTAAATTTGAGCCCAAACTAAAGAGAAGACTCTTGAGAGTCCCTTGGACTGCAAGGAGATCCAATCAGTCCATTCTAAAGGAGATTAGTCCTGGGTGTTCTTTGGAAGGACTGATGCTAAAGCTGAAATTCCACTACTTTGGCCACCTCATGTGAAGAGTTGACTCATTGGAAAAAACTCTGATACTGGGAGGGTTTGGGGGCAGGAGAAAAAGGGGATGACTGAGGATGAGATGGCTAGATGGCATCATGGACTTGATGGACGTGAGTCTGAGTGAACTCCATAGTTGGTGATGGACAGGGAGGCCTGGCGTGCTGCAATTCATGGGGTTGCAGAGTTGGACACTACTGAGTGACTGAACTGAACTGAACTGAACTGAACTGAAAACAACTGCTAGGGTAAACCTGCTGCCAAAATTCTTCTGAAACAAATAGCACCAATACAATGCTTTGCCTGGAAGACTTTTGATAAATATGCCTTGAATCAGCAAACATTTTAAAATAAATGAATATTAATAATTCTTTGCATCCATCCATGGTTTGGGTTATCTGTCATATTAGATTATTTTCTCCATTTATCCCTTCTTTTTGTTACGTCATTGAAAATGTACTACAATCTGAGTTGTCCTAAGAGCACATAAAATAAGAATCGGAATGCTGGGAAGGAAAATGGATTATCTGCTTCACAAAATCTGTGTGTTATCTTACAGGGCTCTCTGTTTTATGTCCACGTGAGAGGCTAGATAACCTTGGAGGGAAATCAGAATGCCTTACACCATCCAGTGGTTCTAATTTTTTTTAAAGTTGTGAAGGAAATAACATTATTAAATGCCTCCAACATGTCTTTGCTTTTACATATATTATCTTGCTTAACACTCAACACATCCCTGGATAGTATAATACTATCTTAATTTTAAAAAAGAAAAAGAACTGAGACTCAAAAAAAGTAAGTGGAGGAACTAATTTAAAAATAGCTCCCAATCTGGCAAGGCTAGCTATGCTCAGCATTTGTGGAAACTGTACAGACTACACATGCCTGAGAGTTACTACTGATATTGCTTTATTGAAGGTTTAGTATGGCCAGACACCATTCCCAGTGGTTTATATGGATTTACTCATGAGATAGGAACTGTATGGTCTCCATTTCACATGCAGAAAATATAGGACAGAGAGGTTAAAAACTTGTCCCAAATCACACAGCTAGTGAGTAGTAGGTCCAGGATTTAGACTCCAGAAACCTAACTCCAGAGCTTATGTTTATACATGCTGTCTTATAGAGCTCCTCAGAAGGGACACAACAGATAAATGACTATCTGTATAGGTGGTAATTGCAGCAAACCAATCAGATATAAGGCTGGCTCTAGGTTTTACTGATTCTGTGCACCACTTGATATCTTTGGGGACAATGTCTTTTGTTCTCTCTCACTCTCTCTCTCATTTGAGGTACTGTCCAGCAGAACTTTCTGCAATGATGGGAGTGTTCCGTATTTGCTATACTATCCAATACGGTTAGCACTGGCTACATGCCCCTACTGAGCATCTGAAATTTTACTAGAGAAACTGAGGAGTTGAATTTCACTATGCTTAATTTTAATGAATTTAAATTTAAATAGTTACATGTCTTGAATTGGCTGTACTGACTGTAGAGTGCAACTGGAGAGACTCCAATGAAATGATAACGGCTATGGTAAGACCTCATGTGTGTGGAGCATCTGTTAGCCCATTCAAGCCTCAAACGATTCTGTGTGGTAAGTACTACAATCATCTCCACTGTACAGATGTAGAAAACTTTATTTTACATAGTGTAACTGGCTTGTCCTATCCCATGTAGCATGTAAATGCAACAGATAGGAATAGAAATTAAGGGTTGTAAAAACTTACCTAAGGGAAAAAAAAAAGCAAAGATTCTTTGAGCACGAAAATAAACTTAAAAGGCTGAGGCACTTTTGTTCTGCTGAATATTTTCCCAGGGTCTGGCTCTTAATTTTAGTAAATGCTCAATAAAAACATGTTGAATGAAAGAGTGAATAAATATATAGCTATAATCTTGGTCTATTATACAAAGGATTGTAGCCAATTGTCCTTCATCTTTGCTAAGAATAGCTAGAAGATTTAGACAAGATGGAAAAAAGTTCCTGACACTGAAATGTGTTTCTGGAGGATATTAAATTTTATATTCTGAAAGTATGTAAAAATAAGATTTCTTCTGATCAAAATGTAATGAATTTGATTGCCCACTTACAGAATAAAGGACTGATTAAGTTCATCCTTCATACCTCTGAAATAATCATTCATTGTTAAATGTTAAAAGAACCTATCCTAGCATATAAAGCATGACAAGCGCTTCCTGAACCAAAGCAATTTCTGAATAGAAATCCTTGCCAAACATATTTCCCTTGGGGAATGAGTCACAAAGAGGACACATTTATTCCCTAATTATAGGTCTGTTTATTAAGAAGGTTACAACAAATCATTTTTTGGGTTATTTAAAACAGTATACATTTTACACCTCTCTTACCTTCATTTATAAAACTCCTTGGACTAAAACCGTCCATGGTCTCCATCTAGTTTTAATGAGAGCATTTCCACATGCTCTGTGATCCTCAAACAGTTACATGGTCGTTTACTAACACTGACTTGAAAAGGTAATGGGTGCTTTAAAGGAAATATGGCTACTGAGGCAATGCTACTGAAGTCAGCATCTTCTAAATGACTGTGTTGCACACACCTTTCATCCCCCTGGTCTGTGGACCAGCGATCATATCTGTCACGATGATGATTATCATCCTCAGAGCTGGTATGGAACCTCTAGTGAGTAGATCTTCCACAAAATGTGTTGGATTAATGAGTGAATAAATTCCAAGATGGAAAAATACATTACATTTTTCTGATTTTCCTTAGGTGAGAAATCTGAGTCCAAGGAAAATTAAAATTTTCTGCATAGCATCGACAGGACAACAATAGGATATTAAGCACTGGTATAAAAATGGATGAAATTTCTAGAGACTGCCCCATTCCATTAGCTTTTAAATATGCCCTTCTTTTGGGTCTTCCTGGTGGTCCAGGGTCTAAGACTCTGAGTTTCCAATGTTGGGGGCCTGGGTTCAATCCCTGTTCAGGGAATTAGATCCCAGATGCTGCAACTAAAGATCCCTGATGTTGCAATGAAGATGCCACATGCCACAGCAAAGATCAGAGAAGCCCCAGCAAGCCAAGTAAATAAATGAAAATATTTTTAAAATATGCCCTTCTTTGAGAAGTTTCTGAATCAGCCAAGGTTGAGTTGGGAAACAGTATCTAAGGCGTTTCAATGACTTTATTGTTGGGTATGGATTTCATGGGTGATGGAAAAGCCAAGGAGCCTGTAGGGGTGGGGGCCATGGCAGCCAAGAGACTAGAAAAAGCACGAGCCTTACAGGAAGAAGTCAGTGTTTCCAGCGCCAAGGAGCTGGGCCACCTGGAGGAAGCTGGAACAGTCGGCTTACCCAGCAGGTCTGGCAGCCACGCAGGAGACTCAGCAGCTAGTGCTGCAAACCTCACGCCGAGCAGAGAGATGACGGAGAAAGGCCGTGATTTATCTCCTCATCTGACCCTTACTTTTTCCACCTTGCCTCCCTACTGGCTTCACTGGAAGCCAGGAGGCAAGGGATCCTGGGAAATATTGCTCTCTGAGTTATACTACAGAGAACAGTAGGACAGAAAATGCATGTAGAGAAAACAGGCAGACAACCCATACATCTGCTTTTATGCTTTCTGACACAGTTAGATTCTTCCTTCTATGTATCTGTACAGCACACTAGGCAGAAAATTACTGTAACACTCATCTTATTACATGGTATGCTTTGCTTACACATCTGTATCGACATGTATCTCTTGATTTCCCAGCACCAGTATTGGGGCACTGAAACATTTGAATAAAAGATTTTTGAATGGATGGCTAAATAAATGATTGATTTCATTCAATTTCAACAAAAGCTTATTGAGCATTTACATTGGACCACAATGTTCTGGTTGATGCCACCTACAAGCTTTCATTCACAGAACGTTCTGAAAAGCCTACCGCCTATTACATATTCCTTTCCACAAACTGTCAATTCTCATCAACGAATCAATTGTTGGCAGTGTGTGTTATGGCCCATCAGCACAGATAGTGAGCTTATTTCCATGGTAATGAGTATTGAACTTCAACATATATGAAGCCTGGCATTATACATGGTGCTCACCATTGTGTGGTGACAAGGGTGAAAATTCATGCCCCTGTCTTCAAGGAGCTTGCACTCTGCCAGGGGCATGGAAAGACACATCCAGAGACCATTTTGGTGACTTGCTGAGTTAGAGTTATACATAGGATGCTGTGGAGTTAGAACTGTCACTTCTCCCAGGCTGGGAATTCAGGGAAGTTTCTGGAATCATGAAAGGGGACTAAGTGTGAATCAGTAAAGATAGAAAGGGACTAGCATGAGCATGGGCCTCCCAAGTGCTTCAGTGCTAAAGCATCCACCTCCCAATGCAAGAGATATGGGTTGAATTCCTGGGTCCAGAATATCCCCTAGAGGAGGAAATGGCAACCCACTCCAGTATTCTTGCCTGGGAAATCCCATGGACAGGGAGTCTTGTGGGCTACAGTCCATGGGATCACAAAAGAGTCAGACATGACTTAGCAACTAAACAAAAATAATAAACAGCCTGAACACAGGCAGAGTTGTAAAATTGATTTATACATATTGCTCACTATGACTGGACAAGAGGCTAGAGGCTAGAAGGAGTCAATATTGTAAACACTTAGTCTGAAGGCAGTGGGGAGAAACTGGTGTCACATGGTTCACGCTGGCCACAGCATGGAAGATTAACAGTGAGTAACACTGGATGCAGTAAAAAAGGTAATACAGATCCTACAGAAACAGGCAGGCAAATACCAAAGCCCATATGTAAACATGTGTTCACATCAGCATTGCTTCTAGGAATGCAAACCTGACAACCAACTAAACCACCACTTTTTAAAGTTTTTGCATGCCAAAAACCAGTTTTCAACTTCCAAAATCTCACGTCAGAATGTGATTTTGTATCTATGTCTGTGTGTGTGTTCCACACTATTTTTGTAACAGGTCCACAATTATAATCGTTTAGCAAGGACGGATTCAGACCCTACAATGTCCCAAGTACTGGTGTGAAAGTCAGTCCCAGGGTTGGGAGGGAGACAGATAATCTGCTGGGCACCTCACCAAGCTGGGGACAGCTCATGGGAAGATGCTGTCAGCACTGAGACTTCTAACATCTTATGGTTCCCTCTGGTCATAGAACTATAACTACTTTCTCCTTGAACTCTGTAACATCTGTTTTCTTAAAGCGTGGGGGTATGTCTGATTATATCTAACATTCTTTCTCTCCGTACAAAAATTGCTCAAGGACTTCCCTGTCAGTCCAGTGGTTAAGACTTCATGCTTCCAATGCAGGGGGCCTGGGTTTGAACACTGGTGGTGGGGTAACTAAGATCCCACATGCTGTATGGTGAGGCCAAAAAATTTAAAAAAATAAAAATCTCTCAGTAATGTGGTCACTTTCTCCTAAGTTTTCATTAATTTCCCCTATAGTCAGTAGCAAGTTCTTCCCTTATTTCCAGGTAATAGGAATTAATTCCACTCACAGTTGCACTCTTTTTTCTACATACTGAGCTCTACACCTCTGCCAAAAAAAAAAAAAAAAAAAAAAAAAGAGGAATTTATTAGATATTCTGGAGATGGTGACTATCTTATCAATTTTGTATACCTGGTTTCTGGCCCATAGTCATGGTATATAAATGGTTAGCCCAATTTAATAAACTAAGCTGTATTTTAAAAATTCAATTTTTTCACTGAATAGGCAGGATTCCCTGTGTCCAATCACTTTTTTCCTTACCTTTGAGCCAATTTTGTATATTAAAACAATTTTTAAGGCTATTTTTATTATCTCACACCAAGTTGGACATGCTGTGCTATTTGCCTCCATGACTGCAGTGTTTTTATGGCCTGTTATAGGCTGAATTGTGTCACCCCAAAGACCACTGGAGTCCTAACTCCCAGCCCCAAGGCATGGGGCCTCATTTGGAAACAAGCTCTTTGTAAATCATCAAATAAGGCTGCAGGCATGAGAATAATATGTAAACCAATGTAAGTGCTAACCTTGAAAATACCGAAATCTGGACACCGACACATTCAACAGGAAGAATATCATGTGAAAATGAAGGCAGAGATCAGAGTGGTGCTTCTATAAGCCAAGGAATGACAAAGCTTGCCCACAAACCATGAGAATCTGGGAGAGATGCACAGGACAGATTCTACCTCACAGACCCCCAAAAGAACCAGCCCTACCCACTCCTTGATCTCAGACTTCCAGTCTCCAAGACAGTAAGACAATACATTTCTGCTGTTTAACTACCCAGTGTGTGGTACTTTGTGACAGCAGCTCCAGGAAATAAACACAGAGCCCTTCGGGCATATCAGTTACAATTCTTATCACTTCTTTAGTTAAATATTTACGTATCCATCTCCCCTTGAGCTTGTAAATTCTTTGATATCAAATATTAAGTCTTAGACATCTTTGTATCTTTACATCCTCTGCACAGACACACTATCGATCTGAATTAACTGTGTTCTTGATTTGCTCTGCTAGACCCTTGGTCCGTATCAAATGTATTTCTTTGTAACAGTATGTTGTCTTCTATTTCGGTTCACTGAAACATACTGATAGCTATCAGATAACCTGTGCTTCCTTGTATGAACATTTCAAGCTCATTTTGCTTGAATTCCTCATTGTTCTGAACTTATATGGAAACAAGTTTGGCCATAAATTATTATTCTTGACCAGTTTCTCTGCTGCTTTCTCATGAGAATAACTGGACTCTTCTTGCACTTTAGTTTTTATTGTCTTTTTTTGTTTTATCTCTAATGTATTATCACTTATAGAATTGTGATTACTTTGGCCTAACATTTTCTTCTTTCTACCTCTTAAGGCCTCAGTATTAAGCCCCTACTATTTGTAGAGCACTGTATTACATGCTAAAGATGCAGGCATGAATAAAATAGGACTTTGCTCTCAAGAGATTCAGTCAGCTCCTTTCCTGAACAACATTTTCTTCACAGTCTTCATGGAATACTTCTTATCAATTTTCTATCATAAACCACATGAGAGGACCAAATTCATTTGTTTTCTAACGTATATCCTACTTCCTATATCTTCCTATCTTCTTTTCAGTGTTATGACCTTAGAGGAATAAATAACACGCTCTACGCATCTAAGTCCACCAGCTTTCTATTCAGAACTTCCAAATAACTAGCAATATACCGTAAGTTCATTTCTGCAGAAACATGCATTCTCAAGTGGGTGCACAGAAAGCAAATGCATCAGGTAGACAAAAATCGGAGGGCTACTGGGTTTTGTCAGGCTCTCTTTAATACACTCTTATATTACAACTAGGACTTTCCAAGTGGCTCATATGGCAAAGACTCTGTCTGCACTGTGGGAGACCGGGGTTTGATCCCTGGGTTGGGAAGATCCCCTGGAGTAGGAAATGGCAACCCACTCTAGTATTCTTACCTGGAGAATTACATGGACAGAGGAACATAGTGGGCTACCATCCATGGGGTTGCAAAAAGTCAGACATGACTGAGCGACTAACACTTTGACACTTTTATTTCTTGCATATTTCTTGGCATAGATTCATCCACCACCATCCATCACTGTGTATATGTGCGTTGAAGAGGTGGGGAGAGTAACTGCTCCCTGCTGTGCCAGGAGGATTTCACTCTCACTAACAGCACTTAGGAATCCTATTCCCAGAGAAGCAGCCCACTGTTTCCTCGAGCAGAGTTCTGTTATGTTGTACTGGTGATGATATTTTTCCTTGTCTTTTCCCCCAACGTCACATTTGTTCACTGCTATACTGCTTAACACTGGCATTGATTTTTCCAGTACTCACTGTTACTTCTTTAGAATATGTTTGTATGATGCTTTCTGAATTCTTTTCTTTTTATCATCTCTAGAGATTTTTCATTCTCCTTAATAAGCTGTAGCACAGAGGTATGCTGTTGACATCCTTTAACCTTCTTCTAAAGATTAGTATGCATTTAGAGCACACATAATTGATGACTATCTCAGCAGAGGAGACAAACATAGCATATATTCCACAGGTCACTGGAAGAAGACTCAGTTCCCATACTTCCTGGATTCTCCGGTGAAAACATAACCAGAGGAGGCCAACTATCAAGACTCCCACATAAAGAGATCTCAGGATGCCCATGTTGAAACAAAACATAAATACATCTACTTAGCACAGTGCACCTGGAGGGGAACCTTCAGACAGATACTGTCATGCTCTGTCAAGGTTAATGACCCTACCTGAGAAAGATATTTTAAAATAATGACATCTCAAAGTCAGGATTTGATTAGGTAAGCAGATTTATAACCCTGGTGGTTTACCTGCAGAAGTATAGCATCTGTCTGCAATGGAGGAGACCTAGGTTCAATCCCTGGGTAGGGAAGATTCCCTGGAGAAGGGAATGGCAACTCATTACAGTATTCTTGACTGGAGAATCCCATGGACAGGGGAGCCTGACAGGCTACCGTCAATGGGGCTACAAGGAGTCAAACACAACTGAGCAACTAACACTTTCCATTTTAACCACTGCAACAGTCTTTTCTTGGAAAAAAAAGGTATTTACTGAATATGTATACCTTGATTTACACTAAAGACAATGTACAGATTACCTTCATTGTGCCCAAACACTTCCTCTTTGCCCTAGACTGCTCCTTTTGGACACAGTTACATTCTAGCTCCCCTTCAACACTGGTAACCCAGTTCCTACCTCCTCACTTTTCCAAACTCAGCCATTGCCCACTCATATCTCCCCAAACTATCCTCTTCTTGAGAAAGCTCCTGAGGCTCCACTAGTCCAGAGCGCTTTTTGTATTGGTCAGCATGCACAAAGCAATTGTACTCTCTGAACTGCTGCTACTCTTTGCTCTTTATTAACATTATGAAGCCCATTGTGTATGGTAAACTTATTTCCAATGCTTTTTCTTTCTTTCTTTCATGTCCTTTTATGTTTAATATATAAAAAATGCACATTATATTGTAAGTTCTTAAAAAATAGGGATACCACTCCCCAAATCCTCTCTACCAATATCTGACATTAGGCACATAGAATAAATTGTTCCAAGGAGTGGTGTAAGAATAAGACAGTCACCCATGGCCAGTCTTTCTTAAAGGGACAACTATATTTTGAAGAACTTTTTGAAAGAATTGTACTGCACTCTCTTAACTGAACAGTTCTAAACTATTCTACTCAGTTGTGTATAAGGTGTTCTTTAAGCCAAATCTAATCAGTCTACAAATTGTGTTTCATTTATTTAGTCTTCATAGGACCCAAACACAGTATTTGGAAATTTTTACACACACACACACACACACACACACACACACACACATACACATTTTATACACACACACACACACACACACACACACACGAATTGAAGTTTAGGCAAGGAGCTCACATTAAAAGACTTTATCTTGAGCTCCAAACCCACTGCATATCTCCCCTTCATGTCTCTGGAACACCTCAAATTAAACACGGTCCTAAAGTAATATTAAGACAATATCTTCTCTGTGAATCTTTTCCTGGCATCCCCTCCTTCTAAGCACAGAGGAAGTGGTCTGTCATTGGTTCATTGCTAACTTTTTAATAAATTCCTCTGTTGGTCCTCTGTCCTCCTTTGTCTGTGTTGTTTTTGAATGCAGGGACTTTGTCTATTTGACCCCCATGCTCATTCACTCAGTTACTATTTCTTCAGTGTTTAACCATGTTCAGATGCTATGACCTAGAGGAGGAATTCAACAGTGAGCAGGAGAGTGGGTCCTCCCTAAAGAAGCTTATGTCTAGTGGCAGGGGGAGATAGTAAGAAATAATATCAAAGTGTATGATAGCCTCAAAACTTGGCAAATACAGGCTCTCAAAATAGCATTCATAAACACAGAACAGATGATACTGCATAGAGTTGACAGACACATAAAACTATTTTTCTTATAGGCCCTGATTGGTATGAAGCTACGAGAAAGTGATTATGGTTTCTTGGCATATCTCCTGTTGGGTACCAAGCAGGCAACATTTTGCCAACAAAGGTCCATATAGTCAAAGCTGCGGTTTTTCCAGTAGTTATGTACAGACGAGAGAATTGGACCATAAAGAAGGCTAAGTGCTGAAGAATTTATGCTTTTGAACTATGGTGCTGGAGAAGCCTCTTGAGAGCTCCTTGGGCTGGAAGGAGATTAAACCAGTCAATCCTAAAGGAAATCAACCCTGAGTATTCATTGGAATAACTGATGCTGAAGCTGAAACTCCAATATTTTGACCACCTGATGCGAAGAGCTAAGTCATCGGAAAAGATCCTGATGCTGGGAAAGATTGAAGGCAGGAGGAGAATGGAGAGACAGGATGAGATGGGTGGATGGCATCACCGATTCAGTGGATAAGAGTAAGCAAACTCCAGGATATAGTGAAAGACAGGGAGGTCTGGCGTGTTGCAGTCCATAGAGTTGCAAAGACTCAGATACCACTTAGCAACTGAACAAGGAAAGATAAACAAACAATTGTCAGAAACTTTATTCATATATTTTTTGTTGCCCACCCAATGGTAATTTCCACACCAAAATTTGGAAGTGGGAATACACAGTACTGGCTGCACCTAAAGAAGTCAGAACTTCAGCCAGAGAAAAAGAAAAGACTCCTGGCCAAAAACAAAAGCACTCTAATTAGTCGTTTCATTTCAAGATGTTGAAACAACTCCAAACCAAGGAAACCAATGCCTTCAGAGTGAGAACAGATTATAGAAGGAAAAAAAGATGTTTCACTTATTTAGGAGTTTGATCTGAATCCAATTTGGAAAGAAAAACCTAAAACCTTTTAGAATAATAAACCTGAATAGAATTTTTTTAATATGAAAAGACCTACGCTTTGTATGAAATCTATTTTAAGATCTTCAATTTGTATAATCAGGGCAGGTGTTTAAATAGTTATCTTATATCTTAAATGGTTTTTAGTTAATACTCAGTATTGCTTTCTGTGAAACAGTCCCTTTAACATAATCTGTATGCTCTTCGTTAAAAGTTCGATTTTAGAAATCTCATGGACAAATAACTTTCTACTGGCAGGTAGTTCTCAAACAAAGACTATATCTGAGATAATTTGGAATCAGGTATAATTTTTTAAAATAGTAAGAAATATATGACGTGGGGGAAATTTTCAATTCTTATGTTGTAAGAATGAAAGGCTGTATATTGTCATCCTGCTTATTTGACTTATATGCAGAGTACATCACAAGAAATGCTGGGCTGGATGAAGCATAAGCTGGAATCAAGATGTCCAGAAGAAATATCAGTAATCTCAGATATGCAGATAGCACCATCCTTATGGCAGAAAGCAAAGAACTAAAGAGCCTCTTGATGAAAGCAAAAGATGAGAGTGAAAATGTTGGCTTAAAACTCAACATTTAAAAAACGAAGATCATGGCATCCGGTCCCATCACTTCATGGCAAATAGATGGGGAAACAGTGGAAATAGTGACAGACTTTATTTCTGGGGCTCCAAAATCATTGTAGATGCTGACTGCAACCATGAAATTAAAAGACATTTGCTCCTTGGAAGGAAAGTTATAACCAACCAGAGACATTACTTTGCCAACAAGAGTCCACCTAGTCAAAGCTATTGTTTTTCCAGTAGTCATGTATGGATGTGAGAGTTGGACTAGAAAGAAAGCTGAGTGCCAAAGAACTGATGCTTTTGAACTATGGTGTGGAGAAGACTCTTGAGAGTCCTTTGGACTGCAAGGAGATCCAATCAGTCCGTCCTAAAGGAAATCAATCCTGAATATTCATTGGAAGGACTGATGCTGAGGCTGAAACTCCAATCCTTTGGCCACCTGATACGGAGAACTAATTGGAAAAGACCCTGATGCTGCGAAAGATTAAAGGCAGGAGGAGAAGAGGACAACAGAGGATGAGATGGTTGGATGGCATCACCAACTTGATGGATGTGAGTTTGAGTAAGCTCCGGGAGTTGGTGATGGACAGGGAAGCCTGGCGTTTGCAGTCCGTGGGGTCACAAAGAGTCGGACATGACTGAGCAACTGAACTGAATTGAAGAATGAATTAACATTAAAAAGCGTGATCTCTTCCCACCTGTGAAACCTATCTTACCTTTAAAACTAAAAAGATGGTAAATAATGATCTTTACTATGTCTGAACTTGAATAAGAAAGGAACAAAAGAGGAGAAAGAAGAAAATAGGCATGCTTACAGAGGATGTTTCAGGCTACTCAAAAATGTGAAAGCAAATTATTAAGAGATTCGGATCCTTGTAATTATTTCATCTGCATCCCAGCAGGTATAAGGTTTCTAAATTAATTATAAAAAGTCCAAATGCATTATTCTATTGTCTACACTCTTCATTATCTAATTAAAGTAAAGAAAATTATATCAAATACTCTATTCACAATGTCTCTCCTTGCATAGCCAACACAATTTTCCATGCCAAAATGCACACTGGGGAATGAAAAAGTCATCCGACATGAGATTTTCATTTTTCTCTACTCATTCATAACTATCATCCAAATTCTTGCAATTCTCCAAATATGCTATATTTTTAACCCCTGCTTGCTTTGGACACATGGTGTTTCATCTGTCTGGCCAATCCCAGTCTGCTCAATCCTAGCTCTTCCTTCAAGCCTTCGCTGGCCCTTCCTCTGGAACACCATCCTGATAGTTCTTCTTTTGTGGTGTCATAACAGCTTGTGGAAACTTTCTCCAGTGAATAATCAGGTTTGGTTAGTTTCCATGTCCATCTCTTCTGCTGCTGCTAAGTCACTTCAGTCATGTCCGACTCTGTGCGACCCCATAGATGACAGCCAATCAGGCTCCGCTGTCCCTGAGATTCTCCAGGCAAGAACACTGGAGTGGGTTGCCATTTCCTTCTCCAATGCATGAAAGTGAAAAGTGAAAGTGAAGTCGCTCAGTTATGTCCCACTCTTTGAGACCCCATGGACTGCAGCCCACCAGGCTCCTCCGTCCATGGGATTTTCTAGGCAAGAGTACTGGAGTAGGGTGCCATTACCTTAAACTCTAAAGAACAAAGACTATGTTCCTTTCAACTCTAAAGAACAAAGACTATGTTCCTTTCCCATTTGCATTTCGAGAACCTTGAGGGGTTCTGCAACTGAATTAAACATTTAGTAAGCTAACAAGAGAAATAAAAGTGGAGGTGGAAACCTTAGATCAGGAGCAATAATTTTACTTTGTAAGCTTGTCTATCTAACTTGTTGCTCACAAACACTTCTGNAGCCCACCAGGCTCCTCCGTCCATGGGATTTTCTAGGCAAGAGTACTGGAGTAGGGTGCCATTACCTTAAACTCTAAAGAACAAAGACTATGTTCCTTTCAACTCTAAAGAACAAAGACTATGTTCCTTTCCCATTTGCATTTCGAGAACCTTGAGGGGTTCTGCAACTGAATTAAACATTTAGTAAGCTAACAAGAGAAATAAAAGTGGAGGTGGAAACCTTAGATCAGGAGCAATAATTTTACTTTGTAAGCTTGTCTATCTAACTTGTTGCTCACAAACACTTCTGTAAAAATGACCTCTCTCTGGATGTTTTTCAACACAAAAGGGAAAGACTACATATCCATTCAATGCACAGAATAGATGGGAAAACAAAATATTGGGTTGGTCAAGAAGTTCATTTGGGTTTTTCCATACGATGTAATAGAAAACACCAAACAGACTTTTTGGCTAAACCAATAGTATCAAAATAATGCCAACCTATACTTTTTTTTGAGGTAGATATTACTTCATGTAAGCACAGATCCATTAATCCTCAGATTTTAAAGACTGAATTATTTTTATCCCTTCATAAAACAATTAGGAAAGTACTTTTTAGAACATCAAATGCCTTTAAAAATTTTTTATTGATACAAAGAAAAATATCCAAAAAATAGATCAACATAAATTATACCTATGAACATACCAGAAAGTAAAATAAAGTGATGTCATGACATGAAGTAAGATATAAAATCAGTATTTTTAGTTTCAATCATATAATAATTCATAATGGCCAGGAAATTTTTAAATATACATTTTTTTATCTGTGTTTGTACTGTTTTATAAAATATCAGGGGGAAAGGTCATATTAGCATATCCCTGTATCTTTTTTTCTAATCACATTCTCAAAAACCACTTTACTCACAGAAAGGCATTCTAGAGGCGAATTACATGCAAATGTGGGAACTCTGAAGCTCCATATCTCATATTTATGCACGAGCCTCACAAATCTCCACGCTTTAGGGCAGGGGAGCATCACACAGCATCATCCTCTTACACCACATGTACATGGCTGGCATCTGATGTGTCGTTAGTCTCTTGCACCTGCTGCGATTCAATATCGATCAGTCTGCTGAAAATAACAGCCATATTACCTCCTCAACAGTTAACAACACTCCCACTCTGTCTTCCCCACACCAGTCCACCCCATGTCCCCACCATCTTCTGCAGGAACTTATACGGGAGCTGACTTCCCAGGCTCCTCATTTTCCTCAATCTATTTCTCTCCTCTGCAGGAAGAGTGATCATTTAAAATACAAATCTGACCATGTTTCTGCTTTTTAAAACCTTTTTAATGACTGATGTAGGATGTTTAGCTAAAAACCAGAGGCTGCGACAATCTTGTAAGCCTCCTTATGCCTGTGCCCTGCCTACCTCCACGCCACAGCCCGCTCCAGGCCCTCGTCATTCCCTATGTTCCAGCCACTCAGGTGACTTCAGCTCCCCCAGGGTGCCACAGACCCTCCAGCCACGAAGCCTGTGCTGCCTCCGCTGCCTGGGAATCTCATACACTCCCATACACAGACTAACTAACTGTTCTGCCTGCCTCGGGCCTCAGCTTGAACTTCACGCCTTAATCCTGCCAGGTGATGACAGGCTGCTCTGATACTCACTCCATTCCCCTCAGGCTCTCTGCTTTGCCTTTACAGCATTATCACACTTTGTAATTCTACACTGACCTGTGCATTTACACCCTGTCTTTCCACCTGAGATGGGGATCGTGGCGATTTTCAATCCCCAATTTTATCATCAATATGCACAGTTCAATTCAGTCGCTCTGTCATTTCCGACTCTGCGACCCAATGGACTGCAGCACACCACACTTCCTTATCCATCACCAACTCCCAGAGTGTGCCCAAACTCATGTCAGTGATGCCATCCAGCCATCTCATCCTCTGTCGTCCGCTTCTCCTTCTGCCCCCAATCTTTCCCAGCATTAGGATCTTTTCATGTGAGTCAGCTCTTCACATCAGGTGGCCAAAGTATTGGAGTTTCAGCTTCAACATCAGTCTTTCCAATGAATAACCAGGACTGATCTCCTTTAGGATGGACTCTTTGGATCTCCTTGCAGTCCAATGGAATCGCAAGAGTCTTCTCCAGCACCACAGTTCAAAAGCATCNGCTGGTGATGGACAGGGAGGCCTGGCATGCTGCAATTCATGGGGTTGCAAAGAGTCAGACACGACTGAGAGGCTGAACTAAACTGACTTGGAGAATTTTGAGCATTATTTTGCTGGCTTATGAGATGAGTGCAATTGTACAGTAGTTTGAGCATTGTTTTGCATTGCTTTTCTTTGGGATTGGAATGAAAACTGTCCACAGGGTCTGGCATATAGGATGACCCTAGTAAAATTGTGTTGAGTGAAATAGGACTTACCAAAGTACATGAATGAAATCCAGTAGGCAAAGGACACAGCATACCTAAGGGAATATATCATTCGAGACCAGATGCAATTGATTCTTGTTATTTGTGTTAGTTTCGATCTATAAAGTTGACGTAAACACTGCATTAGTGATGCTAAAGCACTGCTCCTAAGGCAGATACATTTAGGTTCCTAGGAGCCTCTAGTCACACATTTCTTCAACCAACCAACACAAAACCTTGTTTTAAGTGTGCTTAAGGCATCTCATTTAATATCTATTACTGATTCATTAATGTTGACCTCACAACACTATAACTCATGTCTGAAGCAGCTTACTGATCACACACCCTTTCCTCCATAAGGCACATCCCAGGTTTCACAGAGTTAGGACACTTAGATAGCTCTTCAGTACTATATCCAGGGGCCTTGTAAACACTGAAATCACCAATAAAAATTATGTAAGTGCAAAAACAGGACACAGATTAGACTATGAAAAGGACATGTGTCCACGGTGAGAAGAAACAATGTCATTGTGCTTGGTCTTAGCTGCTCCCCCAACAACTCAAAGTTTATACTACTCGGCTCATGTCCAGAGATGACTACAAAATACTGCAAATAGTGATTTGGGGGTTGCAAATCAATCTTAGTGAGTAGGAGAATTCACAGATACAGGGTCCACAAATGATGAGCCTCAACTATATTTGTTAGAAGATTGTGGAGCATGTATATATGGGTGCCTATGCGTGCATACTCACCAAGCCGCTTCAGTTGTGTCTAACTCTTTACAAACCTGTGGACTATAGCCCACCAGAATCCTCTGTCCGTGGGATTCTCCAGGCAAGAATACTGGACTGGGTTGCCATGCCCTCCTCCAAGGGATCTTTCCAAAACAGGGATTGAACCAGCATGTGTCAGGTTCTTTACCACTAGAACTACCTGGAAAGCCCAAGGGTGTGTATATATATGCATATTTACTGGACATGGAGAACAGACCCTGCCAGTTTATACTATTTAGTTCACAGCCCTTTATAAGTGTGTAACAAATGTTTAATTACCATATCCAATTGGAGACGATTAAGCTTCTAAGATTCTCTTTTTCAACTGACTTAACCATTTAAGATCCTAGCATATCCAGCTAGAGGAAAACACTGTAATATTCGATTCTCACAAAGAATAGGCAAGATGTGAGAGCATGCCAACAGCTCATTAATTATATACATCTTCTCTGTAAGAATCTCAATGCTTTCTGATCATAAACTGTCTTCAAAATAAATAAATGTGTGATTCTTAGACATTTCCAAAATAACAAAACCAACTCTGAATTTATTTGCTAAGTAAATAACCATGCCAGTGAATCATATGTATATAAATCTTAAGCCCAAAGGACAGTTTAATACCCTGGTTACTCTTTAAGTATATCTATGTGAGAATTTTAGTACCTAAAGTGAAAATGGCGAGTTCTGGGCTTCTCGCCAATTTCATTTTGGGTGTGAAATTTCTGACTCACAAGCTGAAATTCTTGGAATCTTATAAGCATTTTTTTTTTTTTTTTTTTTTTTACAATTGAGAGTGGTTTTTCCACTCACAAAATTACCTACTTCCCTTTACTTAACATTTATGGAGAAGCATAATTTACAGGCATGAGGAGGACTTTCTGAGAGTGAGCATCTCAGCCCATCTCCAGCCCCACACCTCTCTCCTCACTGCTGGATGCCACTTTGGGACCTGAGCATCCCACATCTTAAGGGATGTCACAGCACATAGTAGGGTAGGAAGCCAGAAGCACCAAATCCCCACCTCATGTGAGGCAAAGGAATCAATGAGTAATGGGAGGAAGTGACAGCAACCACTTCCTGCTCCCTCCTCCAGCTTCTCCAAGGCTCCTTCCTATGGGGGTCATCATAGCCACCCTTCCTCCAGAAGCTCCCTGATCTCCCTCAAATTTGCTGCCTAAGTAACCGCCTCATATCACCTTTATTTCTCTTAGGATATTTTTACCCATGTATGTGAGGAACAGAGAAGTATGCTGGAAGAAGCGTGATTTCTCATCATTCTTTTACCAAAGCCTCATTTTCCTCCTCAATGCAGGAAGAGGAGGAGTATTTCTCAGGGGCACACAGCCTTTCCTCATCCTGGAGCACTTGGCTTGCCTCCCCTGAAACTTCACAGTGCAGGAACCGGCTACCTGTTCTCACTGGAGGAAGCTGAAGACAACTATAGGTGTGGTCTGATTCCTGCACAGGAAATCCAGTAAGGGTTTGGGGAGCGGGGCAACACACCACCCTGCCACTGGGTACCAGGGCCACATTTCTATGCCAGGTCAGACGTGGGCCTTGAAGGACACAGGGTGTTGGTGTGAGTACCTGGGTCCTGTCCCAACTGACAGAGTTACTAGGAGGTGCAAGGAGCCGCCTGCAGAAAGAGGTTGTTGGGAGATGGGGTAGGGATCCTGCCTCAGGCTGAGAAAGGAACCACAGGTGACCACCAAGGATAGAGACTCATGCTTTCTTATGACAATTTCAGGTGAGAGGGCCCACACCAGAACCTACCGAGTGCATAGCCCCTAAACAGGACAAAATACAGCTATTAATATCTGCAAGGCCCAGAGTGTAAAGCCATTGGCCCATGTATGTGTCAGGAAAAGCCTGATGCTTTCTTTGATGTTAAACCAAGCAAGACGTCTTGAGTAATACCGTTGACTGGACATTAAGTGTTTGAAATTGAGATTATGCCTGCCACCCCAAATCACCATAAGAATGTGCTTTTCCCAAAAATAAACAGAATGCTTTATTATACCAGATGCTGAGATGATGCTTTAAAATCCCAGATGCAGGAATCTGCCAGCATCTCTATCCAGCATCTGAAGAAGGAAACCTCCATTGAAAAAGCTTAAAGGAGGAATGAGAGGCAAACTTGTGATTGTCCTAAATGCAATTCTTGTTTGTTACATTTACTCAGAGTTAGAAACAACAGGAAAGATAAAATGAAGTAGGAAACTAGTTCATGGATTACCAGTCAAGAGGTTTAGGGAACAAACATTTAGAAGAATGTGTTCAGAATCTCTCAAATCTGTCTCCAGCTGGATTTCTCTGACCTAAAACCTTATATCTTTCATGCAAAATGCTCCACTGGCATCCCTGCAGGAAAAGGTTCAAAGAGAGAACCTCTCCTACTTCAAGGCGCTCCCCTTCTAAGGATCCATATTCAGGTTCTTACAGCAGCTTTTTTGTTCATACTTTCAATATAGCAAATAAATGGGGAAATGCATAGACAGCAGTTAGTAGTTTGCTGGGGACAAAACATAGTTCTCATTATTACAAGCTGGTCAAGGGAGGGAAGGAAGGAAATAAGGAAAAAAAGGGAAGGCAGGAAGGAAGGAAGGCAGAGAGAGAGAAAGGAAGAAGAGAGGAAGGGAGAGAAGAGGGAGGGGGAAGGACTGAGAAGGAGGCAAGGTGCCCACTCCATGACACGCACATACAGGTGTGTTCCAGCCCATGCCTCCACTCATGGACAGAGATCCTCAGGCTGACAAACATGAGGGCATGCAGTTTAATTTCAGCAGCTCACTCTAAGAGCAGGCATTTCAACACTGCAGGGGGAATCTGGTCTTCTATTTAGTAAGCAGATACCTGTGACAAGGAGGTGGTGGGTTATGTGATGGAGGAAAAGAGTGTTGATAGGACATGAAATCAGAAGACCAGTTTAAGAGTTAGATGCATCATTTCCAACTTTGAGAATTTGAGTAAGCTATTTAATCTCTTTAAATCTCAGTTTTCTTACCTGTAAAATGGGAATAACAATTGTAACTCTGGTTACTTGCCTGGAAGGTATAGAAATAGATGTAATGGGTATCCAGATGTCCAGCAGAAGATCAAGTCACTGATTTCTCCAGCTCTCAGGACTTCCTTGGTGGCTCAGATGGTAAAGTGTCTGCCTACAGTGCAGAAGACCCAGGTTCAATCCCTGGGCTAGGAAGATCTCCTAGAGAAGAAAATGGCAACCCACTCCAGTATTCTTGCTTGGAAAAATCCCACTGATGGAGGAACCTGGTAGGCTATAGTCCATGGGGTTGCAAAGAGTCAGACACGACTGAGCAACTTCACTTTCACTTTCAGGAGAGTTGACTGCTAACATCATTCTCTGAGACTTACCATCAACTTTTCCCAAAGTCTATCCCTGGTCCCTGCCTACTCCAACAACTTCTTGATCCAAATTCAAAATATCTTCAGAACCCAACTCCATCTCTACACCTCCTCTGCTTCCACCATGAGCCAAGCCTCCATCATCTCTCATTTAGCTTCTTGCAATAATTTTGTAATTGTTCTCCCTCATTCTGTGCTTGACTTGTTACAGCCTGAATGATTCCTTTAAAACATGACTTAAGTCATGTCCTCCATCACCTCACTCCCTTACATAAAAGCCAAAGTCCTTGTGGATGGTTACCAAGCCCTACACAATGTCCCACCACTGGCTCACTCATCCTGGGGAAATCCTCTGGGAAAACCTCACGTTGAGGTTTATTGCTCTCCCTCGCTTGTTTATGTCACCCCAGCTATACTGGTCTCCTTGCTCTTGTTCAGATGTGTTAGGAGTGCTCCAAGCTCAGTCCAGAGCTTGGAACTTGCACCTCCCTTTGTGTGCAACACTCTTCCTCTACATGAATCGTTCCTTCACTTCCCTCAAATCTTTGTACAAATGACTCCTGCTTAGTGATGTCTTCTCTCGCCACCTTAATTAAAATTACACCACCCCATCCCTTCTTTCTGCTTTATTTTCCTACTTAATACTTATTATTTATCAACACACTATGTATTTTACTTACATGTTTGCTTATATTCCTCTCCTTGCACTAGAATATAACCTCTGTGATTATAGGAATTTTTACTTAATTTTGTTCACTGCTATATCCTCACCACCTAATATAGAGCTGAACACATACTAAATGACCAATAAATATTTACTGATATAGTTTAATAAATTAATAAAAGGTGAGGAATTTCCATAACAAATGGTAATCAACAATTTTTTCCTGTAAGGATCCAACAAAATTCAGATATGCCTAATCTAAATGTATGCGGATACATATCCACACATATAACATTTTGAACACAGTGACATTATACATCAAAAGACACACAAAAAATCTGTAGAGCTGGTTAGGCAGTGACAGGGATATGTTCTGAGAACTGACATTATCAACATCTAACTCCTACTCCATCTCATTTCACAGAATGACACATTTTCATTATCATGACATCCTTTCTTCTTTGTCAAAGAAACTGGTGAGAAAAGTCTGTGAATTCAAAGGGCAGATACTAGCATACGGTCTATGTGTTTTTCTTCCCTTACCATTTCTCAAAGCACTTGGGCTGTAAACATCCAATCACATCATTGTTTTCCATAGTGAATACTAAGCCTGGGAGTCCTTTCCAAATAACAAACAGCTCCTAATGGTGGAAAAATATCCTCTGTCTTCTGCAATTTGCCTGCACTCTTTGTCCCTGCTACAGGTCCAGCTTCTCAGATTTAGATTAGACTTCTCACCGAATTGACAAAAGGCTTTGCTGGATCCATTAATAGAGTCATCTCCAGTTTTTGCTATTAGCCAACAATTTGTTGTCCTGTGCTTGCCAACAAGTTTCTTTGCTCTACCAAATTGCTGGAGTCCACATAGTTGGCAGTGGTTTGAAGGAACTGAGTCTCCCAGCAACACCTAACAGGAAAACAAATTTGAACCAGAAACTCTTTGGTTTCAGTGGCACTCAGCCTCTCGGGCTTTGCCAAATCTCTCTGATTGCTAGGCAAGCACTCTTTGGAAAGGCAAAGAGAGGATGAACCACAGAGTCCCACTCACCACCTTTGAGAGACATCCTGAGAAATGTGATTGGTGCATCACAAGCCCTATTGAAGCTTTTGCATAAATTCCTAGGATCAGTCTCCCTCCTGGCTCTGATCCAGAGGCTATGAATAGAAGACACCCACTGACTATCCTCATAGACCCCCCTCTCAGACCCCATGAGAAAAGGAACTCAATAATTAGAATAATGAGAAACTTCAGGCCTGAACATTTGGTGGTGAAGGGTGGTAAAAAAGCAAAAAAATTCTAATGCTAGTAGGGAAGAAGACAAAGCAATGGAAAATCCTATTCGGTTACCCGAGAGCAAGTACAATACCTCAGCGCAGTATCTTTGGGGTCATAGGAAGCCCTATAGAGGTTTCTTACTAGAGTAGTAAAGGGTGTATATAAAAGACTGAGAGCAGAAGCAGAATTTTTCATCTTGGGGTCCCTCTCTGCAGTTTCAGAGAGCTCAGTAAGAATTTGGTCATTCTAAACTTGGCAGATCTTCAATGGGAAAGCAGCCGCTGTCCTCCAGACATGCAGGTTACTTGGGTGCTATTTATGTTTTGATAGATAAGTGTACACTGTGTAGATAAGAAGCAAAGTTCTCTTGCAGTGATGCTTCAAAGGAGCAGCTGTCTGGGAAGATGAATCAATGCCAGGACAGTTCAAGAGCCAAACCAAACACCAGTAACCATGGTAAACACTAACAGATGAGGCAACCACTTGAAAGAGGCAACTTAATCTCAAACCACAGATCACTCAACATAGTATGATACATATTTCTTCTTTATTTTTCATAAAGAGGTCACCCAACAAAGAATTATCATCTTTAAAGAATTATCTTGGTTTCTATGAATCATGACTGTCATATTGCTTTCAAAATAAGGAAGAGGAAAAGTACTTTATTTCCCATTCTCTTACATTCTTTAACATAGCATTCAATGCCCCTAATGGTTCTGTGTTGCATGCTTTCGAATTCCATCTATTGCCACTCCCCATCATCCATACATTCGATTTAGTAAAAGCTTCTGAAGGAGATCAACCCTGGGATTTCTTTGGAAGGAATGATGCTAAAGCTGAACCTCCAGTACTTTGGCCACCTCATGCGAACAGTTGACTCATTGGAAAAGACTCTGATGCTGGGAGGGATTGGGGGCAGGAGGAGAAGGGGACGACCGAGGATGAGATGGCTGGATGGCATCATAGATTCGATGGATGTGAGTCTGAGTGAACTCCGGGAGATGGTAATGGACAGGGAGGCCTGGTGTGCTGCGATTCATGGGGTCGCAAAGAGTCAGACATGACTAAGTGACTGAACTGAACTGAACTGAACTGAGGGCCCATCATTGCTTAAACTTGCAGAAACTTCACTTATTCGCTTTCTTCTGTCTGGAATGGCTTCCCCATAGTTCCATTGGATCAAACCCTAATCACTGTCCAAAGCCCCTTCCCCAAAGAAGAAACCCTCCCAAATGTCATCCTAATTTATTGCAGAAAATGTGATCCTCTAGTATAGTAATGACCCTACTGCAGCATTTGTCACACAATGTGTGTGTCCACCGTTCATAGGTCTCTCTCTTCTAATCTGCAATGAAGCTTATTGGTGGATTGGTCTGAATCTTACTTATATACCACGTGCTCCTTCATTAAATATTTTATGAATGAATGTACAAAAGAAAAAAGTCAGAATCTTTTGGCTCTCTTACTTTTCACCCTTTGTTTTACTGAAGAAAAACCTACAATAGTCCAGAGAAATTGAGAGTCTTGCTCTAGATAACATTATCAAAGCTGAAAACACAGAATCAAATCTTTATAGAGAACCTTCTTGGATCCATGAATATAGTTAATATTAGGGCAACCGTAGTGTATTTTCCCCAACACAGAAGCAGGTATAGAACAGGGAAAGATCACAGGTGATGAAAAGAAAGCATCAGTTCAGTTCAGTTGCTCAGTCATGCCCAACTCTGTGACCCCGTGAATCGCAGCACGCCAGGCCTCCCTGTCCATCACCAGCTCCCGGAGTTCACCTAAACTCATGTCCATTGAGTCAGTGATGCCATCCAGCCATCTCATCCTCTATCCTACCCTTCTCCTCCTTCCCCCAATTCCTCCCAGCATCAGAGTCTTTTCCAATGAGTCAACTCTTCTCATGAGGTGGCCAAAGTAATGGAGTTTCAGACTTAGCATCATTCCTTCCAAAGAAATCCCAGGGCTAATCTCCTTCAGAATGGACTGGTTGGATCTCCTTGCAGTCCAAGGGACTCTCAAGAGTCTTCTCCAACACCACAGTTCAAAAGCATCAATTCTTCGGTGCTCAGCCTCCTTCACAGTCCAACTCTCACATCCATACATGACCACTGGAAAAATCATAGCATTGACTAGATGGACGTTTGTTGGCAAAGTAATGTCTCTGTTTTTGAATATGCTATCTAGGTTGGTCATTAACTTTCCTTCCAAGGAATAAGCGTCTTTTAATTTCATGGCTGCAGTCACCATCTGCAGTGATTTTGGAGCCCCAGAAAATAAAGTCTGACTCTGTTTCCACTGTTTTCCTGTCTATTTCCCATGAAGTGATGGGACCAGATGCCATGATCTTAGTTTTCTGAATGTTGAGCTTTAGGCCAACTTTTCCACTCTCCTCTTTCACTTTCACCAAGAGGCTTTTTAGTTCCTCTTCACTTTCTGCCATAAGGGTGGTGTCATCTGCATATCTGACGTTATTGCTATTTCTCCTGTCAATCTTGACTCCAGCTTGTGCTTCTTCCAGCCCAGTGTTTCTCATGATCTACTCTGCATATAAGTTAAATAAGCAGGGTTCTTAATAAAATTTTGAAACTTTAGATTAAAACTCCAGCAAAAGCACATGCATAGTTTGCAATAGGTAGCAGTCTCTAGCAAAAAGGGGTGCTTCTTCTGGATCTGACCTCCTCTTTCCTCAAACTCCCAACACATATTCCGACCCACAGACACTACCAAACTCAAAGGTTGATGACCATCCTTGAACGGTACTGCTCTCATCAGAGAGAAGTCAATGAGTCAGGAACTGGGAGCCTCATCTCAATGGCAGTTCCTTGGAGTGGGAGATATAGGCAAGAGATTTGATTCTACTTTCTTTTATTCCTGCATTACAACCTTTTAAGTTCATGTGAGTGATCAACACATGCAGTCTTTAGCAAGTGGGAACTTTCATCTGAGAGAAAAGGAATTTTATAATGTCAATAATATCTGTAAATTCACTAATTGTAAAGATCTTGGAGGAGTCTAGTAATACTATTCTGGAAATTTTTCATCCCAATCCCAAAGAAAGACAATGACAAAGAATGTTCAAACTATAGCATAATTGTACTCATTTCACACACTAACAAAGTAATGCTCAAAATTCTCCCAAGATGGCTTCAACAGTACGTGAACTGAGAACTTCCATATGCTCAAGCTGGATTTTAAAAGGTAGAGGAAGCAGAGATCAAACTGCCAACAGTTTGATCTCTCCATCGGATCAGAGAAAAAGCAAGAGAGTTTCAGAAAAAGATTTGCTTCATTGACTACGCTAAAGCCTTTGACTGTTTGGATCACAACAAAATGTGGAAAATTCTTAAAGAGATGGGAATACGAGTCCACCTGACCTGCCTCATGAGAAACTTGCATGCAGGTCAAGAAGCAATAGTTAGCACCATAGAACAATGGACTAGTTCCAAATTGGGAAAGGAGTATGTCAAGGCTGTATATTGTCACCCTGCTTATTTAACTTTATGCAGACTACACCATGCGAAATGATGAGCTGGATGAAGAAAAACCTGGTATCAAGATTGCCGGGACAAATATCAATAACCTCAGGTATGCAGATGACACCACCTTTATGCCAGAAAGGGAAGAAAAACTAAAGAACCTCTTGATAAAGGTGAAAGAGGAGAGTGAAAAAGTTAGCTTAAAATTCAACATTTCATAAACTGAGATCATGGCATCTGTTGCCATCACTTCATGGCAAATAGATGGGAAAACAGTGGAAAGAGTGACAGACTTTATTTCCTTGGGCTCCAAAATCACTGCAGATGATGACAGCAGGCATGAAATTAAAAGACACTTGCTCCTTGGGAGAAAAGCTATGACCAAGCTAGACAGCATATTAAAAAGCAGAGACATTACTTTACCAATAAGGTCTGTCTAGTCAAAGCTATGGTTTTTCCAGTAGTCATGTATGGATGTGAGAGTTGGACCGTGAAGAAGGCTGAGTGCCAAAGAATTGGAGCTTTTGAACTGTGGTGTTGGAAAGGACTCTTGAGAGTCCTTTGGACAGCAAGGAGATAAAATCAGCCAATCCTAAAGGAAACCAGTCCTGAATATTCATTGGAAGAACTGATGCTGAAGCTGATGCTCCAATACTTTGGTCTCCTGATGGGAAGAGTTGACTCATTAGAAAAGACCCTGATGCTGGGAAAGATTGCAGGCAGGAGGAGAAGGATGACAGAGGATGAGATGGTTGGACTGCATCACTGACTATAGAGATGAATTTGAGCAAAGNCCACCTGACCTGCCTCATGAGAAACTTGCATGCAGGTCAAGAAGCAATAGTTAGCACCATAGAACAATGGACTAGTTCCAAATTGGGAAAGGAGTATGTCAAGGCTGTATATTGTCACCCTGCTTATTTAACTTTATGCAGACTACACCATGCGAAATGATGAGCTGGATGAAGAAAAACCTGGTATCAAGATTGCCGGGACAAATATCAATAACCTCAGGTATGCAGATGACACCACCTTTATGCCAGAAAGGGAAGAAAAACTAAAGAACCTCTTGATAAAGGTGAAAGAGGAGAGTGAAAAAGTTAGCTTAAAATTCAACATTTCATAAACTGAGATCATGGCATCTGTTGCCATCACTTCATGGCAAATAGATGGGAAAACAGTGGAAAGAGTGACAGACTTTATTTCCTTGGGCTCCAAAATCACTGCAGATGATGACAGCAGGCATGAAATTAAAAGACACTTGCTCCTTGGGAGAAAAGCTATGACCAAGCTAGACAGCATATTAAAAAGCAGAGACATTACTTTACCAATAAGGTCTGTCTAGTCAAAGCTATGGTTTTTCCAGTAGTCATGTATGGATGTGAGAGTTGGACCGTGAAGAAGGCTGAGTGCCAAAGAATTGGAGCTTTTGAACTGTGGTGTTGGAAAGGACTCTTGAGAGTCCTTTGGACAGCAAGGAGATAAAATCAGCCAATCCTAAAGGAAACCAGTCCTGAATATTCATTGGAAGAACTGATGCTGAAGCTGATGCTCCAATACTTTGGTCTCCTGATGGGAAGAGTTGACTCATTAGAAAAGACCCTGATGCTGGGAAAGATTGCAGGCAGGAGGAGAAGGATGACAGAGGATGAGATGGTTGGACTGCATCACTGACTATAGAGATGAATTTGAGCAAAGAGATCGTGAAGGACAGGGAAGCCTGGAGTGCTACAGTCCATGGGGTCACAGAGAGTTGGACATTAAAGAGCAACTGAATAGCAAAAGATCTTGGAGGGTTTTAGTAATACTATTCTTATGTCTCTTATTGAATAATCAGAAACAAAGACCAAGGCAAAGGTACTGAACCCATTTCTTGGCCCAGTTCTCAGGGCCCCAAACATTGCAGGGACTTGGCAGGGAGCTTTACCTTAGAATGGGAAGCATCCCCATATGAGTGACTTTCTGGAAGCTACTGAAAGGGAGAGAATGGTAATTTCATCATTATCACATCAACATGCCCATTGATGTGTTTATAATGTACAAGAGCATTCCTAAAGCGTTTGGCCAAAATTGCTGGGTCAATTCACAGGGCAGTCAAGATTCTCCTCAAGTGCTATGGAATAGGGTGCTAATGGCACACAGCAGTGACAGAATGTCAAAGTGATGATAGTCTAAGATGCATGAGATATCAGTAAGGGTGACAGCAAAAGGAGATGCAGAACCTTATCTCTGTAGGAAGAGAGAAAGGCTTGGTTTAGCTAAAATGGCATGTTATTCCATAATCATCATCATCATCATTCTATCACTAAGTAATCATTATCGATCACTGGGTCAGAGTTAATTCTCTCTCTCTCTCACACACACACACACACAAATGAATTTGATCTCAGACTCTGCTCTGATCAGCTCCCATTTGATTTTCAGTAGTTGAATTTAGAAGTAACTGTAAATACACATATTTAGACTTGGCCGTGGGATTAGGGATTGCAGTAAGAGTGACAAGGGTACACAAAGGTAAAATGATTTGTGTATGCCAAAGTTAAGAGAATCTCTGAAGGGTAAGTGTTCTTCACCAAATATAAAGTCTTAGGACCATCAGCTCACTTTCACCTGAGTTTTATATGTCTTGGCTTCCACTGTCTTTTCATTCTATATGCTTTACCTGAGTCTCTTAGCCATTTCTATGACTTCTATATATTGATGATATCCTAATATCTAAGGTCTAGACTCATAATTCTAACTGTCTATTGGTACTGAATATTGGTATCTAGATACCTCAAATTCAATACATCAAAAAGAAGATGACTCCAGTGGGTCAGAGATGGGTAGTTTTGATTTGTAACAGGTAGCTTTTATGACTATGTTCAACGACAAAAAAAAAATAGGGCAGTGTTCCTCATTCCTATGTTATCTATTGTCTAACTACTTTATTGGTAATATAGGCCACAAAGCACAAGGACTGCTAAAGTTCTCAGTGGCTGAACTTAGAACTCAGACAAATTCTTCATCTGTCCCCTAGAATTCTCAAAAACATATTTCAAAGTGCACATGGATCATCTCCCAGGAGGTGATTCCTGAGTTTCTTCAAGGAAAAGGTGTTGCAGGTTGAGGTGTGTTTCATCAGTCTCCAAGGGGAAGGACCTTTGTACATAAAGACTGAGGGCAAAGTTACAAGAGAGGCTTAATTCAGAGGTTGAGCAGTGGAGCACTGAGGGCTTGGTGTAATTACAACGAGTTTCACCTCCTTCAAACCCTTCTTCCACTGTGTCCAGTTGTGGAAGCTCAGATGACACAATTAACTTTCTAAATTTCAGGGGTTCTCATCTGTCATAAAGGACAAAAATGCTTGCTTTGAGAGGCTTCTGTGGAAATGAAATGAGACAATTCATAAGAAATACTTAGTCTGGTATGATCTGGTACAGAGTAAGCAATAAATGACTATTAGTCTTATTATTTATATTGTTGTTATTGCCACAATCAGGGTTATTATTATCATTCTATTATCTCAGGCACCTAAAATTAACTTCCATATTAAATCAACAACATTATTTGATATCATTTAGGAAAGGCACATCCCTTTTCTTATTCTACAGCTTTTTTGTACTCATCTACTAGCCCACTGTAAATCTGTTTTGTCCCTCTTATTAAAATTTCCATTAGATCAGAAGTCTTTTTGAATGAATCACAGTAACAATAGCAAGACAGTTAATAGATATCACGTGTTTATGGTGAGCCATACATGCAGCTAGAGGTTCACATGCATTATCTCACAACCATGAAGACAGTGGTACTTCTGTTATCCTCTCATGATAAATTTACCAAAAGAATATACATTATTTCTTCCTTCTGTTGTCCAGACCAAGATTCACTATTTGGCTTTAAGGAAAACAAAATCCCTTTTATATTGCTCTGATGGTGAGGTGCACAAGGTACACAGAGGACATAGGGAGAGGGTGCCTGGCAACAACTCTACGAGGCCACCGAAGGCATCCCACATAAGATAAGCATGAACCCTGTCTTATATGACAATACAGATCCACCACACAGAGCAAATTCAGGAAAGGCCAGAGCACAAAGGCTCTCTGGAGACTGGAACTACCACAGGGGCTGAAACAAGGAGTGACGCAGGGCAGAAAAGCAGGGCCAAAGTGTGGAAGACCAATGCACCTAATTACAGTGTCTGCATGTGACGTTGTAGGGATTGTGGCAACGGGGAGCACTGAAGGGATTTAAGCTGGGGTTTTACATGATCCTT
Organism: Neotragus moschatus; assembly: GCA_006410615.1. Taxonomy (NCBI): domain Eukaryota; kingdom Metazoa; phylum Chordata; class Mammalia; order Artiodactyla; family Bovidae; genus Neotragus; species Neotragus moschatus. Next base: position 662,269 of record SJYA01001803.1, read on the forward strand.
TCCCATATATTTTCTCCTACAAAGACCTCTCACTGGCAGCACAGAGGTCTGTAATTCTAGACAAGAATTATTGAATACAGGACATATGAAAATGAGAAGGGCCTGCAGAAGTCTGTGTTAGCAGAGCTAGGAAAGAGGGATAAATTCCAGGGAGAGGAGATGGAATGGGCAAAGCCTGGTGGTGATGGGATGTGCCTGGTGAATAGGAGAGAGGCCAACAAGACTCCTAGTCTCGATGACTGAATGGATGGTGGTAACAGTAAACAGAAAAAATTTTTTTCCTTTTTGGTTAATGGGCAAAATAATGATTTCAGGATTGGGCATGTTGGAGAAAAGTAATAAGGATTTGCAAAATTTCTAAGTACCAGGTTAACAAATATTTAAAGATTAAAAAAAAAAAAAGATTGTGGAGAGGCTTCCAATGGATTACAGGAGAGTCTTTAGTGGCTGGAACCTTGCCCTAGGTCACCTGGCCTTTGGTTTGAGTCCTGCTGCTGCCACCTACAAGGCACAGAGGGCTGTGTAGAACTGTGGTGCCTGTGGGTGTGTGCTAAGTTGCTTCAGTCATGTCTGACTCTTTTTGAACCTATGGACCAGAGCCCACCAGACTCCTTTGTCCATGATATTCTCCAGGCAAGAATACTGGAGTAGATTGCCATTTCCTTCTCCAGGGGATCTTCCATACCCAGGGATCAAACCTAGGTCTCCTGTATTGCAGGCAGATTCTTCACTACCGAGCTACCTAGGAAGCCCGTAGAATTGTGAGGCTTACACAAAATGCCTACACATTTTGACTATATAATCCTACTTCTGGGAATTGATCAAAAGGAAATAATCAGGAGGGCTCTGTATGTGTGACCAAGGCAGCTCCCTAAAGCACTGTTTATAGCAGTAGGTACTGGAATGAAAGGAAGAAAGTCACGGCACAACTATAAAGTAGAAACAGTGCAGCCAGTGAGATGATGCACAATCACGTTTCTTAGATGAGAAATGTCCACCACTCTGAGGAAGTCAGAGCACTCACCACAGAGCAACTCATCTCATCCAGCCCCCGCTCCATCACTCTCTCCAACAGCTGCCTCCTTAACAAGACTTCTCTGACCCTACCTCCCAAGTCACTATCATTTCTCCCAGTTTATATTCTTATCATTCATCAAGCTTCTTAATCATCATGAACGTGTTTCTATATCAAACGGAAATTGTGTGAAAACTATGGTGAGATTTAAATAAGTTGTGGGTTTTCCAGGCAATGCATTGGTAAAGCATTTGCTTGTCAATGCAAGAGATGCAGGAGACATAGTTTCAATCCCTAGGTTGGGAAGATCCCCTGAAGGAGGAAATGGCTACACACTCCAGTATTCTTGCCTGGAAAATCTCATGGACAGAGGAGTCTGGTGGGTACAGTCCATGGGATGACAAAAATACACGACTAAGCGACTGAGCAAATACTTACACATAATTTGTGTCAAATGAGATGGTAGGTAAATATATAAATATGCCTCGTACAAAATAAATGCTGAATACTTTCCAACTTTAATTATTTATTATTTTCTTTCCTTAATAACTCTCTGCTAAATATTTGTTGTTATCTTCCTAACATCACTTTGAGATCTCTCAAAAGTCCCTTGGAAAAACAGTAGGTGAATATGTGGGGTTGAAAATGATGAAATGCACACCAGTATTTAGGGAACACCAGATTATTTCTTCATGTAAAAAAAAAGAAGAGCTATTAAATCTCTTTCTCTGTGAAGATATTATTTATCATATATATATACATAATAAATACCTTAGTACTTTATTAAAAATGTGAAGTTGCTCAGTTGTGTCCAACTCTTTGTGATCCCATGGACTGTAGCCCACCAGGCTCCTCCATCCATGGAATTTTCTAGGCAAGAATACTGGAGTGGGTCGCCATTTGCTTCTCCAGGGGATCTTCCCAACTTAAGGATCGAACCCAGGTCTCCCGCGTTGCGGGCAGACGCTTTACTGTCTGAGCCACCAGGGAATCTCCAAATTATTTTCTTATTAAAAATAAGATGAGTGATAGAGTTTTTTCCCTATTTAAATATTTATGAGTTTGTAAATCCTTAAGGGAGGATTTGAATAACACTATCTTGTGCTTTAAAATTAATCTTTAAAATACTGATCTAGTATTTGGATGATCTAGCTAGTGGAATCACTTCTGAGAATATACCCAAAAAGTATGGAAACACAAGTTCGAGAAGACAATGTGCACCCCATGTTCACTGCAGTATTATTTATCATAGCCAAGATATGAAAACAACACATCCATCAAAGGATGAAAGAAGAAAGGAAAGGTAGTGTGTGTGTATATGTATAATATACACACACACACACAATGAGATACTACTTAGCCTCGTAAACATGAAATCTTGCCATTGCATACTAAGAGAAATGTCAGATGGAGAAAGACAAAGATCATATGATTTCACTCAGGTATGGACTCTAAAAAGAAAACAAATGGACAAACAAAACAAACTCATAGATAAAGAGAACAGCTTGGTGGTTACCAGAGGGGAAAGGAGTTGGAAAGAGGTAAAAGTGAGTGAAAAGGGTGATAATGGATGGTGACTGACCTTAGGTTGGTGATCACTTTGTAGTCAAATTATAATGTTGTACACCTGAGTCTTGGATAGTGTTATGTACTAATTTTACCTCAATTAGTAACATACTGGCTGTCAATAAAGAAACAAACTCAAACATTCTGGAAAGTTTGAAAGACATATGCCCATCCTCAAACTTGATACATTCTTATGAGTCCCTGAGTACCTTATCAATGTACATGGTTCCTGAAGCAAACCCACATGAACACACAGCCCATAATCTGCTATTTAATGAGGGTCTAAGAGAAGGCAATGGCAACCCACTCCAGTACTCTTGCCTGGAAAATCCCATGGACAGAGGAGCCTGGTAGGCTGCAGTCCATGGGGTCGCTAAGAGTAGGGCACGACTGAGCGACTTCACTTTCACTTTCCAGTTTCATGCATTGGAGAAGGAAATGGCAACCCACTCCAGTGTTCTTGCCTGGAGAATCCCAGGGACTGTGGAGCCTGGTGGGCTGCTGTCTATGGGGTCACACAGAGTTGGACACGACTGAAGCGACTTAGCAGCAGCAGCAAATATCTTACAGATTCCAAGAAAAGTAAACAGGATACATATACATATGCCCTTCCACACACACATAAACCATGTGCCATAAAAATCAGACCAAATGTACAGGGTCCACTCCCTACTTTAACATATAGTGATGTAGCTCAAGAGTTATGCGTTAGCTCAGCATGTTGCAGCAACTAGCTACTGAAAGGGCAAGATAGCAAAACAGTATTTGAAAGCAACACTTGGGAATCTGCATTTTTTAAATTAACTACTAAAAATAGAATCTTTTCCTACATTCCTCCCTTCTCCTTACCTCACAATAGCCTTTAAGCCAGTTATCTTCAGCTTCCATTTGAAATATTGCAGTTGTTATAAAACAATGAGGGTCAGAGCTGTGCAGCAATAGATGAACTAATTACAGGACTGGGGTGGGGAGGGGCAATGCAGAGTTCATTTATTAGCAGGAACAAAATTGCATCATTATAATTTTAATAAAAACATCTCTCTTTCTCTTATTCTTTGAAAACAATTAGCTTTTTTATCCTAATTGTGCTTTATTTACATGCCCTCAAATTGCTTATTTAACAGTATTTTTGAAAACATGCAATTTGAAATTTTTTTCATCATTTATTTTTACATAGAAAAGGTCTTGTCATTTTCAATATTAAGGTAATGTTTGGTAGGTTTCAGAATGATGCAGATCCAGAAAAGAAAAAGTGCTAGGAAATGAAAATAGTAGGAAGTAAAAAACCATAAAGCAGTATCAACTGCCGTCAAGGGAAAAAAATGTATACACTGATGTTAACAAAGTGACAAATGCTGCTATCTGACGTTTCTGCTGCTCCACTCCAAAAAAGAGGATTTGCCCTTTGATACTTACCACTCCTTTGTGTACATTTCTTCCACAGATTCATTTTGCATTGTCCTCTTTTTTTTGAAGTGTTAGTTATGTAAAGAGCAATATTATTTGAATGCAGAGATTTTGAATAACACACATTCTTTTTCCTTTGTTTTCCTCTCTCATCTCCTTTGTGACTCTCATATTTTTGTGTATCTCTTCTATGGTAGTAAGATGAATGCCTAATTGTTCTCTCATAAAAGAAATGACTTGTTAATGAGAATATGGTTACTACTGAAGCATATGCATGAAAAAAAAATAGTGTTTCTATGGAATCTGTGGAGTCAGGAGGGCAGTCCCTGTTAGGTACTGGGGAGAAATGTTGGTTCTGGTTTCAGAAGAGAGAAGCTTGCAATTTCAATTCCTTGGAACCTATCAGAAGCCATTTTCCATGGCCATAGGAAGGCTGCCTGATAAGGCTGCAGTTGAAAATGTACTCCTTGGGCAGAATTTCCGATACACTATGACAATGGAGGAGTCTGCACACTTAATAGCATGAAATTTGGGTAAGAATTGACAGCCAAGTGTGTATCTAAGAAAGCCCATCCTAATTTGAGGACAAGTTTTGTTAATAAACCAGGATATAAAGGTTTATCGTCCCTTTGTGAAAACAACAACTGCAATGACAATAAAACGCCTTAGGTTAAGTTCTGCTCGCATTAAAGTACTGCCCACAGCACCATATCTTTTATGCTGGTGGGCAGCTCTGCTTCAGCTCAAAATCTTAAGCAACATACATTTAACAGCGTGACATGTTAAAGGGAGAGCAAATTTCTTTTCTTCACACCAGATGGGAATAAGAAACGTGAGTGTTGTGCACAATGAAACAATATCTATAAATCTACCATTTTATCATCCCATTTCAGACTATAAAATTAGAAGATTCATCAGTTACACCTCTACTCATGAAATATACCTGCTGAGGTATGAGGTCCCTGTGGGAAGACTGATACAGATAACACATTCAGAGTGAAGTCATACATCAGTGAGCATCACGCGATTAGCAAGAGCTGTGACCCTCATACCCAGCTGCATTTGCTTTATGCTGGGGGATGTCAGGAGTATGTCAGCAAACAAAGAATTGTTAGGAATCTGCTTGTTACCAACTCTGCAACTGGAGAGATCTGACACAAAGATCTCGACATACAAAGATATACCCAAATCATACTAAGGTAATATTCAAAGTTGCCTAAAAATGTTCTCCTATTATCAGCAGGCTATCTTCTTAGGTGGAAAAATAAGCAGCTTTTCACATATTTCTTCTGTTTTCTCTCTTCTCCAGTTTCTAATTCTAACCCACCTCCACACTTTGTCCTCACAATTGTGACAATGACATGTGATAATCTGCAAGGTGAAGAAAATATTTAGAGCTTTTCCACCTTTGTTATCTCATGTGATCCCCCAGTCACCCAGGGAGGTTGGAGCAGAAATGGCGTAATGACTTGATCAAGAGTGGGGATGAAAACACAGAGATTCTAAATACTTTTCCAGTATTTCTTATTTTTTTCCTCCCTCTCTCAATATGTTGTGCTAATACTTCCTCTCCCAGTGTTCCAGCGGTATTAGCAAACTAGGAAAAATACAGGTCAGAGATTCTTTGTTTCCTGTATTTTTTTTTTTGATAGATTAGCTATAGAATCTAAGGAAAATAACTAGGTTTCTGTGACCATGTCCTCTCTATTTGAGTCATGTTAGATGGGCATTATGCCTACTTCAGGCCTGGAAGGTTTACCCTAATTTGCCTGGTTTGGGAACATAACACTAATTAATCATACATAATAAACCACTCCAAAACCTAGTGCCTTAAAAAAGAACAATAAGTACTTATTATCTTTGCCATTTTTTCATGGCCAAGAATTTGGGAGCAACTTAGCTGGGCAGTTTGACTTGGAGGAGTCCTTCATGAAACGGTAGTCAGAGAGGCAATTATCTGAAGACAAAAGGATCAGCTAGCAAGATGACCACTCACATGACTAACACGTTGGTGCTGCTGAGTAGAAGGAGGTCTTGGCTCCTTTCCATGTAATCCTCTCCCAGGGCTTGTTCAGTGTCCTGACAACCAGACCAAGCAACCGGTAAGAGCAAGAGGAAGCCACAGTGCCATTTATGACCCAGCCTGCAAAGCCATAATTCCATCTGCCTCACTGTTCTTTTTATCACACAGGCCAGTCTGGATTCAACATGGGGTAAAACCACATGTGTAGTATCACTGGGTCCATTTTGGGGGCTGGTATGATTACTCTGGACTTTCCTGAGGGAGTCAGCAAATATACCATTTCCCTCCCAAGAAGCAAGAATGTTCTGGGGAGTGTATACATGGTGGCAGAGGGTTGATGTCATGTTGGTGGATATCTGGCACTTTCTTTCACCATCACCCTCACTCTTACCTCTTCTGGGAACTGTCCCTCCAATACATGACCACCACAGGAACCACTCTGGACTTATGCGATCCTGCCTGCTTAACCATAGTTTGCTGGTTCAGTATCAGGCAACTGACCCAAGAGCAGGGAGGTACATTAAAAATAACACCAACTGCCAGGGACTTCCCTATTGGTTCAGTGGTTAAGAATCCACCTTGCAATGCAGGGCAGGGGACATGACTTTGATCCCTGGTCAGGGAACTAACATCTCACCTGTCGAGGAGCAAATAAGCCCGTGTCATAACTAGAGAGTCCATGGCCCACAAGAAAGATCCCCCATGACAACATAGACCCAACACAACCAAATAAATAATAAAGATAAACATTTTAAAATGTTTAAAGTAAAGGAAATAATGTTCTTTAGACTATACAGATATTTGTTCCACATGGGACACCCGACTCGTAGACTAAAACAATCATTCCCTGGGATTTAGCACTAGAGAGGAAAACAACCTTGAGGGAGATCTCCCTTCCTCTAATGGTTAAACTATAGAATATAAAACTTCCCCATGTGGAGGACCTGGTTCATAGTGAGAACACAGGTCAGTAGTGGACAAAGCAGAGATTAGAAGATAACAAAACAGCTCCTGCCTCCGGGTTAGACTGTACACTTTTCACAGCTTAGTTTGTGTCCTTTACAACCCTTTGGAATCTGTGAACGAATAAATTCCCACTCACAGATGAACTAATCTAAAAAGTTACAAAATCATTCACAGTTCAACTCATATGCAGAGAATATATAAATTTTGTCTGGGCTTTGAGCAGAGAAAACGTACTTGACTTTCTCTAATCTGGGATAACTGCTCACTTCTGTGTTTGCAAGCTCCCTCCTAACGGTATTGGGTATTGAGGGAACAGAGCTAACGTGGCCTTGGGCTCTGGAGCACAGAAGTTCTTAGCTTTCCATGGTGCCTCTGGCCTCTGGTTAGGTGTCTTCTGTCCATCTGACCACTGCTCACACCTTGACAACATGCACAGCTGCAGCCCCTGGAGTAATCCATGGTCTAGCCTCTTTCTGCTTGCACTCCAATAGCACCTCTTCCTCTGCCCCTCAGTGGCTACAGAACACTCTACTCTGAGCCTCAGCTGCTTTCTCCTTGAGACTTCAACTTCTTGCAACAGGGTGCCTCTAAGCCCAGCCTCTGCAGCTTCCTGGGGTATCACAGAGAAAACCACTGTCCTCGAGCTTCCCTCTATTTCCCTAGCACACCTGCCCCTCTTAGGCAAATGTCCAGCTTGGTCTCTTCTCTCCTTTTCACCATCAGCCTACTATAGGGATGGGTTTCTCCATCTGTCGTCTGCTTGAGGCTTCCCTTATATAGAACTCTAAGACCTCTCCCCAAGCCTGCTATGCCACTAAAATGATGATGAGTCATCCTCCTCTGCTGCTGCTGCTGCTGCTGCTGAGTCGCTTCAGTCGTGTCCGACTCTGTGCGACCCCATAGATGGCAGCCCACCAGGCTTCCCTGTCCCTGGGATTCTCCAGGCAAGAACACTGGAGTGGGTTGCCATTTCCTTCCCCAATGCATGAAAGTGAAAAGTGAAAGTGAAGTTGCTCAGTCGTCTCTGACTCTTCGCGACCCCATGGACTGCAGCCCACCAGGCTCCTCTGTCCACGGGATTTTCCAGGCAAGAGTACTGGAGTGGGGTGCCATTGCCTTCTCCCGTCCTCCTCTACCCTGGGACAATAAAGGAAGACTTTAAGTGAAACAAGAACTTGAGAGGAATGTTTAGACTGACAAGCTCAATACTTTTTAAAATAGCCTCTTTAAGCACATCTGAATTCTATAACCTAAACCCAAAGCCCTAACAAATGTCATCAGGCAGCAGTAAAACAGCCAAGTCACTCAGTCAACTAGTCAACCATTTTTTTGAGCAACTTTGAGTTTCTGCATCCCGAAACCATGAATACAAGTCATTAACTTACTCACATTCTACGGAGGGAAAACATACACTTGTATGAAAAGAAAGATATAATGAATTCATTGTATTCCCTAAAAGAAAGATGATCAAAAGTCCCCCCAGCACCATCACCACAGATGGATGTGTGACATTCTGTGAGGGAAGAGTGGGGTTGGAAGCAGATGGCTGGGCTCTGTAACCTGAGAAACTATTCTCTCCCCAGTTGCTGATTCAGTTTATTAAACTTAAATCTTTGAACAAGGGGCTTCAAAAGATTGAATTCTAAGTGAGACAGGGATCATAAAAGATTGTATCACACACTATGTTAGCCTGTATAGATGGACAAATGCAAAGCATAGTTCTACCCACGATCTTTGTTTCTGTGAACTTAAATATAAAACACAAGTGAAGTGATACTAGAACACACTGGCCAGGACTAAGGGTTGCAGGCACATCCACACAGGGCTGGAAACTCGGTGTGGTTCTGCTTAAGCCCCAGTAGTCCCTGGGTCCCCCCATCTGACATCCAATACTGCTGTTTACATACTTAGTGATGCCTGTATTAGGAAAGGGTCTGTGTTGTCTTGCTGCTGCTGCTGCTGCTGCTAAGTTGCTTCAGTCGTATCCGACTCTGTACGACCCCATAGACGGCAGCCCACCAGGCTCCCCCATCCCTGGGATTCTCTAGGCAAGAACACTGGAGTGGGTTGCCATTTCCTTCTCCAATGCATGGAAGTGAAAAGAGAAAGTGAAGTCGCTCAGTCGTGTCCAACTCTTCGCGACCCCATGGACTGCGGCCCACCAGGCCCCTCCGTCCATGGGGTTTTCCAGGCAAGAGTGCTAGAGTGGGGTGCCATTGCCTTCTCCCTGTGTTGTCTTAGTCACTGCTTAATCCTCATCTCATAGCACAACTCTGGCCTTAGGAAGTGCTCAGTTAGTAAATGTGTGTTCAATGCATGATGACTGGACAAATTTTTAGAATGATGATCAGAAGTTCTTAATTATCTTTAGAGATTCATCCCAAGGAATAATAATAGATGTATGTATGTATGTAATTATCTATATAAATATTCAAGAAAATGTGGTTTATACTAAGAGAAATTCAGGAACAACTGAAATATGAAACAATAGAGTTTTGTTTAAATTTTACATTATGGTATCATCTTAGAATGACTATTATACAACCATTGAAAACAATGTTTATAATAAAATGATCACATTTTGGTAAATCTGTATTTGCTGTGTGTATATGTATAAATGTACATGCAAAGAAAAGAGATCAGAAAAATGGACACTTATATGTATACTGTGGTTCTCTTCCAGGTGGAAAATTTCAATCCACTCATCTCACTTTTGTTTCTCTGTATTTTCTCAGTGTTCTAAAATAACACATATTTCTTTGTGGTAAGAGTAAAGCAATAATAACAAAAATGCATTAAGAATCTCTGAGCATGTACCCTAGAAAGTTGTCTAACAGGACTTAAACTCATTACTGTGTCCCCATTTCCAGAGATGGTCCCCCCAGTCTCCCTGGGAAAGTTACATCCAAGTGTGTACCCAAGATACTTATGACAGAGCTCATATTATCTCCTGTCCTTCCAACCTGCTCACCAAAACATGTCTTGGGCAGCAGCATGTTAGGCGAGGTACAAGCAAATCTTTATTAATAAAGCATTTCTCTACTGACACCCATACTGACCTGGACAACGAGTCAGACACTACTGAGCGACTGAACTGAATTGAACCAAAGCCAGCCCTACTGTCCCTTTGCACCCAACTACCAAAATGGAGATGGGCCTTGCTGCTAACAGGAATTCAAAAGAAATAAAAGCAACCACACTGGCTCATCCCACTTCTTAACAGCTGTAGTGACTGGTGTGCCATTGTTTGATAGGTCTGTTGCTCCAGACCTACAGCCCACTCGTCCGAAGTCATTTCAGGGTGGGCTGGCACCAGCAGCCTCTAATAACTCTGCAAAAACTAGTAATGGGTCCAGGCATTTTGAACATAGCCTGAGACTACAGTATATCTTCTAAAGCCATGAAAACCATCTACCACACTGTTTCTCTTGACTGAGTAAGGAAAGGTGTAGGAAGAAGGGGAAGCGGATGATCATGATATTTCCTTAGTGGAAGGAGTAATTGCCTCAGATACAGTCACAGATATAGGAAGAGCCACGTCCAGTCTCCTCAATGTCCAGCTTAAATCTCTCCTAAATCTCTACCATTGCTGCTCTCTCCCAAGACTAATTCATCCCTATATTTCACCTTGCCCTCACCTCAGTGAGTTGGGTACCTAACTTGGCAACTCATTTTTTTTTTTTTTTTAAGTTTGTGCTTTTCTCTATGAGGGCTTCCCAGGTGGCACTAGCAGCAAGAAATCTGCCTATCAATGCAGGAGACGCAAGAGATATGGGTTTCCTGGGTTGGGAAGATCCCCTGGAGTATGAAATGGCAATTCACTCCAATATTCTTGCCTGGAAAATTCCATGGATGGAGGAGCCTAGCAGGCTACAGTCCTCGGGACTGTAACACAAAGAGTTAGACACGACTGAACACACACTGGCACATACTTTCTCTTTGAAAGCACTTTTAACTCATTTTTCCCCCTAAAGGGTTAATTAAGAAAAAAAATGAATTTAGTGATAAAATTCCTAATGAAATTATTGCTTCTGTGTAAGTGATATTAATAGAAGTGAAATGCCCTGACAAATCCTATAGGATAATGATTCCTTTGCTAATGTTTACCATCATTACCTACCCTAAATTTCACCCCCAAAACAGATCAACACAATTAATCTGATTAAAAAGGAACCATTTATAGTTACAAACTGCCTTTATCTCAGGTTGATCGAAGCATTTCACTGATGATAATTTGTTCCAATTCACTATGATTTTTTGCATTGCTCATTGCTATCAAATTGAGTGCTTTAATCCTCATAGTTTTGTCTTTTTTAAAAAAATAAATTACAAATTGGGTGTCATACAAAAATTATTGAAGAATCTATTCTTTCCATACCCTGCTTCCAAGTTGATAATCCTTTTTGCCAAGGTTCTCATCATTATAATTATCTTGGTGGGGTCAGAGCTCATGAAAACTTGTACATGGAAATTATAACATGGTTTAGGAAGGTGGGGGATAGAAGGAGGAAGAAGATACTAAATTAAAAATCTGGCCGATTATACAGAGTGAAGTAAGCCAGAAGGAAAAGTACCAATACAGTATACTAATACATATATATGGAATTTAGAAACATGATAATGATAACCCTGTATGTGAAACAGCAAAAGAGACACAGATGTATAGAATGGGCTTTTGGACTTTGAGGGAGAGGGAGAGGGTGGGATGGTTTGGGAGAATGGCACTGAAACATGTATACTATCATGTAAGAAACGAATCGCCAGTCTATGTTCGATACAGGATACAGGTTGCTTGGGACTGGTGCACGGGGATGATCCAGAGAGTTGATGTGGGGTAGGAGGTGCAGGAGGCGGGGGGTTCAAGATTGGGAACTCATGTACACCTGAGACTATTAATAAAATTCTTTTTAAAAATTAATTAATTAATTAAAAATCTGCTGTGAACACCCTAAATATGGATTCCAAGTTTTTTTAATAGTTAATGACTGACTCCTCCATGCAGACTCTAAAAAGTTGCGTTTTCAGACTAAAAGACATAAGTACAGAAATTTTCTCCCAACTTAATCTTACTTACTTTTTTCTTTCCCTTGCAAACTCAGTGCACGATCGCCTGGCTGCTTTCAGCCTGTCTCACACAAATTATGTTGTATCGACTTCAAAGAAAGGGCTTGTGATTTTTGTGTATTCAATCTACCCCATAATGCTCTCAGGGCAGTGCTCAGTACTCCAGGAGCTTGACTAAATAAATATTGAGTTGAAAAGTATAGACTAAAAAAATTTCTTCTATCCAACACAAATAAAAATAAGCACCCAGACTTCAGTGTATTTATTCTGTTCCTTACAAATCACCCGAGGTGATTCCCTTTTCTTAAATAATAACCACACTTTCATCCCATGACTCAAATTCTTTCCTAGAAATTGGCTGCTAGCTCAGCTACTCTTGGGAATTCTGAGTGATACAGAGGGAACTAGATTCTCCTTCTGGGCTGAAAGACAGCCATTAACTAATGTAGGAGCACAGAACAAAGAGCTTCCTTCCTTTCTTTCTGGGTTTCATAGCCTGGCCAGAATTAGGAAATGCCTCCATTTCCATCACATTTTGCTACTAAATGAGCCCAAGTCAAGAAACACCCTTTGACACACTGATTACTGGTGTTCTGGATAAATCTCCATAGCTGGGAACTTTGTGGAATCTACCCAATTTCAAATTCCTTCAGTCTCAAAATATTTGGGATAGTAGCTACAAATATTGTTTTACTAATAATTTTATATTAACACAGTGATTTTAATATTTAAAAACCTTTCCAAAGGCAATGCATAAGTTTGCTGTGTCTGCCATAATAAAGTAACAAAGACAAGGCAATGTGAACAACAGAAATATATTTTCTCAAAATTCTGGATGGTATCTCATCTATGCATTGTGTTCATTTGTGTCCTAATCTCCTTTTCATATAAGAACACCAGTCACATTGCATTGCTAGAGAAGGCAATGGCAACCCTCTCTAGTATTCTTGCCTGGGAAATCCCATGGACAGAGGAGCCTGGTGAGCTACAGTCCATGGGGTCACGAAGAGTCAGACATGACTTAGCAACTAAACAGCAACAGCATATAGCATTAGACCATATCCATAAAACTTTAAGTTAATTACCTTTTAAAGACATATCTCAAATACACTCACATTCTGAGGAACTGGATGTTAAAAGTTCAATCTATGAATTCGTGGAGGAGGGGACATAATTCAACCCATGACAGTCATGATTTCATTTATAATTATGAACCTAAAATTTAAAAAAGAAAAAAAAAAAAACTGCATCACCAAGCTCACCAGTCGTTAGGTGATATAGCTAAAATTGGCTCCCTGTGTCTCTGATTCCAAATGCTATACTTTCTCCCTTATAATCTGCTGCTACCATGACACCTAAATTGTGTCTGTTTATCATTTATAGACAATGCATTATCTCACTGAATTGCCTGAGGAAAGAAAAGCTGATATTACCCTAGGAACCACTTGGCCAATTTGATACGTCTCTACTTTGAAACTCCTGGGGCAGGAGAGGAGATTTTTCTAGAATTCTCATCAGTTTACTCTCTACCCACAACCCTTACCCACTAGCTGGACCTTAACATTGAGGATGCAGAAGAAGGTCATTGGACCAAAGCTTGACTCTCAAACGTTTTCCTAATTTTGACTGCAGCTCAGAACCAATTTCATCTAAGGAATAAGCATGGAGATTCATCATAACGTTGTTCCCAATTTATCCGAGTCAGACCTCAGGTACCAGCTAAATCTGAGAGTAGGTGGATGGATCTAGAGAACAGCAGATGTTCCTGAGTCCACCATACAGTCAGCCTAAGAGAAAAGAACTTGTTCCCATCATTCAAAGCACTTAAATAGCCCTTTTATTTTAAATTCTGAGAGCACCACTTTTTGGAAGGTTAAATGTAAACAAGAGTATTTAAACACTTTTTTACAATTTCTTCTGAAAACAAACCGAGCAAAGATTAAAAGTATGTTAGACATACAGATGGATAACAGGCACATGAAAAGTGCTCAGCATTGCTAAGTATTAGGGAAATGCAAATCAAAACCACAATGTGATATTACCTTAAACTTGCGAAATGGACATCATTAAAATTCTACACTATTGATGGGAATGGAAACTGCAGCCACTATAGAAACAATATAAAATTTCCTCCAAAAACTATAAGTAGAAGTACCGTATTTTAGCAATCATGAGAGATGATACAAGGACTGCAGCTTAAATCACTCAGTTCTGGAGTGATTTATTACACAGTAACATATAACCTGTAATATCATTCTTTATTTCCCACATCCACTCCCCAGTTCTGCTTCCTTTTGTGTTATTATTATTTTTAATTGGAGGATAATTGTTTTACAGTGTTGTGTTGGTTTCTGCCATACAGCAACATGAATCAGCCATAAGCGTACAGACAATCCATGCATGCTCAGTTGCTTCAATTGTGTCCAACTCTGTGTGACCCTATGTACTGTAGCTCACAAAGCTTCTCTGTTCATGGGATTGTCCAAGAAAGAATACTGAAGTGGGTCGCCGTGCCCATCTCCAGGGGATCTTCCCAACCCAGAGACTGAACCCACCTCTCTTATATTTCCTCCACTGGCAGATGGGTTCTTTACCATTAGCACCACTGGGGAAGTTCATAGACAGTTCATGGGGTCACAAAGAATTGGACATGGCTGAGTGACTAAATATACATATACATATATAAATCAGTTCAGTTCAGTTCAGTTCAGTTGCTCAGTCGTGTCCGACTCTTTGCGACCTCATGAATCGCAGCATAGCAGGCCTCCCTGTCCATCACCAACTCCTGGAGTTCACTCAGACTCACGCCCATCGAGTCCATGATGCCATCCAGCCATCTCATCCTCAGTCATCCCCTTCTCCTCCTGCCCCCAACCCCTCCCAGCATCAGAGTCTTTTCCAATGAGTCAACTCTTCGCATGAGGTGGCNATATATATATATATATATATATATATATATAGCCTGGTGGGCTACAGTTTACAGGGTCACAAAGACTCCGACACCTCCTTCTTACCCACCCCCCAATTCTAACTCCAATCTAAGTTCTGAAAGTTAGAGCTACAAAATCAGTTCTTTCCCCTCAATATAAACTCAGGCATCTGCAAAAACTGATCGCAAGGTCTTAATGTTGTTTCTGCTCTTTTCATCAAGAAATAAATAACTCTAGTATGATATTTTTTTCCTCCTGTTTATATGCAAATTGTTTAAGAACTGAACTGTTCCAGTTGTTTGCAATTGCTTCCATATTATCCAAAAACAATTCAAAATTCAAAACATGCAATAAAATCAGTGATTTATTGGTCTCACATTTCTTTCCTTTCAGAATCCATCAAACCAACCATATTTATTTGAATTTTTCATTTGGAGGAGGGGACAGTCTGTCTTTTCCTTTGTTCTTTTCTTGGCTATTAAACAGGATTATTTGCCAATTTGATAACTGACATCTAAAGACATTCTTCATCATTAAGAAAATAAAATCATCAGTCTAATGAAAATGCAGAGAAGAGATCACATTTTATAATATAATAGTCAATGTAGGTGGTTGAGCTGAGATGTGTTTATTAAATCTCTGAATATAGATGGATGCTCTTAAAAGCTAATTTTAAGATGAAGAAATTGTTGCTTATCCTAATTGCTCTCTAGAAAGTGACTGCATGTGATTATTAGGAAGGGGAAAAGTGGGGGTGGGTTTGCAATGTGACTCCTCCCTGTGACACTCCCTATTCCATTCTTAGTAAAATCAACTGAAATTATAGGAAGAAAAATATCTTCACATTGTAAAAACCTGTCCCATATTAGCTCTTTACAACTCAGAGAAGCATAATCATTTAGTGCAATATTTTCAGCAACAAAAAAATCCCCACCTTCAAAAAATGTTCATTTACCCTTGAAATTGTTTTTGCTATCACCACATGATGAATTCTGAAGCAAGGCTTGAATATAGAGTCAGTGTTGATTTAAACACAGATCGACCTCCCACATAGCTACCATCTTTGAGTTGTTGCTAGAACTGAAAGAAGCTGGAAGGAAATGATCAAAATCCACACCCCCCCCCCCAAAACCTAATTTTCCCTCTGCCCAAATTGCTTCTAATGAACAGAAAATCAGTCCCTCTCCCACAGAATGTGAAGTAATTTGGTTTAAAATGACACATGAAAGGTATTGCTAAGGAAACATTTTCTAAGTTTTTGAATTCTTTTCTACTTTTATCAAATGCATCCTTCTACAATAAGAAAAGGCTAAAGTTATGTCTTACACTGCCTTACACTCCTCGGGAGCTTCTCCCTTGGTCTCAGCATTTGGAGCTGGAGATACTATTTGTGGAATGAGGCTGAGGACATGAGCCAAAATGAATTTCAGGCTTGCCAGAGCTTACAATCTTAATGCAAATTCAACAATTAGCAATGCCTCAGCTGTGAAAGCTGGAAAAAATTCCACACATCAGATGGTGAGAGAGGCTGGTGGGGAAAAGCACTTCCATTTCACTGCTGTCATCCTGTCATCTCCTAACTCAACGTATAACCTTGAAAGCAGACCTGGGCCCTACAGGTTATAAACTCATTCAGATGTTCCAGAAAGGCAGCACCCTCACTAATCCAGAGTAGAACCGTAAATGTGTAAAAAGGCTAAGTAGAGAAAGAATTTTAGACTATAAGAAACACTGTATCATCAGCTTCAAAAAACCCCTAGGCTAATGAGTATCACTAGTTCAGTATCACTGAATGCTAAGAGGATCCAACTATACGAAGTCAGAAGAAACAGCTCTAATGCGTTCTTGTTAACCTGAACCACTGAGCGAGTGTTGCTCTGTAATAAGGCACTTTTTGTTTGTTTCTTGAGATGTTTGAGGCCAGCAGAAAAAAATATACACGCATTACAAACAGTGAGATCACTGAAAAGTGAAAGTCACTCAGTCGTGTCCGACTCTGCGACCCCAGGGCCATACAGTCCTTGGAATTCTCCAGGCTAGAATACTGGAGTGGGTAGGCCTTCCCTTCTCCAGGGGGTCTTCCCAACCCAGGGATCAAACCCAGGTCTCCCACATTGCAGACTGGATTCTTTACCAGCTGGGCCACAAGGGAAGCCTTAGAAATCATTTAGAAATCCAATAACATTGGGTTTCCTTGCCTTCATCTTCCCACATTGGTCTTTTTCTAAAGAAAAGAAAAAAATATAGCTGCAGTTGTACAAGTGAACACTTCCACTGGAAAGAATATGATGATACAGCCCATTGAGAGGAAAGATCAGAAATTCTAAAGACTTCACATGCTAAACACAATTATTCATTCCTTGTATGGTTTCCTCCCAACTATTTTCTTCCTGTTCACATTGTCAATCATTATTTTTAATATTTATTTTATTTATTTATTTGGCTGCCCTGGGTCTTAGTTGCGGCATTTGGGATCTAATTCCCCAACCAAGGACTGAACTCGTGCCCTCTGCATTGGGAGCATGGAGTCTTTGCCACTGGACCACCAGGGAAGTCCCACCAATCACTACTGATGATGCAAACTTTGTGACAATGCCCCAAACTAAGAATCACATTCTATTGCAACTTGTTAATCAGTTACCTTGTGACCACTCTGGGAGTAAATCTTGCTATTTCCCTTAAATACTTCCCTTCATGACTTTTCCTCACTACCATTCATCAAAACACTCACAGCTCCAATAAACTCTGTTCTTCTGAATGTAAATCAAACATGATCAATATTTCTTTTTTCTTTTTTACAAAAATGCCCTCAATTTTTCTCTATCAAGCATCTATTCTGCATGTATCTTTGTCTGGATTCCCTCCAAAGAAAAGTCAGGGGAAAAATCTTGAGTACAAGTAGCTTACTTAGGAAGTGATTCCAGGAAGCAGAGTGTAGCTCAGGGGATGTGAGCCAAGGAAGAGGGAAAGCAAGATGCTTGAGGGAGAAAGCCCTCAGTGTGGTCCAGAACCACCCACCAAAGTTGGGTAAGGGATGTTGACAGAGCTCCAACTATGGTGACCGCCATGGCAGATGCCTGAATTCCACCAGATGCTCAGCTGTGCACATAGTAGGGAATCGTGCTTCCCGAGTGAACATTCAAATATTCTCTCCTTTTTATGCTCTCATGAAATTATGATCCTTATATGCATCCTTTCCCAAAGTCGACCTTTAACCCAATCATTCATATACACATCTTTTCACCTGTACGAAAAGCTTCCTGTCTCCACTCTGCAAACACTTGTTTTGAACCCAATTATCTCAGTGCACTGGTCTCTCTTATGCACTGTCAAGGCAATTTACTTCAAATGAGCAAACAGCTCCAGCTCATGGCCCTTGCTTTCAAACCTTGAAAAAGAAACTAGGATATCTTTTTCAACCACAGGGATACATCAAGAGTTTTTTCACAAGGTTAAAAAAATGTTTTAATTTTTCAGATTCACAGTGTTATTTTCTACATCTTTATTTACATAAGTAAAAATGAAACAGGTCCCTTTGTATATCAGCCTCTTTTCCAGTCAGCAAATTTGAGGGCAAGAAATTTTATCACAGCAAATTCTGTTGGTTTTATATCTAGAGCACAATTGGCACTTTGTGAAAGAGAATAAAGGCCATATAGAAACAGAAAAAAGAATCAAGCATTATCCCATCATCTTAAAACTCATTTTATCTTTCATATTAGATAATATGTATCAAATATTCTTCTTTCCACCACATCATCTCCTTCTTATAACCCAGGATGGTTTATTAACCCCAGTTTTGGGCAACTGTACCAATGTATTGATACCCAAAAGATTTTTCCACCAAATGGTGACTTTTTCAATTAACTGTAATTACTAAGAATTTTGAGGGGTAGACATGTGCTAGGGATTCGGAGACATCATTTCTCACCTTCTGTCATGGCTGAAGTACCACATTTTCTAAAATAGAATCAATAGCCTTAAGTCTTCTCATGTGCACGTACAATAGTGTCTCCTGTCTGATTCACATTTGTAATGAACCTGCTTTGGGACTGCTGGCAATAAAAGGGACATAATCCTTAAGTAGGTTTCAGACAAGCTTGACTAATTTATATGACAGGACTCAATCTCATGTGAAGGTTTAATGAGAACCTCAAGTTGTATAAAGTGTGTCTGGCATCTGCCTATCCCTCTGTCAGGAAGAGCAGAGGGATACCTTATGTGAAGTACATATATCCAGATTTCTTTAACTGATATGGATGAACTTAATAGAGAATAAGGGGAAAGAGCAACAACCACCAAAAAGACTAGTGCAGCAGTGCAGCAAATATTGATTCATTATACACATGCTGGTTATTGTAAGAACCTTTGAACATTCCCCAAAAGGAAAGCACGACATGGATAATGTATGTGCCTACTGCAAGTAATCTCCCAAGCATGAATGGACGAAGGATTATAATTTCTTTTCACCAGATCATCATAGGTGTCCCAGAGGTCATACAAATAACCAGCATCCTTTCATCCTAAACACTACCAAGCCAAGGTTGACATATGAGCCTATTAAAATCTGGTTTAAAAAAGAATTTTATTTTGCCGGTGATTTCATCCATTAATTGCAGACTGCCTTTTAAAGCCTTCTGCAAAAGACAAAGAGACCTTCAAATCCTTTCTCTGAGAATTAAAGCTTTCATTTAAGGATTCCAGATGGGCTGTATTTTTAAGTATAAAAGTTCAAATACTTTTAACCACCGACAGATGAAAGGAATTTTACCCAGTTATGCTGCACAATTGCCACCCGGTAGTTCTTCAATCCTGGCCAAATTGAGCATCAATTTAAATTAGATTTAATCATGGGACCCTTGACAATCACAATCAACACAAGATATTAGGGAGTTTAGGAAATGGGTCTATTAAATGACAATTAAAGCTGTCAGCCTTCCAGAGCTTATTTTCAGTTAATTTGATCCCTAGTAGACAGCCACATTCAACTGCTATAAACAAAGAGGTCTGTTTGAAAGTGCAAGCTGAGATGGGAGCTGGTTCCATAGAACCTTGGTTGATGATGTGTTTCACTTCCAGGTTCAGGTAGCTCCATCTGTTACTCAGAATAAGTGACTTCAAAATAACTTCCTGTGCAACTTCTGAAGTCCTCCTGAAAGTCCTGAGAGAGTGTGGGGAGTGGCTGGCTTTTCCTTTTTGTGTAAAGTCGCATGGAAATTCTTCAGGGTCAGGTGCTCTCAGTCTGGCACATATTAAATAGTGCTTTTACCTAGAATGTGCCTGAAATCAACTACGGAAAATCTTAGATTATCCATACCCTTTAATGCAGTATTTTCACTTCCAGGGATTCATCCTAAAGAAACAGATATCTGCACAGAGTTATGAACAGGCATGTTTGCTGCAGAATGAAGTGGATAAAACATAGAGCAAGTTTAGTTTTGGCTGTTCCTCTCACCCTGCTCCCCTTAACCCTTCCAACAGGCCAGACCATGCTTCTCTACCTTGAAAACTTCTTCTTCAGTGTCACTTCCTCCCAAGCATTTGCATGGAGAACCAGCCAAAAATTTCCAAGTCCTGGGCTTTTCTCCATCAAAATATGTCTCCTATGCCCTTAGGTTCATGCCCTCTGCAGTCTGCCCAGGTCAGAAAATTAGCTACATTTTTCTTTCTGAGATGTTAATGGATTTATATTACCTTCTAGAAGCAGCATGTTATATTTTAAAATGAGATCCTCCCGAAGACAATGCTATCAACTCAAAGTGGGATTATAATGGGAATTTCAGTCTCCAAATAAACTCAGTAGTTTGTATGATTTAAAAGTCCTTTTCAAATACATTTTCAGGACATGTACATGTGTATATGTGTCTTACTCATTTTGCTTTATTGTGAAAAGGCATTCATGTTTATTATATTAATAGAGAGTACGGGAAACAAGAAAAAGTAAAAGATGAAAATCATCAATATTCCCTACCACACAGAAATGACATTTTTAACATTCTATTGTGCTTCTTCCCAATCATAGTCATATACACTAATTTATTTTCTGCAGTCATGATTACAGCATATGTACAAATTTTGCATTCTTTTTTCACTTTGCTATTTATTTGACAATTGTCAAAATAGCTTTATTCCAAAGACATCATCAATGGGGCCATGCTCCATGCTAGGTCACTTCAGTCGTGTCCAGCTTTTTGTGACCATATGGACTGTAGCCTGCCAGGCTCCTCTGTCCATGGGATTTTCCAGGCAAGAATACTGGAGTGGGTTGCCACGTCTTCTCTAGGGAATCTTCCCAACCCAGGGATTGAACCCATGTCTCTTACGTCTCCTGCATTGACAGGTGGGTTCTTTACCTCTAGCACCACCTGGGAAGCTATACTTCACAGTAATTCACCCTTTTCTTCAGTCATTATTTTTCCTGCCAAGAATACTTTAAAAATTTGGCTATTCTTTCTGGGCTTCTTATCTATTACAACTGCTACATTAAATTGGAGTCAATTTACCATATTTAACTGGTAAGTCAATTTCCCAAGATAAAAGCACTCAAATTCAGTTCTGGAACAGGGAAAGGTCTGGAATGTGTTAAAGCAACATGGATGCAGCCCATGCAGGACACTGGCAGGAAGTCAAGGTCACAGTCTGTCATAGGGGTAAGAGCCTCCAATGGCCACAGCAAAATATCTTCCTTTTTTCCCTCACCCGTCTCGTCACTCAACTCAGCCATACCCACTTCCTTGTCTCCCATTTTAAAGGTGCAGAAAGACTTGGAGACTCATAGTTGCCTGTGATCTGGGTAGCACATTCTCATTACTACCTTGGCTGTTTTTTTCCTAGTGTTGCCCCTGACCAAGTGACCAATGCTATATAATCCTACTTGGTAACTGATAATCATTCTTATTATAGCTTCAGATTAAATAGAAAAAGTACAGCCATTTTTTACAGGAAACAAGGTGGGGAAATCTAGCTTTGTTTTGAGTCAGACCAATTAGGCACGCTTTTCAAATAATGTTCAAAGAGGACATTAAAAGGAGAAAGGGATAGGAAGGGGTGTGGAGAATTTTGTAGACCACAGTTGATTTGAGTGTTTTATTTGTAAATAGCATGTTATTTTACTAATGGAGTTGAATTACATTTAACCACTCTATAAACGTTGGTTTGTATTCCATTTAAACATGTTATAAAGAGCTTTTAGCTATTTTTGAGCAAGTAAGGCTGCCCTGCCTATTTATAAACACTTAGGTGGAGTATCAGATTTCCAATAACTAACAATATGATTATCTACCCAGCGACTTGGAAAGAACTATATTCACAATGTCTTATGACTGGCAAGTATACTGTCTTTGACATGGAATACTAAGCACACAGCATGCTGAAACACTGGGGGAAGGGGTTCCTTTTCTCTACCAGTAACTGCTAACCTGCCTGGCAACACATGGGGTATCCTGAACTGCCTTGTGAAACAGAACCTGCTTCTCAAAGGGGATGCAGGGAAATGGGGACATAGGATTCACCAGAAGTCAGAGCTTTTTCTGAAATCTTGGCAGTTACGTGACTGTTGTTATTTTTCTTATTGATCACCACACCAGATCTGTTCAGCCTTGTAATAAAAACAGATAAAGGGGGTGACCAAATCAGAATAAAAACGAAGAGGGAGGCTAAATGCATTATTGTGCATTATTATCCTCATAAATGACCTGACAGATACATAGCCCAGTAGAATAAAATGAATGGTACGTTTCTTTTTCCCATCGTCTTATATCAGGAAAAGTCTGAAGTGGTACAGAATCTCCATTTTTTAAACAAATAATCACCAAACTATTCTATGTTTAACAGACATCTTGTTTATTTTTTCATGTTCTGTATTCCTCCATGAAGAGATACCCGTTAGAAATGTTACCATACATATACCCGCTAAAAGTATTATTCTTGTGCTTTCATTAATCATCTTATAGTGCTCTTGGAATGGAACGCATACATATTAGGGAACTTACTTATTGTGAAGTTCTTACCAAAATCTATAATTTGAATTTGATATGAGGAAAAGACACCCTCAAATTGAGGGACTTTTAACAAAATAACTGAATGATATTCTTCAAAAGTCAGGAAAGATAAAGACTGAGAAATTGTCCCAGATTGGAGACTAAGAAATCAGGAAAACTAAAAATAATGTGTAAACCTGGACTGGATCCTAGGTCAGAAAAAGAATACTAGTGGTACAATTAGAAACATTTTTGTAAGGTCTGTAGATTAGTTAAGAGTATCCTATGTTAGTTTCCTGGTTTCAATCATTAAACTAAGATTACATAAGATGTTAACATTAGGGGGAGTAAGGTGAAGGGTATATCAAAATTCTTTGTACTATTTTGCACATATTTTGTAAGTTCAGAATCCTTTCAAAGGAACAGTTAATTTTTTAAATTAAAAACAAATCTGAAAATCTAGATATTTAGATTTCAGTGCATATCTGCAAGGAGTTGATGCATTTCTGAGAAAAATAAAATGGAGATTTCAAGTTGCTTGTATTTACATAAGATCAGTGAATAGAATGAATGAGATGAGACCCACGAAGGCAGAAAGACACACAGTGAAAGGCATCCTATGATGGTGGTCGGCACTGACAAAGCATTTCAGGACTTCCTCTTGGAGTCACACCAAGCAGATGATCACTGGCCTCGTCACAGCCATGTCTGTGCTACAGAATCAAAGGCAGGCTTTTCTCTGATTGGTTGGGTCAGGCTGCTAATGAGGCAAAGGTCGTGGGTTGGATCCGCTCTCAGGGCCTGTGAGTGTCACTCTGTCTCCTGACATTTCTCTGATCACAGAGAGCCAGGTGTGACAGCTCGACTGCACCAGCACAAGGCTGGCTCTACTGTGGAGAAATAATGAAGACCCACACCCTCCCTAAGGCCACCTTTAAACATAATAGGCATACTTGAATAGAATCCCTGTCATCTAAATATGTTTCTAAAAGTAACTGCACCAGGAAAGGGATCCCTTATTAGATTCACTTTCCCATATTTAACCTATAATTAGGAGACCTGGAAGGGTGAAGCTGATTGCCCTCCAATGCAATTCACAGACACAGAGAAATTCTTGAAAGCCACATTACCTCCTTAGCAGAAGCATGAGCTAGCTTTAAAGGCATGAGCTCTGATTTAATATCGCTTAGGCAGCCACCAAAGAACATAAGGAATGAGGCTGGCTGACCTTGTTCCTGACGGACATTTTTCGGTTTTCATGTTCCAAAAATTATTAAGAAGGGGCCTTTATCAACATGACTTCCTGAGTCTCTTGTGTTTACGAGGAGAGCTTTCCTGATGTACTCATGATTTCAAACTGGAAGGTAAGCATGAAGATGGAAAAGTCTTTGTTTCAAGTATCAGTATGTTTTAGAGACAAAAGCAGCTAAGAAATTAGAACAGATTTAAGCATACGAATTGATTTCATTATCATGAGCAAATACAGTAATCTGAAAGAAAATTTACTTGTGTGGTAATTTTTAAGTTTAAAAAAAAAATCATTTAGTGGGCTTTAGTCTCTTCCACCTACAGTTAGAAGAGCTGAATCTATACTAAGTGAAGTTATCCCTTTGAAATTATTTTTTAATTTTTTATTGGCGTATAGTTGCTTCCCAGGATCTTCCCTGATGGCTCAACAGGTAAAGAATCCACCTTCAGTGCAAGAGACACAGGAGATACAGGTTCAATTCCCGGGGTAGGAAGATCCCCTGGAGGAGGAAATGGCAACCCACTCTAGTATTTTTGCCTGGAGAATCTCACGGACTGAACAGCCTGGTGGGCTACAGTCCATGGGTTTGCACAGAGTTGGACACAACTGATGTGACTTAGCACACACACAGGTATAGTTGCTTTCCAGGTGGCGCTAGTAGTAAGAAATTTGCCTGACAATGCAGGAGATATAAGAGACATGGGTTTGATCCCCTGGAGGAGAGCATGGCAACCCACTTCAGTATTCTTGCCTGGAAAGTCCCATGCACAGAGGAGCCTGACGGGCTACAGTCCTAAGGTCGCAAAGAGTCGGACAAGACTGAACAAACACATCCACATCCATAGTTGCTTTACAGTCTTGTGTTAATTTCAGTTTGTAAACATAAAATGGCTGGGTGACAGGGAAGTGCCTTTGAATGGCAGCATTCCCCACTCCAGTGCTTTCTCCAGCAACAGATGGATCTTCAGGTCCTCCCAGCATTTACTGGACAAGGCGAGGTTTGGAAATGAGCAATACATACCCGCCCTTCAAAATCTTATAAATCTCTCTTGCTGCTGCTGCTAAGTCACTTCAGTCGTGTCCGACACTGTGAGACCCCATAGACGGCCTCCCACCAGGCTCCCCCGTCCCTGGGATTCTCCAGGCTAGAACACTGGAGTGGGCTGCCATTTCCTTCTCCAATGCATGAAAGTGAAAAGTGAAAGTGAAGTCGCTCAGTCGTGTCTGACTCTTGGCGACCCCATGGACTGCAGCCCACCAGGCTCCTCCATCCATGGGATTTTCCAGGCAAGATTACCACAGTGGGATGCCATTGCCTCTCCTAATATCAGTGTACTCAATAGATAGCAGGAAAATGAGCTGTTTCCCTAGTTTGAGACTTGTCCAAAGTGCCTCATGATAACAGAAATGAAATGAAAACTAGGAACGTAGTCTCCATCTAAAATTTGTGAAACCATAGTCCACCTGGGCTGAGTAGAGCTGAGGACAGCTACAGAAATCAATGGTAGCAAAACCAACACCTGTGGAAGAGAAGGGAGGTAAAATCCCTCAAGACTCTGGAACCACTTGGTTATAAATATTCTTAAACCAAGGCTTATAAGACAAAGACACCAGCCCATATTATACTGAAACGGTTGTCATTTTTAAATGAAGCGATTCACATTCAGCCACTCCATCTTGATTTGTTTTCCCACAGGCAGATCTGAATAGGCATATCCCTGTGTTCCTTTTTTATAGATTTTTACAATACCAAGAATAGACTAATTTCATATTTCTATTGCCTGGTTCCTTTACCAGTACACCAAACATAAGGAAAAACAGTCCGAATTATATTCCTCTCTGGAAATAGTTATAAAAGTTTATGTCATTCCACATATACATTCTGCTAGGAGAGCTGGGAGAAAAAATTACCTGCAACAAATTGGTGCATGAAATAAGATACAACATTGCTGTCCCAGGGAAAAGCAGAGAATATGTTAAAGAAAAATATTTTGTATGACACTTGCTAAAGAATGGTATGAGTGACTTTATACAGGACCATGGCAGTAGGTATGGGGATCACTGCAGTGGGATTTTGTAGGAGGAGAGAGTGATCTGGCTCAAGTCAGAATAGAACAAGAAGTAGGGGTTTTACAGCCAAGGAGTGAGATGTGAGTGGTGGTCAATAAATGGAAAATTACTAAGAGGGAGGGCAATTATTGCTAAACTAGCCTACCAGGACTCTTGCTCAAGGCAGGCCATGGTGATCAGATGTCACCTGGGGGATGGTGGGAGTGAGGAACCCAATCATATATCAAGGATGATCAGATATCGGGGATGGAGTATTCTGGCTAAATCAACTTAGCAGGACTCTTGCTAAAATCAAGCAATGTAAAAACAAACACAGAAGCCTCAAAGTTGAGGCTTAGTTAGAGAGAAGATTCAGAGGAGGCTGACTGAAGTTTGGTCAAGGAGAGACTCTTTGTCAATAATGGGAAGTTACCTCCTAATCAGGACCCAGCTTCCAGTACTGCAGGGTGAGCCATGAGGATACAGGAGTCATGACTGCTCTTGGAAAGTCAATAAAAGCAGTGAGGACCCCTATTCAGGGCTGAACAAACCCCTCCAAATAACTCACTCAACCTCTTTTCTGCCCATGCTTCTATTGGAAAATCATGAAGAATTTCTTTTCATAGTTTATTCTGCACGTTTTCACACATTATCTCATTCAAAATAAATCATTTTACAAGTGAGATAGTTGACACTCAGAAGCCAAGGTAAGACTCAAGAGGCCAAGGTGGAGACATGCCCCAGCCTGCAGAGCTGTTCCTCTTCTCCCCATCTCCCATGGGGGAAGTCTGTTTCCGACCAGCATCCTCATGACGACAGGCCTGCACCCTCTGGGATGCAGGTGCCTTAGATCACCTCTCTTTTTCTCTCAAAATCCACAGAATGCACATTTGCCCAAAGGGCCCCTATCAATCCTACCAAAATATCACCTCAAACTGAATGCAAAGCATTCATGGCTTCCTAAATGATCCTCTTAATAATTATAATGGCCCTGTTGGAGACAGAAGTAGTTTTGCAATCTTACTTTTAACCATGGTGACCTATCACCTAAAAATTCACATTCAGACATGAACACATGCATTACATTCAAGCTGGGAAAGCTCGAGAAGCATCACGACTCCCTGATCAAGTTTTAGTCCGAGTGGAAAAACTCCACAACATTCAAAACTCCGAGAACCACTATAGTCCATCTGAGATTGGTTAAATCCGTGCATGCAGAACCCGCAGTTACAGAGGGACAGCCATACGTCAAAATGAAAACACCTGAACAAACAGCAGCTGAGAAAAGTTTCTCTAAACTTTAACAGAGCTTTCTGAGAATTCAGCTGCCAGAGACAGAAAGAGAGAGAAGACTTACTCTCAGCACCTAGAGAATGTGAGAATCCTGCTGCCACAAATCCCCCTCCAGGGACCTTCCAGTCAGGCAGGAGAGTGACCATTCGCACCAGCACCTGGATGAGAATTGTGAAAATGTGTCACAAACCTTATCAGAATCTCCCACACTTTCCCACAGAAGCTCTGACCACCAACATGCCCTTATTATGCTGATAACATATAAATCTTTACCCATGGCTGTTCAAAGAGATTCTCTTTATAGAATGCTACTGCATGAGTGTGCAATAACATTTTCTCCTGTTACTCTGAAGAAAACTCCAGATTTTCAATTGATTCACAGGCCCCAACCACCACCATTCAGACCTCACTTGGTCAAGGAAAAGTTTTCCTGCCAGGTCTCCAAAATCAACAAGCCACTGAAATGACCCTGCTCCCCCTCACCTCCATGATTCCTGCCATGAGAGAATAAACTTCAGTTTGTTTAAGCCACTATTGGTTGGATTTTCTGCAACTTGAAGCAGAAAGAAGAGCTAGTAGTTCACCCTATTGATTCTTTTTGAGCCAAGACACAAGTGTCCACTCTCCATTCCCCAAAATGATGGGAAAAGTCATAGTTCAGACTTGGACCCCAGAACAATCACAAAAGAAAGTGGAACCTTGTCTGGTTAGATCTATGTTCTAACTTCTATATATCGCTAATGTAGATCAGCTTCTCACATTTTTCTGTGCACAAACTATATCAGATCTGGATTAATCTGGTAAAATGAATAACACATTTTAAAAACACTCCCATGGCTTTCAAAAACCCCTTTATTGTTCAGAAAATGTTTAGTTTGGGAAAAAAGGAACTATGTGTTTTCATAATTAAACGACACTCTTTTCCCTGAAGTCCTCGGTTTGTTGAGGGACGTTTGGAGCTAGGTGATGAAGGGTAGATGGAGAAATGCTGAAAAGGCAGATCACCCAGAAAAGCTTCTCAAGAGGATCCCCCAGCCAAAGTCTTCCCCACATCTGTGGCATTTTCAGTTTCCGGGGTTTCTAGTGGTCCAACCTATGACACTTTGCAGCAAGTGTCAGTCACAGAGACACACAGTGTGGCACCCACCGGGAGCCATTCCCTAGCTTTTCTGGTCCTGTACATCCTCCCTTCTCCATGGAGAAGTTAGAGTCCTTGAACTGAATCTGTGTTTCTTCCAGAGTTAGCAGTAGAGGAGGAGGCGGAGGTGGGAGTGAGCTGAGTTCTAGGCAAGAGGGCTGAAAGAAGCAGGATGGAAGGATGGGAAGTAATGAGCGCCACACCGAGACCTGTGTCCCAGTGGGAAGCATTCAGAAACTTTGAGAAACTGAATGGGAACTTGACTACAAAGCCCAAACCTTTAAATTAACCTGGCAGTTGGCAAGACTCTAATAGAATATTTTCACATTTTAAAAGCTCCGTGAAAACTATGTGAATCTCAGTATCTTCATTCACAAAATAAAAGTATGGGAATAAGTGGGTCCTGAGATTCTTGAGGCTCTGAGATCTTATAATTCTATAAATGTCTTCATGAGAGGATTTTGGCCATAGCTTTTTCAAGTTAAATCCATATCTCTTTCAACAGCCTGAAGAAAGAAAGCTCACAGGTTTGAAAAAGAAATTCTCATATTACCACCCCCCCTCCAATGGAATAGCTAGTGTATTTACTTCCAGCCCAACAATTGAGTCTCATAAATTAGCAGGTTTGGTAAATCCTTCTGTAAATTTTTTTAAAAAACACCCACCATGTATCAGAGACACGGGCTGCATTCAGGATTCAAAGAAAGATAAGATACAGCATCTGCTTTCCTTGCTTAGCTTACACCAACAATTTTTCAAATATTTGTTCTAAATATTATTGAATAAATTAATGAAAAATTAGTGTGACCCTATAATAATTATTCTAAGGGGAAGAATCTTCCTTTTCACCACCTGAGGTTGTTAACATAAAAGAGAATTATCTTATTCCTCTGGCTGAGTATTTTTGGCCTGGCACCCAATAGCCCATAATGAGGGTGTGGACTGCTGTTGGATGAACAGCAGAGTAGGGCACCCCTACCCATTCTGAATGCTTTCTTGCACAAACATTAGTAAACATGCTATGGAGGGTTAGGTATTTCTTTGTTGAAGGGTTCAGGTAATTTTTCCAAAAGCTGACAGAGGAGAGAAATGAGGGTGAAGGATGGGATCAATTACTACTCTCCAACCTCAAAAGGAAGAGGCTCTTCTTTCAAATGTGCCCCACATGGATGGTCCAGTTTCTTCTCTTATTCTATTCTTCTTTCTGTCTCCCCCTTTTAAGTTTCATCCTCACCTATAACCTAACATCACAGTCTCCTTCCTTATCTCAGGATATCCCAAATCCTCTAGCAAATAATTATTTGTTAGAATAATTGACTCTAGTCAGTTTCTTAGAAACTTGAGTCAATTTGTTAGAAACTGACTCTAGTCAGTTTCTGCTTCTAGGAAATTTCACAACTTTAGGCACCTAGTACATAGCAAAGCTTTCTCCCAGACAAAATTTCTGTTGGTACGCAAACTGAAAAGAGGGTTCCCTAGCCCCACTTAGGAAATGAGGAGCTCACAATCCTTGGATTTAGGTTGATGGTGAAAGGAGAGAAACAGTAGAGCTCTCTCTCGGGATTGAGGTGACTTTTATTCAAATATAGCAACAATGTCCACATCCTGAAAAGAAACATATGTGGACTAACTTCCTTCCACTGCCCATGTGTACTTGTCCTAGTAGTATTACTTTAAGAGTGACGGTTTACATTTATCCATCATGCTGAGAATATAGACATATGCAAGCAGATATTGATAAACAGACAGAAACAGGAGTGACTCCATTTAATGAGACTGAGAAAGGCTTCACAATGTGATATTTAACTTCGCATATGAAGGTAGTTCACCAGGCACAGAGGTGGTATAAGGATGGAAATTCTGAGGTCATATTTCAGGCAAGGGGAAAATATGAGCAAGGCACAGAGGCATGAATATGTCTGGTGTGTTAAAGACATTATTAAAAGGTAGTCATTCTAAGAGTATTTTGGGAATTGTAGACCTGTGGCTTCCTTCCTAGTTGCTACTCTAGGAAAGACTTTTGAAGGCTCAAACAACTTTTGAGAAATAACAGTGGGAGACTCTGAGATGGTCCCCAGCTAATTTTATAAACATCCTTCTGATGTTAAATGAAGCTGTCTAGAGGATAACGGAAGCAGAGTCAGAGGGAAGAACAAAGCCATGTACACTGCTGTTTGTACAGACTACGTCTCCAATAAAATATAAACTTCAGTTCTATCTGTCATTCCATGGCTTCTTAAAGTGAGTAATTCAATCTGACCCTTATTTTCCACAAACCAATTTAAGCAAAAAAAAAAAAAAGTTACCATGGGGTTACTCCAGGAAGCATGAGAGCCTGCAAGGATAAAGTAATTATAAGACAGCAGGATAGCATGATAGAAGAGATCACTGATCGAGAAGAAAGACTGTGAAAAGTGCCAACAGAAAGGTATAATCCAAGAAATGAGAGGTGATGTCTAAATAGAGGCATCAGTGAAGGCTTCCTGAGGGAAACGGTAAGCTAGGAGGTCATGGAGACGGGGTAGGGGTTTGGCAGGTAAACATGTAGAAGGAAGGTAGTTCAAGAAGGAGCAGCACGAGGTGGGAAAACCATAGCATGTGTAGAGTGTCCAGTGAAACTTCTGGAGATGATGAAAATATTCCATGTTTACACCGCCCAGTACAATAGTTACAAGTTACATGGAGCTACTGAGCACTTTAAATTTAGTTAGTGCAACTGAGGAACTGAACTTGTCATTTAATATAATTTTAATTAACTAGCCACTGTGGAAATAAACAAAGACCAACCAAACGAGAACAGGCTAAGTCTCTTTACACAGAGTTTGCTCTTACAAGAGAGTCAGACACTGTCAGTCTACACTCTGCATTTTATAGAGGCTCAAAGGCAGGCAGGGGAGCAGGAGAGCTTTATGGTGTTAAAAAGGGAAGCAAGGCTTCAGGTGTGTCCTGACTGAAGGCTGTCAGCCTGGGGAAGGTGCAGGCATTAAAAAGTGGTGCAACCTATGTGGCTGGTTAGGGGTACACAGTTGGCTTTCTCTGATTTGTCCTATGCTGGAAATGGAGACAAAAAAGAGAGAAACTGTCAGTTATGAGTCAAGTCCTGGTTTGGGGGCACTACTGTTGCAGGGGTTATTGTTCAGCTTCCTGGAGTGTTGCTCGAGATAGAGGTCCAACTTTCTATAGTTTTGACATACAGACAACAAGCTGGTTACAGTATATCACGGGCTGCTGTTCTGGGTTATCTGCTACAGATGGTGTGTCAGAGTTCTAGCTTCATATGTGGTCTTCACATCTGTATATGCGTTCTCTCACCACTAAAGGCTGGTGGCTGCAGCATCAGATGGTGCAGTCCTGTAGCAACAAGAGATTTGCTTTGGTGAAATATAGGATGTGTTTCCAGAAATGGTAGGACATAAGGCTGAGAAGAGAGAGAGAGAAGACCAGAATGTGGAATCCAGGATGCCAGTCTAAAGAATTTGTGTTGTTACATCAATAAAGTATCATGGGAAATTTAACAGCAGGAAGCTACATGACCACAGCTTTGTTTTATATGGATTAATCTAATTTTAACATGTAAAATGGAACTGAAAAAGAAGTTGCTGGAAATAGGTCAACATACTTTCATAGTCCAAGCGAGAGGAAGTGAGGCTGCAGGATGCTAGAAACGTGAATGAAAAGAAGTGAGCAGGGGCAAAAACAATTTGGATGCACTACCCGGAGTTCTTGAAATCTGATCGGATATGAGGAATTAAAACACAAGAGGCTTCCCAATGACTTTTGAGCCCACAGTAGGTAGAAGATCATAGATCTTTTAAGGACTAAGAAAGTAAAGAAATAGCAAGGTTGGAGAATAGTGCAAAGAGAAGGAGAATGATAAATTTGAGTTTCAGACTAATCAGCCTCAACAGACTGAAAACAAATAAAAATTAGGAAAAATAAATCAGAAGAAACCAAGAGAAAATGTACATTCAAACAAGAGAAAGAACCCCTGAAAGATTAATAAATAGATATGCCAATCAAAAATTACATTATTTAATGGGGAAGATCCCCTAGAGAAGGAAATGGCAACTCATTCCAGTATTCTTCCTTGGGAAATACCATTAACAGAAAAGCCTGTGGGCTACAATCCATGGGGTTGCAAAAGAGTTGGATATGACTTAGCGAATTAACAACAAACAACAAGATTCAATAAACAATTATGTTCAGTTCAGTTCAGTACAGTCGCTCAGTCGTGTCTGACTCTGCGACCCCATGGACTGCAGCACACCAGGCCTCCCTGTCCATCACCAAATCCCGGAACTTACTCAAACTCATATCCATTGAGTCAGTGATGCCATCCAACCATCTCATCCTCTGTTGTCCCCTTCACCTCCTGCCTTCAATCTTTCCCAGCATCAGGGTCTTTTCAAATGAGTCAGCTCTTCACATTAGGCAGCCAAAGTAATGGAGTTTCAGCTTCAGCATCAGTCCTTCCAATGAATATTCAGGACTGATTTCCTTCAGGATGGACTGGTTGGATCTCCCTGCAGTCCAAATGACTCTCAAGAGTCTTCTCCAATACCACAGTTCAAAAGCATCAGTTCTTTGGCGCTCAGCTTTCTTTCTAGTCCAACTCTCACATCCACACATGACCACTGGAAAAATCATAGCCTTGACTAAACAGACCTTTGTTGGCAATTATGTATTCTACTTCAATCCACAGATTATGCTTAAGACACAGTTTTCATATGGTTTCAATTAAATTAAGAGTCTGTTCAACATAAACAGAAATATCAGGAATTTTTTTTTTTTAAGATAAAAGACTTGATTTGGCTCTCTGCTCTGCTTGAGTTTTATTAGTTGCTTAAAATAAACAAATCTAAACAAATGTTCTTAGTAACATGCTCTGCTACTATTTAATACAGTCTTTGTAAGAAGACTCCCACACTTTTCAAGAGATTGTAATCAAGGAAATACTGGTTTCACGGAAGAGACTGAATGCTCATCAAGGCTTTGGTGTCAACTAGTATTTCCTCTTCCTGGTTAATCAGTCTCATTTGGTTTATAGAAACTTTTTTAAAATTTTCATCCCATTGTATCACTTTTCTTGGTGCTTCTGTGGCAAAGGTTATTCTAATTCAAGCACACCAGCTCCCTGAGTAGGTGATACTCAACAACCAGGACCCTTCCTACCAGCCACTTTCCTACAGCTGTCATCTTTCCAATATCTCACATGGAAACTGATCAGTGAGGGGTCAGCTAGTTCAAAGGCAGTTGACAAGCGTGACAAAGATGCCCTCCTCCCAAATGACCACCACCGTGTGAGATCTCAGAAGCCAGAGAGTCTTCTTCAGTTCAATGCCACCTTTGATGTCCCTCATAAAAAGGGGTCCCTCACACTACTTTTGCTGAATGAATCACTAAAACAAACAAACAAACAAAAAAGTCGGGGGAAGTCTGAAAAGCAAGGTGAAAAGCTTGACATATGCTACATCCTCAAGGATCATTACATCCTTCATTTAAGTACTTGCTGAGTGCAAACTACAGGTCAGACAGTAGTAGCCCACTCCCTGATATAAAGAGATAAATACTATACAGACCCTGTCTTCCAAAAATAAATTAAATTAAAATCTTTCTTATCTATGTTTTCATGTAAAGTTGACAACTTATCACGCTTAATTCCTATGGCATTTAATATGCGGCACTGCACTGCACTTATGCTCAAATTCTTTATTTAAAAAAAAAAACAGTGTTGAAGGATATCACTGTCACTTTTCATGAATGCCAAGTCCTTCTGTTTGCGGGCTCTTTCACTTTAGTGGTTTAAACAAGAAGATGTGATTGAAAAGTAAAAACACAACTCAGCTATTTCATACTGAGGAAGTAAACGTGCTAAAGAACATTTTTTTCTAGTCTCAGAACAAAATCCAAACAAGCTAAAAATCAAATGCAAGTTCTTTGTTTCAAGAATCCCCCCTTAAAAAAGTGAATCCTTATAGACCAGACTATATAAGTTAACTAACATGAAACTTTCCAACTCTATTTATTCTTCAAAATTTTTTTTCTGTTGGAGGATAGTTGCTTCACAATGTGTTAGTTTCTGCTGTATAGTGAAGCGAATCAGCCACACATACACGTACACCCCCTCTTCCGTGGATGTTCCTCTCATTTAGGTCACCACAGAGCATTAAATAGAATTCTCTGTGTTATCCAGTCAGTTCTCACTAGTTATCTATTTTATAGATAGTACGGTATATATGCCAATCCCAACGTCCCAACCATCCCACCTCCTTCCCCCATTGGTATCCACACATTTGTTCTCCTAACTTCATCTTACCTTAAATCAATCAAGATTCTTTCCAAAATCAAACCAAAAAAAAAAAAACTGGATATTTAATCAACTGGTTTCAAAAATATATAAAGGGAAGTAATTAAGATACACTGATAACAAATGCATAATAATAAAATTGTGAAAAAAATAAATAAAATAAAATTGTGGTCACTTATTTTCAGTTGCCTTTTCTTTTCACATCCTTAATATTTCACAGATAAAAAAGCAGTCATAAACAGGATTTGGTTTGAATCTGTGACTATACATTTTTAGAGCAATTTTACTTATCACTCATGTAATATATGCAAATCTGGAGTTGAATACAGCCTTAGGTGCTAAAAGTCTTATTCTCAGCCTTAAGGAAAGTATTAATGAACCACAGTTCTGATTCCCAAAGCCAAAGTAAAATATCTCACTGCTGTAGTGATCTAGAAACTAGTAGTTCTATTTGAGTATTTTCAAAATCCAAAGGAGCCTGTAAAAATGGATATCATTCTGAAAGCAATGATCCAGCACCATCCTCAGTGGTAAAGTTTTCTCCCTGGGATTTTTGCCAACCTGGAAAAAGATCAATACCACATTCAGATAGATTTATTTCCAATAAATAAATAACTCACATATGGGAAAGTCACCTAATGCTACACTGAGCTCTCAGACTCCTCATCACTCCACTCCCTCAGACTGCATTTATTGGAAGCAGAACAAGACTCAAGGAAGTCTCAAAGCCACTGCGTGCCCCTTCTGCACACGGCTCTGTCCTTCACAGTCTCTGCTTCCTTATAGTCCCATCATATGAATAAATGCTTATCAAGCTTCCTAAAGAAAGAGGTCAGCACTTTCAGGAAGCAGCATGCCTGATGAGGCCAAGAACAGTGGACACTGGGTTCATTCTTATTTCAAAGAGACTATCTATCTGAAGGGTTCTGGCAAGCGTAACAATCCAACTCAGGCCAATGTAGTCAGAAAGGAGATTTCATCAAAACACACCACGGAGCTCACAGAATAGAATTAGGAAGATCATAAAACCAACCTGGAGGATATACACATGGAAAAGAGGCCCTCTTGCACAGGAAGGAGCCATCATGGAAACAGTAACAAGGGGACTGGAGAAACAGCCCAGCACCCCCACCCCCTTAGACTAAGACAGGCCAGCTAACGTGGACCCTGATTCCTCTTGGCTGCATTAACTGTGACCACAAGCCAGGGTGGCTCTGATATCTCAACCAATCCCAGAAGAGAAGTACAGTGACAATATAAGTACCCAGGACTTAAAATGAAAACTGACATAATGACCAGGCTCAGAACTGAAGCTGTCAAGGCACAGAGAAGTCCAAGGCAAAATTAACAAAGGCTGATGATTCATAAACTTGCAGTAAAGGAACCCAGCTCTTCCCCTGTTCTTGATTCAGTAGGTGTCCAGGGTTGTAGGTTCTATGGAAGTTAAAAGAGCAAATACTGAGAGGATGTCTGATTGGCAAGCATTCTGCTGAGGTGGGATTTTTGGAGGTAGGAGATGTTCTAACTGGTCTTCAGGTACATGTGACAGTCCCTCGTTGGCTACAGTGGGGAGGGTTGGGGGCAAATGTTCAATTTTGAGGACATTTCAAAAGAGAAAGAAGTTTTCAATGTCAGGGACAGTGGGATTTCTATTCTGCCCATTATGTAGAACAAGACAAGGTAGAAGGGAGGGAGGGGTGCTTTTTACAGCAATGGTCCTTGTGGCAAGCTAACTCCCAGGACAGGTATTTTCTCAAAGTTTAGGAGAGAAACTGGGTCAGGAACCAAGGGAGGCCCCATGTGGCACAGATGCAAACCAGAGAAAGCGGGTGCAGGGTAGCACTGACAATTGTTTTCCAGCAGTTTTCTGCCATCTCAGCTGAATTTACTGGTCCAGCCGTAGAAACAGCAGCTATCCACAGAAGAGTCTGGGTTTTCAGATCTCCCAAATACAATATTTCCATCACTGGGATTGTGAGCTTCTGGTCATCAGAACTGCAGATTGCTTTTGCATTGGGTTTCCTCTATGCAGTCGGACATTAAGAACTTTGACATGAAAATAAGGATGCTACACAGAATATGTGCTACGGACTAAATGTTTGTGTCCCTGCCCAAATTCGTATTTTGGAACCCTAATCACTTCATGGGATGGTTATTGGGAGGTGGGACTTTGGGAGTTTAGTAGGATTAAATGAGGTCATGAGAGTGGAGCCCTCTCAAAAGAAATATATTAATGCTCTTAATGGAGAAGGAAATGGCAACCCACTCCAGTATTCTTGCCTGGAGAATCCCATGGACAATTCATGAGAGACTGAATCATGAATTCATGAATCATGAATTCATGAGAGAGTCACGAGAGAGACTGCTTCTCTCTGCTTTCTGCCACTAGAGGACACAGCTGGAAGTCTGTAACCCAGCAGAGGGCTCTGACCAGAACTTGACCATGCTGGTGCCCTGGTCTTTGGCTTCCAGGCTTCAGAACTGTGATAAATAAATATCTGTTGTTTAAAAATCAGTCAGTCCATGGTACTTCTTTTACAGCAACCATGACTATGTCACTAACATATCGGTAAGGCTATCATTAAAAGGCATTGGGCAGCCCCTGAACCTGATCCAACAATACAAAATTATAAAACTGTTCTCCAAATTGACCCTACAGCACTGTGTCTTTCAAGTTAATAGCTTACCCTCTATCATTTCTTCCTATACCACTGTAAGTGTATATGTGTGTTGTGTATGTGGGTGCACACTAGACTGAGGATCCAGGTTGGAATGAATAAAAAGAAAAGAAAAAGAAAAACTAAGAAGTTCAGAAAACATCTGGGAAAAGTCTGTGATTTCTACATAGCCTGATTTAAATTTTATGTAAATACATATACTTGGCACCTTAATTTAGCTTTCAGTAAAAACCAAGTGATGACCATTATTTTTAACATTTCATTAGCTTTTCACCGTGTTCCTTATGAAATTACCTAGTCAACATTCTCATGCAAAATTTATCTTAAATGCTTAGTACCAATCTCTTTGATTAAGTGCCTCCTAACAAAAGCAAAGAAGAGAAAAAACGTTGTTCACTCTGTCCACTTGTTTAAATTAAAATCAAACTTCTGGAGGAAAGAAGTATCTTTAATAAGATACTTATCACACTGAGAGCTTTAAATACCAAATATCACTGTGTATGAAATACCCACATCTTTGAAAGAAAGGACCAATAAAACCCTACCATGAATTCACCAGGAGTTAATACATAGTTTGAATGGTATTTGTGTATTTTTTCTGATATTTTCTGAAAATGCAGAAGGGAATGTTAGTTTTTTTCAAATACATTTTCTTTTTTTTATCAACAAAAGCTAGTTTGAACAAAGCAGCTTTTTGTTTTTTCTTTATTAAATTCATACCTGTACACAAATTGCCCTTCTCATTTGTAGTTTTGGTGTTCTGATTACTGTTGCTTTCTCCTTCTTGTTTTGCAAGTTCATAATTTGATGGTTGCCTTGGTAATAGAAAAGTGGATTCAAATCTTCTCCAATGATAACCATCTCTATGCCACATTATATACTGGATTTCATTCAGGTGTATTCTCCTTTCTATTTTTCCCTTTGTGAAACTGAAAGTTACTCCTTCCTTTGTCATCCTGATTTCCATTTTCTAAATACTTTTCTAACGGCCAGTAGGCCAGTATATCTTTATTCTATTCAAATGAAAATTGAGTCCATGATTTTATATGCATTTGAAAAATACACATTTGCACTTGCTTTTTAACCAGTACTGTGACTGGGCACCACCTGCACAGACAATCACTCACACCTACTATGTCTGATAGCTACCCTGAGCAGGGATTTCAGGAGGACTAAGATCTGGGGTGTAGGGCAGTCAGGAACCATGGGGCTGGGGAGCACCTGGTGAACTCCATCGAGCCATCAGGCAGCACTATTCCTTAGGCTGGCAGAGAGTTTCTGCTGCAGTGGCTGGTCCAATCTCTCCCTCTTCCGTGGGTGATTGTGGAAAGAAGCTATATCTTATATGTAAAGCGTAAAGTCTCATAAATATAAAGAGACACCAGGTGTGGATTTGTAGTAAGGGCTGAGTACTTAAGAGTGGAAACTGTCCAGAGTCAGCACTATAAATGACTCAGATTGTCAGCATACTAGATTGATGGAGTTACAGAATTTTAATGCAGGAACTTGGGGTAATTTTACTCAGGAGTTTTTTCTTAATCTATAAGAAACCTATAGGAGATCCCTATATTTCAATAGATAAACTGTAGTGGAATCAAGCACTACTCAAATTATATGAAAATTTTAGGCTGCAAGAGTGTGTGTTTCTCAAAAAAACCAAAACAAAACAACCCCCCCCCCTTTTTTTTTACATTCTTATAGAGGCCTATGACAAACAGATCTTGTCACAGCTTGCATTTAGTTTAGGTGATAAATTATATGGTTTTCCTACTTTTGACCAACAAAAGGATAAAAACGACTGATTCAGTCCAACCTTCCATTTCCACACAAAAGCTATCATGCTATTTATTATTTTACAGCAGAAACTGTCAAGACATAAAAATTTATGAGACAAATTTATTTGAAAAAGTAAGTTGTAGTTAATAACACAGATCTGAAAACAAAGCAAAATTATTTAGGCACCACTAAGATAAATATTTTAATTATCAATATCAGCACTGTTGCAAAGTTAAAACATATTCCTAATCATAAGAAACAACTTGCTTGTGGCAGTGGTTCTGGGATTAATTAAAAAATGAGGGAAGTCCACTTTGTCATTGCAGTTCAGAAATGTTATTCTTTCAAATATCTTTTTAGTTCAAGTTAACAGATACCAATTGGGCTTTAACCATATACCAGACACTGTACTAGGTTCTATGGGAAGATAAGGATGAACAAGGCCATTGGTAAGCCTTCAAAGATATTAGGGTCTAACAGGGAAGAAAAAAATATATGAAAAATGGACAAAATGCAATCATTTAAAGCACAACTATTTATAAAGGATTAGGTTCAAATGAAATGGGAAGAAAATTCACAATAACAAAGGCTTACTTAACAAGATTAAATTTTCTTTAAAACATTCTTAAATTTTCGTCTCTTTACAAAAATATGAAATAGGCAGTTCAAAACTGGAGGGTTTTCTGCAGAGTCAAGGGCCCAGGCTTTCAATTGTTGATCTGTCATTTACGGCCTCTGGTGCCAATATTACCACAGACCTGGATGGCTGCTCCAGCTCTAGTCATCTCATCTGCATTCATGCCAGTAGAA
This sequence comes from Neotragus moschatus, assembly GCA_006410615.1. Lineage (NCBI taxonomy): Eukaryota > Metazoa > Chordata > Mammalia > Artiodactyla > Bovidae > Neotragus > Neotragus moschatus. Next base: position 702,519 of record SJYA01001803.1, read on the forward strand.
AGGAAGGAAGAGAAGAAAAACATACACATCTCCCCTTAAGGATTATTGTCAGAAGATACACATCTCACTTCCCCTTACGTCCTATCAACTAGACCTAGCTCACATGGCCATACCTGGCTATAAGAAAGTTGGAACTGTGGCCTTTATTCTTAACATACCTGGGTATGCCTGGGTAGCACTCATGTATTCTATTACTATGGAAGGAAAAATAAAGGAAGACAATTAGCTGTCTCTGCAACATCTATAGTGACACAATTGGAAAGGAGAAGGTAAATCCTTCTCTGCTGACAAGAAAGGTGTCCAATAAATATTTCCAAGTGAAAAGTGACATTATGGAGTCATATGTCTATTAGCATCCATTCAATATTTTTTAAAATGAGATATGTTTATCAGTGTCTGGAAAAATTTCTGAAAGTAACACTTGCCATTGGTTTACTCTGGGGAATAAATGGGATTGGGGAAGGAAGAGAAGAGGAAATATATATACTTCTTCAATTTTTGAATTTTTTGTTAGACTGCCTTGAGAACTTGTATTCTGCTGTCCTTTTAAAAACCAAGGGGTTAAAAAGAACAGGATACAAGGAAGAATGCAATAAGAGCTTTCAGAGTAAAACAGCAAATAACAGATGAAAGCCAACTAGGGATGGCTTTTGATTAGGGTGGTTTTGAGTTTGCCTTTTAAAACAACAAGCTTTAAACTGGTACAAATTTGAGAAGAAGATAATCCTGTGATGGAGTAAAGCATGAGTTGATTCAAATAGTAAAGGATCATAACTTGTGTCCACTGCCCTGAATGCAGTTGCAATGGATTATCATGAGCAGGAAAACTGGAAAACGTATTGAAACAAGATTACAGACTGCCTTGAAGGATTTGCTGAAGTTTTGGTTTCTACTCTGAAGCTGAAGGAACCTCAAAGATTTCCAAGCAAAGCAGTATCAATGACTATATTTGAAAAGATGAACTGGGCAGTAAACGGAAGAATATTCTGATCAAATGAAATATTGAATCTGGAAAGGCTAGTTAGGAGGCCTGACACCTCAGGTTCTGGATGGTGAGGTTCCATATTTGGTTAGAAGCCCTCGGAACTGGAAGGACTGGACAAATTCAAAGTATATTGGTTTTTATTTCCAGTATTGGGAAGATAGTGTAACAGTCTCGTTACCCACTTTGCTTTAGGAGGTGAAAGAGGAAGGTTGAGAACAACACTCTGAGTAGTTCAGAGAAATGTTGACGTTATTAACACAAAAGAAGAAACAGATTTATTTGAAGGAGAGGTTTAATTCCACTTCGCATCTTTTCAGAACACAGGTTTGTCCTCAGGATGAAAGTAAGGACTAGAAATGCAGCTTATTAATAATCTGTGGTAATACATTGATAATATGTACATTCAGAGGAGAGAACAGTGGGAGGGAAGTGGACCCAGAATCTTAAGAAGGAAGAGGAGAAGGGAAGGAAAATGAGCACAAACTTAGTCAGAAAAAGAAAATATTTCATTCTGTTTATGAAAGCATTGATTCCACTAATTCTCACCTTTCTATAAGCTAGCAAAAATTATGCCACTTATGTTACAGGGAAGAAAATAAGGAGTAGGCCTTCATTCATTTATTTATTAAGCCCTTATTAGAATGAGCACGAAGCTAGGCTCTGAGGATTCAATGTGAGCAAGTTAGTCCAAGCATCTGCTTTCATAGTACTTACAGTCTCGTGCAGTAAACAGTCAACAAAAAAAGAAATAATGAGTTAGACAATCACAGTTTGAGTGCAATAAAGGAAACAGGCAGAGTAATGCAATAGAGTACCTGGGGGAGGCTGCTTCAGAGAAACAACTAAGAGAAGTCCTCCTTGCAGAGGTGAACTTTGCCTTGAGATTTGAAAAATAAGGCTGAAAAGAAGTGGCAAAAGTCATTTTCACCACCCACAAGGTGAAAATACGAGCTCAAAACAGAAAAGGACCTGGTGTGTTTAAGAAACATGAAGAACCTACTGTGTTGCTGCTTACTGAATAAATAGCAGAGCCTGGTGGTCTACAGTCCAAGAGGTCACAAAGAGTGGGACACAACTGCACATAGCAGAGTAAAATGAGATGGGATTGGAAAGATGAGAGGATGAGAAGAACCTTGTAAATCACAGTGAATAGCCAGGGCTTCATTATCTGAAGAAAGAAGGAGCCAAGTGAAGGGTCTTAAGCAGGGAAGGGACATAATCCAATTCACATATTAGAAAAGGTCCAGGGTGGAAGATCAAGACATAAGATATAATGTGAGTCTGATTCAAGGCAGTGAACTAGAGATGGAGAGAAAAATAATTTGAGATACATTGAAGGTGAAAATTACAGGACTTACTATTGGAGAGAAGAGAGGGAAGATAAAGAATCAAGGATAACTCCTATTTTTGAGGCTTCGCAACTAAGTGGATGATGGTATCATATACGGAGAAGGGAAAGACTGGGAAGGGGGTTACTTTGGGCACAAGGATGATGGGGGTGTAGGAATGGGTTGAGGAGATAGCTATCAAAATCTGCATTTTAGAAATATTTAATATTAATATTGGAACAACTATTAGACATTCAAATAAAATTGTCAAGTTGGCGGTTGACTATATGTACAACTACAAATTTGAAATGTGTTGGAATATAGAGGGATTTAAAATCTTAGGACTGGATAAGTTTACAGACCAGGAAGAGAAAATCCATAGAAAAGAAAATCTGACCAATAACTGAGTCCCAAAGTCAGAAAACTCACTCCGGCCCCTTCCAAGAACCAGAGTCGACCTTAGCAATTATTTTACCTAGTCAACTAGTACTGGGATGGACAACGTCATTTTTTGGAACTTGGCTAAAGAGAGGTAGAATTATGAATATATTTAGTAGGTTCAGTAAGCCATATTTCTGTGACTCATAGCCTCTTTATTGTATAGTTAATTTACATTTTACCATCTCTATATAGGAACTTTTTACTATTTTTATATAGGAACAGCTTACAGGAACACTCTAATCACCATCTTACTTAGAGATTCTATGTTGGTTGTTACAAGCACAGGTCAGTTGGCAATTATCATGCCCTACTTTTATAAGGGAAAAATTCCATGGCAATTCTTAACTTTTTCACCATCAGAAGGCATGTGAAACATAAGATGCTTCTTGAGTTCACAATGTGAAACAAATTCTGGGCAGTTTTAACCTGACATTGAGCTACACAGTTCACGGGTGGTCATATGACAAGGCAACTATATAAAACATATGACAATGCAACTATATAAAAAGTAAGGACAAAGGGCTGCAACGCACTTTAAGAACTTTAGTAAGTATTTATAATACATACCTTGCACAGCGTATTCCCTTAATTGCTCTAGAGAAAAAGCTGCTGCCACATCACCTAATACTATTGGACTACTCAGTAGGTTGAAACAGTTATGAATACCTCATTTTGATTGTTAAGAATTTAAATGTAACAAGACAATGTCTCCATTACAAAGTTATTCAACCCCTACAACCTAGATACATTGATATTCTAAAGACCCTAAAATGTTGTGGAAGAGTTGAAAGAGAAACTTGAACATAAACAAGAAGCAAAAAAGTTTATTCAAAAAGTTACTTAAATGGATACATGTATATGGACTCTCTGCTGTCCACCTGAAACAATCACAACCTTATTAATTGGCTACACTTCAATATAAAATAAAAAGTTTTTTTTTAAGTTACTAATGTTCCAACACAGCATTTTAACTACAATTCTGAATGAAAGACATTTGTATCATCTTAAGAGAAATAACTGAGAAACTACACATTGAATTGAGCTTCATATGAAGAGTTCCTTCTTTTGTGTCTTTAAATTTATTTAATTATATAATTAAAAGGTAAGTCCAAGTAAAATTATTAATGGACTGTGAAACAAAAGCAATAATGAGAGATGAAGTAAATACAAATTATTCTAAAAAAGCAAATGGTAAAAAAAATATGTATATATCATACTAAGAGCAGTTATTTATTAGGAGGAAAAGATAAATTTAGAATAGCAAAGAATAGGATTTATGTTGTTTGATAATCCTATTAAGGACAAGAAGTGAATCTCAGTAGCACATTGGAAAGGAATTAAAGCTCTTGCTGATGTGAGGAAAAATACTAAGAATGTACAAGACAATATAAATCTCATTCTACTTCACCATGAGGAGGACACTGATGACAAATGGTTAATGAATGTTGTCATTTCACAGTAATTATAATTAATCACTCTACAAGAAGACTTGAAGTGTCATAAAATCTTACAGCTTAAATGTGAAAGAAACTTCATTGAAGTTATGCAAGTTAACCATCCTAAAACTTTATATGGTATTACCAATAATGACACAGAGCTGAAAAAAAGTCACTAAGCTACACATAATATAAACAATTCCTGTTCAACCAAAAGAAATAACTGCATTATTTTTCTAGCCTCTCTACAGAAAATATATTACAAAATCACTGTCACATAAAGTGATGACCAAAAAATATCCAGGCAAAATTGTAGAGGGAAAAAGTACTATGATGGCATGTCTTAAAGCTAATTAATTAAAAATATGCTTTTTTTTAACTTTTTTTTAATTTTCATTTTTATTTTATTTTATTTTATTTTTTTCTCATCTCAGGTGTACATGAGTTCCCAGTCTTGAACCCCCACCCCCCCACCTCCCACTCCTCATCAACTCTCTGGATCATCCCCGTGCACCAGTCCCAAGCATCCTGTATCCTAAACTGAATATAGACCGACAATTCGTTTCCCACACGATAGCACACATATTTCAGTGCCATTCTCCCATTCAAAAAATATGCTTTTTAAGAATTTTAAGATGTTTTTGGTTTATAAACATTTAAAAATTGTTGCAATTTCTTTTTCTGAATAGATACTTTCATAGTTAATTATGTATTTATAATTTTGTATCTTTTTACTTAAGAATGCCTCTACATTAGATAAGCACCATGCCACACACACCTGGCTAGACCTCTGTCTGAGGCGTTTGAGAACTCAAATTTTGGACAGAGAAAGAGAAACTATGCCAAAGGGTTGGCAACTGTGCAAAATGCTCCTGGAAGTCAAGATAAAGGAAGAGGTGTGTTCTTTGCATGCAGCAACTTGAGCATGTTGGTGACCTTGACAATATCTGATTTCCTGGCATATGGAAGATGAAGTCATAGTGGAGAAAGTTGAAGAGCAAATAGGCCATGTGTAATATTCAATTATACTGAGCTGGTTATTTTCTGGTTTCCTCTCTAGATCAATTTGCCACCCTTCCCTGCCCNTGCAGCAACTTGAGCATGTTGGTGACCTTGACAATATCTGATTTCCTGGCATATGGAAGATGAAGTCATAGTGGAGAAAGTTGAAGAGCAAATAGGCCATGTGTAATATTCAATTATACTGAGCTGGTTATTTTCTGGTTTCCTCTCTAGATCAATTTGCCACCCTTCCCTGCCCTGCTTAGTCTTGGAAGGCTAACTTTTATCAACTGTTTCACCAGCCCTGCCTGCTAGTTTCCCCTTAGCTGGACTAGTTAAAGGCCCTGGCAGAAAATTGAGGTGATGGACAGATTAACTAACATAATTATAGCAGTCATTTTGCAGTATATGCAAATATCAAGTGATTATATTGTATACCTTAAGCCTATACAATGTTGTATGTCAATTATATGTTACTAAACCTAGGAATAACTGATTAAATCTGAGAAATAATTATTTCAATATAGAGAGTGTACTCTGAATGAAATTTCCCTGCTGATGTAGAAAGTAGTTTCAGTATAGCTATTAATACAGAAAAAGAAAATCTCACTGGTCCATCTTTGATGTTTCCTAGCACTTTCTCTCTCAAGAAGATTATTAGAAAATGCCTATCTGATCATGTCACTCCCATGCTTTAAATCTTTCACTGTTCTCCTGAGTGTCGGGAGTCAAGTTCAAATTTGCTGGTTGAATACATAGGCCTTTCATTCCCTGAATTCAGCCTACCTCTTCATCTTCACTTCTTGCTATTCTTGACTCAAGCTCTTGGGAGCAGCCTTTGCCACTACCTGTCTATTTCCTGAGCACACTGCGCTCTGCAGGCCTCTTTTGTTGACACACGTGTGTGCCTGATTCCTCTGCTACTCGGAATGCCCTTCCTCTTCTTTTTCCTTCAATATTTATCTCAAGCATTTTCTCTTAGGGAGAACTATTTTTTACACTCAAAGAATGTAAAAAGTACTTCCTTTTGATATTCGTATAGTCTCTCTCACATGAAATTGTCATGCTTAACATTATATCACTTACTCATCTGTTGATTATTAGCCTCTAATGATTTTCTGGAGAAATTGTTCATTTTGATATTTCCAGCATCCAAGACAGACCCTGACATGTAGTGGCATTTAAATGTATGTACATATTGACTAAATAGATTAGAGGAATGAGGGAAAACTGTGGTGAGGAAAAGCTATGAGCAAAGACAAGTCATGAAGTGAAAATATTGGGAATATCTGTACTAGGAAAGACAAGATATAAGATAGCCCATTTTCACGTATGTAACAGATTATCACAATTATAAGTAGGCATATTAAAGGAAATGTGCTAGAATTGTGTCAAAGAGTATATTTAAACATGAAGAAACACTTTCATCATAACTGGGGCATATATAAAGTCTTCCTTTATACTTTTAAAAAATGCTATCCTTGGATTGGGATTGACATGTACACAACATTATATTTAAAACAGACAACTAATAAGGACCTACTGTATAGCACAGGGAACTCTGCTTAATATTCATAATAATTTGAAAAAGGATCAGTTCAGTTCAGTCGCTCAGTCGTGTCTGACTCTGCGACCCCATGAATCGCAGCACTCCAGGCCTCCTTGTCCATCACCATCTCCTGGAGTTCACTCAGACTCACGTCCATCGAGTCTGTGATGCCATCCAGCCTTCTCATCCTCGGAAGTCCCCTTCTCCTCCTGCCCCCAATCCTTCCCAGCATCTGAGTCTTTTCCAATGAGTCAACTCTTCGCACGAGGTGGCNACTCTGGGAGTTGGTGATGGACAAGGAGGCCTGGCGTGCTGCGATTCATGGGGTTGCAGAGTCGGACACAACTGAGCAAATGAACTGAACTGAAAGAGCCTCTTGATTAAAGTGAAAGAGGAGAATGAAAAAGTTGGCTTAAAGCTCAACATTCAAAAACGAAGATCAGGGCATCTGGTCCCATCAGTTCATGGCAAATAGGGAAACAATGGAAATAGAGAGAGACTTTATTTTTGGGGGGGTCCAAAATCACTGCAGATGGTGACTGCAGCCACAAAATTAAAAGATGCCTCCNGAAAGAGGAGAATGAAAAAGTTGGCTTAAAGCTCAACATTCAAAAACGAAGATCAGGGCATCTGGTCCCATCAGTTCATGGCAAATAGGGAAACAATGGAAATAGAGAGAGACTTTATTTTTGGGGGGGTCCAAAATCACTGCAGATGGTGACTGCAGCCACAAAATTAAAAGATGCCTCCTCCTTGGAAGAAAAGTTATGACCAAACTAGACATCATATTAAAAAGCAGAGACATTACTTTGCCAACAAAGGTCCTTCTAGTCAAAGCTATGGTTTATCCAATAGTCATGTATGGATGTGTGAGTTGGATTATAAAGAAAGCTGAGCACTGAAGAATTGATGCTTTTGAACTGTGGTGTTGGAGAAGACTCTTGAGAGTCCCCTGGACTGCAAGGAGCTCCAACCAGTCCATCCTAAAGGAAATCAGTCCTGAATATTCACTGGAAGGACTAATGCCAAAGCTGAAACTCCAATACTTTGCCCACCTGATGCAAAGAGCTGACTCATTTGAAAAGACCCTGATTCTGGGAAATAAGGCAGGAGGAGAAAGGGATGAGAGAGGATGAGATGGTTGGATGGCATCACTGACTCAATGGATATGAGTTGGAGTAAGTTCTAGGAATTGTTGATGGACTAGGAAGGCTGCTGTTATGCAGTCTACAGGGTTGCAAATAGTCGGACACAACTGAGCGACTGAACTGAAACTAAAATTCTTATTGCAGGAGTAGAACTCACTCAGCTGTGAAAATTGATGGAGTATTCTATGAAGGCTGATGCCTCTGCATCTAAAGTTGAGCCCAATGTTCCTTTAGGCCAACCAATCTAGATGTCAGAAAAGAAAGCTGGCTATGGATGAGAGCAAAGACAAATAGAACCTACGGGAACAGTCAAATTGACTTGGGAAACTAGAGGCCATGTCTCTCACCAACTCCCACTTCAATGCTGTGGGTGACCTGTACGAGAAGCTACTGTCTTTTCCCATAAAGAGGTATATACAGTTGGCTCATCTCTCAGGATCTGAAAGAATCACCAGATGTTGCTCCATTGCAACAAGATGAGCAGATAAATGACATTGAACATTGGCCAAAGTGGATCAGCCCTTAACGGGTATTCAAAAAGTTAAAAATGTAGTTTCTCTTTCACATCCACTTTCCAAATCTTGTGCTTAATGACTTTACAGACAATGTCAACCCAGGACCATACCGGAAGGGAAATTTCTAAGAAATGTCTTTCCATATTAGGTAAATTGAAGCTGTAGAAAGCCACTATCAAAAATTACTAACTAACTTTTTCCCATAAATCATCAAGATGTTTCACATACATTAATACAATAAAACTTTAAATAGGTTTTCCCACAATGTATATTTTAGAAACTCTGGATCTGCAGGAGACTTTGTTGGGGGAAAATTAAGATTACTCAAATTACTTAATTAAATTCCACCACCCTCTCTAGGTGTGCAAAAATACACATTATTTTATGAAAGGTTCTGAGAAGTCTTGAGTCCTATTTACCATGGTTTAACCCAAAGTCACCCAAATTTGTTTGTCCGTAGAATCCTTTTTCACCCATAATAACTTTTAATATCCTATGCAAATAATCTTTCATAAAATAAATGTTAGAAAACACTGCCTTAGAGAGTTACCTAAAACAAAACAAAAAAACTTCTATCTCATATGCCAAATCTAACCCATTTACAAGGCTCTTGAAGCAGGGAGGTTAGAAGATTTAGAAGTCTGAATGCAGGCTCCATGAGAAAAAAAAGACCATGATCAGTTAGAAATGTCTGTTCTAGCCATGGGCTTCCCACATGGCTCAGTGATAAAGAATCCACCAGCAGTGCAGGAGATATGGGTTCAATCCCTAGGCTGGGAAGATCCCCTGGAGAATTAAATGGCAACTCACTCCAGTATTCTTGGCTGCTAAATCTCATAGACAAAGAAGCCTGCTGGGCTACAGTTCACAGGGCCAAAAAGACTCAGACATGACTTAGCAACTTGAGCACACATCCATGCTCCATGCTCTAGATATGAGAACTGAGAAAAATACCAGGAGTGCATTTGCTAACATTGACCTCTGTGGTAGTAATTTACCTCAACCAGCAGTGAAACAGCAAGTTTACAACCAAGGAGGAAAACGGAATTCACATCAAACTCACAATGTATAGGTCATTCTTCTAAACTGGATTCTTATTCTGTTTCTTCTTTTGCGTGTTGAGCTAACTCACATGGCTAGACAGACATTATTCCTGGACAACCTCTTATACTTGCTCTCATGAGACCATATTTTGATTAAACCTATTTAAAGTTTGTCTGTTTAGTTATATTCATTAATAAATGTGTGTATCTCAAGTATCGATTTTGGATTGGTTTATTCTGAACTATATTTTCATCAACTATTTCATTCTTAGCAACTCTTAAGTCAAATTGTTTCATTTATTAAATGAAACAGGCATAATTTATCTTCAACTATAATCAATGTCTGGAGATTAATTTTTGTGGTAATATTAATAATTAAAATTTGTATAGAATATTACTATTTATAAAGCAATTTCATATGCCTTAACAGTTTTAGAGGTTACTTCAGATGTTTCAGACACTTAGAAATGCAGGTAAGCCTATCAAGAAATGTTTTCCACTTCAGTTCCCACATTTCAAAAATCTGAATAAGTCTAAAAAGATAAAAATATAGAGCAACTCTAGCTGAATGCTTACTTGTGCACAGGACAGTCTCCTTAATAAATGGATATTGCTTCAGAAGACTGAAGTGCCACATTTGCCTTGTTTATTCACAGCAGCACAACATTCTATTTTCGGTCTCATTCAAAGTGAACTCAGAAATTCCTATAGAGACTTGCACAATCAAAAGTGCTTCCTGTTGTCCACTAGAGAAGTTGAGTTCATGATGAAAGCTGCTAGGTCAAGTCTCACAGCAAGTAGAAAGCTAACAATTTCACAAATATATAGTTTAGCCTCCCAAAAAACAGATTCCTGTAAATTTTAATGTTCCATATTTAGCTTTGGATATCTAAGATCCATTAAAAATTTAGAATTTTTAAATTCTAAATGATTTAAAATCACCATCATGATTTTAGAATCACTTACTTAACAACTCATGGACAAGACATCTTAAATATACAGATCAAATATATCATCATTTATCTGTCTATGTATCACATCAAAAGTCAAATATTAATCAACTAAATGCTGAATAATTTCAACTCTCTCCATAATAACAAGAAAGGCTCATCTCAAGATAGCAAAAGTACTAAAGTAAAGAAATGTGTGGCAAAACGGCAGCCAAAAGTCTCCAGGGCCATATATGATGCTATGAGAGGAAAATGATGGAAATTTTGCTGGTGTTGTTCTGAGAAATACTCCTACACAGATGCTGTTGGTGCCCATATGTATGTGATTCTCTGGGTAAAGAACCTGCCTGCAAATGCAGGAGACACAAGGGACATGGGTTGGGTCCGTGAGTCAAGAAGATCCCCTGGAGGAGGAAACGGCAACCCACTCCAGTGTTCTTCACTGGAAATCCCATGGACAGAGGAGCCTAGCAGGTTACAGTCCATAGGGTTGCAAAGAGTCAGACATAACTGAGCACACATGCACACACAGTAGACCTAACATTAAAGTTAAAACTATGAAACACTTAAAAGAAGTGTATAAAAGTTTTATCTCGAAAAAAGACTATCAAAAATAATAAACAGTAGTAGAAGAAAGAAGCAAAAAAGAAAATAAGAATAACAAAATGGTGAGAGCTTTTGATCTAGGTGATGCAGGAGAGGGTTCATAAAACCATTCTGTTCATAAATAAATGCACATTCAAATATGTTAACCCATACATGGTGAGTTGATTATCAACAAAGGTGCCAAAGGGAATGAATAATCTTTTCAATATCTAGTAGTGGAACAACTAGATACATATATTTTAAAAAGAAGAACAATGCTTACTCACAGAACACAAGAATTATTTCTAAATGGTTCTAGATGGAAACATAAATCCCCAAACTATAAAGCTTCTAGAGGAGAATACAGGAGAAAATTCATGCAACTTTTGCATCACAGAACTTCTTAGGACACAAAAAATTATAAAGTACAAAATTCTTCAGTAAACTGGATCTTATCAAAATTAAGAACTTCTGACCTTCAAAAGACATTGGTAACAAAGTGACAAGGAGGTACAAGACCAGAAGAAAATATCCTCAGTACATATTTCCAACAAAGGCTACACATATAGAATACTTAACAAATCCCATAATACAAACCTAGACAGCATATTAAAAAGCAGAGACATTACTCTGTCAACAAAGGCCCATATAGTCAAAGCTATGGTTTCACTAGTAGTTATGTATGAATGTGAGAGTTGGATCATAAAGAAGGCTGAGCGCCGAAGAATTGATGCTTTTGAACTGTCGTGTTGAAGATTCTTGAGAGTCCCTTGGACTGCAAGATCAACCCAGTTAATCCTAAAGGAAATCAGTCCTGAATATTATTGGAATGACTGATGCTGAAGCTGAAGCTCCAATACTTTGACCACCTGATGCAAAGAGCCAACTCACTGGCAAAGACTCTGATGCTGCAAAAGATAGAAGGCAGGAGGAGAAGCGGATGACAGAGGATGAGAAACTTTGATGGCATCATTGACTCAATGGACAGGAGTCTGAGCAAGCTCCAGGAAGATAGTGAAGGACAGGGAAGCCTGGCATGCTGAAGTCCACAAGGTCACAAAGAATTGGACACAACTGAGCAACTGAACAACAACAATAATACAAAGGCCAAATATTCAAGATAAAGGGAAAAAGATCAGAATAATTACTTTATAAAAAGGACAAACAAATGACCAAAAGGAACATGAAAAGATATTCAAGAACATCATCATCAGAGAGTTGCAAATTAAACCATGAAATATCAATACAGTCACTAGAATGGCTAATACTGAAAATGTCTGACAACTGCAAGCATTGTTGAGGATACAGAGCAACTGGAACTTTCATGCACTGCTGATGAGACTATGAGGCAGTTTAACCACTTCAGAAAAGACTATAGTTTCTTATCAACCAAAGAGTTTTCTTAAATGCACAATTCAAAATTCCACACTGGAAAAATGAAAATACATTATCAAAATGAAAACTGTTACATGATTGATTACCATAATTTTACTCATAACAGCCTAACTGAAGTAGTTCAAGTATCCATCAAACGGTAACTGGATAAACAAACTGGAGTATAGCTCTCAGTGGGGAACTAGGGTAAGGCATAGATGAAACAGTCAGAGAAAGCTGATAGCCATTGATGCTGGATGCTTGATGCATAGGGGTTCATTATCTTGTCCCATTTACTTTTCATATATTTGAAATTTTTCCATAATAAGTATTTTTGAAGTAACATGGCAATCATTTTTCAAAATTATAAGAATGATCTATTCATTGATCTAGTTATTCCACTTCTGAAAAAGTTATCCTAGAAAATAATCAGAAAGAAGAAATAAACTAAATGCATGAAAATATCATCCAATATTATTTACAATGTTGGAAAAATTGGGAAGACCCCAGATGTACAAAAGCAAAGAAATGTTCAAGAAATAATACCTTGAGAATATTATGCAGAATTACAATTCATTAAGATGAAAAAACAACCAACATTTATTGTGCACTTTTCATGTTCTAGGCCCTATTCTGAGCACGTTAATTGACTTAACTCGTTTATTATGAGTCATACGGAGGAAAAATAATTTAACAAATATTATCCACTACGTGCACCAGGGATGTGTGAGGCCCTATGGAACTTAAAAGTGACCAAGAAAAAGTTTCTTTGGTCTCATGAAACTCTGATAGTCTATTAGAGGAAACTGAGAAGCAAATAAATGATTATAATAGAATGTAATAAGCATACTGATGGGGAAAACAAAACACATCTTTTGATTTAAGCAGCAAAGTGAATATGTAAGTGTAGTTTGCATATGATGACATCTATATAAGGGAATCAGGAGTAAAGAAAAAGGCTTGACTTCTTCAGTTCATTTCAGTTGCTCAGTTGTGTCTGACTTTTTGCAGCTCCGTGGACTACAGCACACCAGGTATCCTTGGTCATACCAAATCGGAGCTTACTCAAACTCATGTCCATTGAGTTGGTGAAGCCATCCAACCATCTCATCCTCTGCCGTCCCCTTCTCCTCCCACCTTCAATCTTTTCCATCAGGTGGCCAAAGCATTGGAGTTTCAGCTTTAGCATTCATCCTTCCAATGAGTATTCAGCACCAATTAGGATTGACTGGTTGGATCTCCTTGCAGTCCAAGGGACTTTCAAGAATCTTCTCCAAAACCACAGTTCAAAAGCATCAGTTCTTTGGTGCTCAGCTTTCTTTATAGTCCAACTCACAAATACATACATGAGTACTGGAAAAACCATAGCTTTGACTAGATGGACTTTGTTGGCAAAGTAATGTCTCTGCTTTTAATGTGCTATCTAGTTTGGTCACAACTTTTCTTCCAAGGAGCAAGTGTCTTTTAACTTCATGGCAGCAGTTATCTTCTGCAGTGATTTTGCAGCCCAGAAAAATAAAGTCTGTCCCTGTTTCCATAGTTTCCCCATTATTTGCCATGAAGTGATGGGACTGGATCCCATGAACTTGATTTTTGGAATATTGAGTTTTAAGTCAACTTTTTCACTCTCCTCTTTCACTTTCATCAAGAGTTTCTTTAGTTACTCTTTGCTTTCTGCCATAAGGGTGATGTCATCTGCATATCTGAGGCTATTGATATTTCTTTGGTAATCTTCATTTCAGCTTATGTTTCATTCAGCCCAGAATTTCTCATGATGTGCTCTGCATAAAAATTAAATAAGCAGGTGACAATATACAGTGTTGACGTACTCCTTTCACCATTTGGAACCAGTCTGTTGTTCCATGTCCAGATCTAACTGTTGATTCTTGACCTGCATACAGATTTCTCAGGAAGCAGGTCAGGTGGTATGGTATTTCCATCTCTTTAAGAATTTTTCAGAGTTTGTTGTGATCCACACAGTCAAAGGCTTTGGCATAGTCAATAAAGCAGAAGTAGGTATTTTTCTGGAACTCTCTTGCTTTTTCGATGATCCAATGGATGTTGGCAATTTGATCTCTGGTTCTTCTGCCTTTTCAGATTCCAGCTTGAACATCTGGAAGTTCATGGTCACATTCTGTTGAAGCCTGGCTTGGAGAATTTTGAGCTTTCCTTTACTAGCATGTGAGATGAGTGTAGTTGTGTAATAGTTTAAGCATTCTTTGAGATTGCCTTTCTTTGGGATTGGAATGAAAATGGACCTTTTCCAGTTCTGTGGCCACTGCTGAGTTTTCCAAATTTGCTGGAATATTGAGTGCAGCACTTTCACAGCATCATCTTCCAGGATTTGAAATAGCTCAACTGGAATTCCATCACTTCCACCAGCTTTGTTCATAGTGATGCTTCCTAAGGCCCACTTGACTTCATACTCCAGCATGTCTGATTCTAGGAGAGTGATCACACCATCGTGGTTATTTGTGTCACGAAGATTTTTTTTGTATAGTTCTTCTGTGTATTCTTGCCACCTCTTCTTAATATCTTCTGCTGCTGTTAGGTCCATACCATTTCTGTTCTTTATTGTGCTCATCTTTGCATGAAATGTTCCCTTGGTAACTCAAATTTTCTTGAAGAGCTCTCCAGTCTTTCTCATTCTATTATTTTCCCCCTATTTCTTTGCACTGATCACTAAGGAGGGCTTTCTTATGTTTCCTTACTGTTTCTTGTAACTGCATTCAAACGGGTATATCTTTCCTTCTCTTCCTCGCCTTTCACTTCTCTTCTTTTCACAGCTATTTTTAAGGCCTCCTCAGACAACCCATTTTGCCTTTTTGCATTTCTTTTTCTTGGGGATGGTCTTGATCGCTCCTCCTGTCATGAACCTCTGTCCATACGTCTTCAGGCACTCTGTGTGTCAGATCTAATCCCTTGAATCTATTTGTCACTTATGCTATATAATCCTAAGGGATTTGATTTAGGTCATACCTGAATGGTCTAGTGGCTTTTCCTGCTTTCTTCAATTTAATTCTGAATTTGGCAATAAAGAGTTCATGATTTGAGCCACTGTTCGCTCCTGGTCTTGATTTGCTGACCATATTGAGCTTCTTCATCTTTGGCTGCAAAGAATATAATCAATCTGATTTTGGTACTGACTTTTTCAGGTGATATAATTAAAACATGATTTAAATTTTTATTTTTAATTCCTTTAGTTTTGTTACACTCTTTTAAGTATAACAAAATGAAATCACATACATCAGATAATCAGTTTAGGAGCACGAGAAATTTATTACATAGTAATTTTAATGGAATTTTAAAAACATAATTAGCAAATCTTTCTCAGACTTCTCCTACTAATCAGGCTAGCAGAAAATGTATTTATTTGTTCTGGTCCTCTATACAGTGAATGTCTGATCTAGTTATTCTTCTAAAGTAGTTCTCAACCTGGCTCTGTATCAGAATCCCCATGGGAATTTTAAAAACCTAATGATGTCTGGCCTTTACCCAAGCCAATTAAAGTCAAAACTCTGAAGAAGGACCTGCTGATCCAGGGGAAGAGCCACGGATCACTTCAAAAATTTTACTTAGGTTATTATTGAGTTCTTTCCATTCAGGATGTTTGATATCCATAAGCACTATAATTTGAACTGGGAAGATAGTTAAATTTACTAATGTAGACACTTCAAAAAGTGATTAAACAAAATATAAGCCTTCAATTCATTTTTCTGTATTCTAAATGTGTTTGCTCTGAGGAGTGTGAATTTCTGATGACTCACCACATACAAGGCAACAACGGGTGCCACACAAAATGAAAAAAAGCAAAGTTACTTATTCCCTCCAAAAAATATGTTCATCATTCCCCAATACACAGAATAGATACCACAAAGAAAGAGAATAGAGAATGCATGCTACCGGAAGTAAACATCAGAGCTCGGCAGGAGCCTAGCGACAAGAGGCTAAAATGTGGATAATCCTGTTGCAGATGAAATGACAGCAGTGACAGTTCTCTGGGTCCACCTCCTTCTGACCAACTTAGGCTCACACACAAAGTACTGAGATGACTCAAAGTGGAGCTGACTCAAAGAGATGAACAGTGTCAATATTTCCTCAGTTTTTATGAGGTACGTTCTCTTCACACCTTGACTCTCCCTCCATAAGCTACAATGAAAAGGGGCTATATAGTTGCTTATACTCTTCTGCACTTCGGCAGGTTGCCCTGGTAAATCTTCAGCAAGCACCATGTAGAAGGCAGGGATAATAGCTATTTAACTTGCTTGATACAGTACTTAGGACAGTAACACATGCACGTGGATACCTAATAAGCCATGGAGTAAAATTAGCCTAATTCTGCTTAGATTCCTACTTTCATCAGCCTTTGGGGAGACAATGATAATTAGCTGAAATAGCTGGAGAATAACACTTAATCATAGAAAACCAATGCAGAAAAATTACCCAAAACAAGTTGTCTTTGCCTAAGGTACATTTCTATCTGAAAAAAAAAAAAAAAAAAAACTAAATTAGGCAACCGTGAAGTCTTCCAAGCCTTGCATCCTAAAATGCTGNGGAAGCAGGTCAGGTGGTATGGTATTTCCATCTCTTTAAGAATTTTTCAGGGTTTATTGTGATCCACACAGTCAAAGGCTTTGGCATAGTCAATAAAGCAGAAGTAGGTATTTTTCTGGAACTCTCTTGCTTTTTCGATGATCCAATGGATGTTGGCAATTTGATCTCTGGTTCTTCTGCCTTTTCAGATTCCAGCTTGAACATCTGGAAGTTCATGGTCACATTCTGTTGAAGCCTGGCTTGGAGAATTTTGAGCTTTCCTTTACTAGCATGTGAGATGAGTGTAGTTGTGTAATAGTTTAAGCATTCTTTGAGATTGCCTTTCTTTGGGATTGGAATGAAAATGGACCTTTTCCAGTTCTGTGGCCACTGCTGAGTTTTCCAAATTTGCTGGAATATTGAGTGCAGCACTTTCACAGCATCATCTTCCAGGATTTGAAATAGCTCAACTGGAATTCCATCACTTCCACCAGCTTTGTTCATAGTGATGCTTCCTAAGGCCCACTTGACTTCATACTCCAGCATGTCTGATTCTAGGAGAGTGATCACACCATCGTGGTTATTTGTGTCACGAAGATTTTTTTTGTATAGTTCTTCTGTGTATTCTTGCCACCTCTTCTTAATATCTTCTGCTGCTGTTAGGTCCATACCATTTCTGTTCTTTATTGTGCTCATCTTTGCATGAAATGTTCCCTTGGTAACTCAAATTTTCTTGAAGAGCTCTCCAGTCTTTCTCATTCTATTATTTTCCCCCTATTTCTTTGCACTGATCACTAAGGAGGGCTTTCTTATGTTTCCTTACTGTTTCTTGTAACTGCATTCAAACGGGTATATCTTTCCTTCTCTTCCTCGCCTTTCACTTCTCTTCTTTTCACAGCTATTTTTAAGGCCTCCTCAGACAACCCATTTTGCCTTTTTGCATTTCTTTTTCTTGGGGATGGTCTTGATCGCTCCTCCTGTCATGAACCTCTGTCCATACGTCTTCAGGCACTCTGTGTGTCAGATCTAATCCCTTGAATCTATTTGTCACTTATGCTATATAATCCTAAGGGATTTGATTTAGGTCATACCTGAATGGTCTAGTGGCTTTTCCTGCTTTCTTCAATTTAATTCTGAATTTGGCAATAAAGAGTTCATGATTTGAGCCACTGTTCGCTCCTGGTCTTGATTTGCTGACCATATTGAGCTTCTTCATCTTTGGCTGCAAAGAATATAATCAATCTGATTTTGGTACTGACTTTTTCAGGTGATATAATTAAAACATGATTTAAATTTTTATTTTTAATTCCTTTAGTTTTGTTACACTCTTTTAAGTATAACAAAATGAAATCACATACATCAGATAATCAGTTTAGGAGCACGAGAAATTTATTACATAGTAATTTTAATGGAATTTTAAAAACATAATTAGCAAATCTTTCTCAGACTTCTCCTACTAATCAGGCTAGCAGAAAATGTATTTATTTGTTCTGGTCCTCTATACAGTGAATGTCTGATCTAGTTATTCTTCTAAAGTAGTTCTCAACCTGGCTCTGTATCAGAATCCCCATGGGAATTTTAAAAACCTAATGATGTCTGGCCTTTACCCAAGCCAATTAAAGTCAAAACTCTGAAGAAGGACCTGCTGATCCAGGGGAAGAGCCACGGATCACTTCAAAAATTTTACTTAGGTTATTATTGAGTTCTTTCCATTCAGGATGTTTGATATCCATAAGCACTATAATTTGAACTGGGAAGATAGTTAAATTTACTAATGTAGACACTTCAAAAAGTGATTAAACAAAATATAAGCCTTCAATTCATTTTTCTGTATTCTAAATGTGTTTGCTCTGAGGAGTGTGAATTTCTGATGACTCACCACATACAAGGCAACAACGGGTGCCACACAAAATGAAAAAAAGCAAAGTTACTTATTCCCTCCAAAAAATATGTTCATCATTCCCCAATACACAGAATAGATACCACAAAGAAAGAGAATAGAGAATGCATGCTACCGGAAGTAAACATCAGAGCTCGGCAGGAGCCTAGCGACAAGAGGCTAAAATGTGGATAATCCTGTTGCAGATGAAATGACAGCAGTGACAGTTCTCTGGGTCCACCTCCTTCTGACCAACTTAGGCTCACACACAAAGTACTGAGATGACTCAAAGTGGAGCTGACTCAAAGAGATGAACAGTGTCAATATTTCCTCAGTTTTTATGAGGTACGTTCTCTTCACACCTTGACTCTCCCTCCATAAGCTACAATGAAAAGGGGCTATATAGTTGCTTATACTCTTCTGCACTTCGGCAGGTTGCCCTGGTAAATCTTCAGCAAGCACCATGTAGAAGGCAGGGATAATAGCTATTTAACTTGCTTGATACAGTACTTAGGACAGTAACACATGCACGTGGATACCTAATAAGCCATGGAGTAAAATTAGCCTAATTCTGCTTAGATTCCTACTTTCATCAGCCTTTGGGGAGACAATGATAATTAGCTGAAATAGCTGGAGAATAACACTTAATCATAGAAAACCAATGCAGAAAAATTACCCAAAACAAGTTGTCTTTGCCTAAGGTACATTTCTATCTGAAAAAAAAAAAAAAAAAAAAGCTAAATTAGGCAACCGTGAAGTCTTCCAAGCCTTGCATCCTAAAATGCTGAGATTTTTTTTTTTTTTTTCCGTCCTTCTTTTAATATAATCACTGTAGGCAGATATTTGACTCCAATTTTCACCTAGGTCAAGATTTCCTCAACCTTATCAAATAATTTAATGTGAGATTTGTACAGAAACCTTCAGTTTATTTTACTAATTAATGTAAAATATAATTAAATGCACAGCAATTCTTTCAAAATGCTCAATTATTTCAAGTTTAGAGATAATCACCTTGTCTCATATACATAGAGACCAATACTGTTTTTGATACACTAACTTGCATAATGTTCAACAAGGTAATTAAAAACAAAAGAAAAGAGAGCAAACTTTACCTAAAATAATGAAACCGTTTCAGCTGCTTGAGTTCAAATTAAGCACCTTTCTGAAAAATAAAAGTATGATTAAAGTGTATGGTTATAAAGTGTGGGTGGTTAGATACTCAGATTTGCAGAATAGTTACAAGCTGTGCTTTCTCCACCCTGAACAGCCCTTTAAGGCTTCTCTAATACTATTAAGGTGTCAATTAAAGGATAATTAGCTTCGTAGCAAAACTGACACTCAAAATAGAGAAACTTTTCCATGCATTTCAAAATATAACAGTACTAAAACACAAACCCAAAGAATATTAGCTGCAATACATTTTAAATAGTTTTTCTTTTTTTAATTTGCATGCTGTCATTTTGTAACAATGACAATTTCCAAGGGCTGCAGCTCACCGTCCCCCACAGCGTAGGTATGAGACTTCAGGGCTGTTTCTGCCTGCAGGCTCCCTCCATCGCCAGGGTTGCAGCTCCCTTTCTAAACAGAATGAGGACTGGAAGGCCTGAATTGTTCTCATATTTCCTTTTACTTTTGGAAAATATTTAAGCAAGATTCATGTCTGCTTTAGTATAGTGGCTATGCCAAATTATGACTTCGATTCTGCCTCCCTATTGCCTTTTTTATACAATCTTTAATAAAGTCATATACTTCAAAGATTAAGCCAAGGAAGGAAACCAGACCGCTTTGGAGCACCTGTTACTGCACTCCTCTGGGGTGAGAAAAGCAGAAGTAGGAGGCACAGCCACAGGGCTGCTAATGCTCGTGAACGGGTATGTAGAAAGTAAAATGGATTCCAGTAAGCCATCTGCCTTTGACAGAGAACCTGCAACCATGTCAGCAGTGAAAATCATCTGAGAGGTACGGGCTGAAAATCAGCTCTGTCCCCTCAAGAGCAAAGATCAGCACCACTTCCTCTGCTACAGCTGGTTTAACATAACCCCCACCCCCACCCCAGGTAATGTTTCCAGAGTTCTAATCTCTTTTTCTTTGCCTTCACACATCCTTTTGCCTTTGAGGAATGAAATAGGCTGGACTACCTGAAGCCTGACTTTTAAAAGGAACGGATCTGAAGTGCCCTCTCTTTCTCTGTGTGTGTCTCTAGCGTGTGTTGAAGTTCAAAAACACACACACTTTGTTGTTGAGGGATGGCTGCGGGGTGTTGTATTTGGTATATAAGGTACTGATTTTATGAATGAGCAATACCTTGAACTAGGCTTGACAGATATTAGTCAAGGTGGAGCTAAAACCTAAAGCCTGAAGTAGCGGGACTGGTTCTGCAGAGCTTGTTCAGTATCTGACAGAGCAGCTGTGCAGCAAAAGTTCAGCAAGAACAAATGAATGAGTGAGTCAATGGATGAACAAATGAATCTACGTGGACCAACAAGTTAAATAAGGCATCCATCACCACTTATCATTCCACATGCCTACAGCTTTTATACCTGTTTCTGCCCAGGTTTTCTTTTCCCTCTATAACTTCATGATAGACCCTTAGACTCCGTTTTTTAGCCTCATGGTTTCTCCCCAACTTTTCCTAAAATTCTACTATTCACCCACTTCCCCTAGGACCTCAAGGCTTTATGCCCCAGTCCACCTCACATACTGCCTCCAGAGAGACCATGTAAAGAGTTAATAAACCCCTGGCTTATTGGACTCAAATCACCTAAAATTATTAAGCCAAATAATAAATCATGGTCCTTGTGTCAAATTTCATCATAACAATTAATTTCCTCTCCTATTACCCCATTTTAACTAGTCTAGGTTGCTTGATGAAATAATTTATTTTAGTATTTAAATAATGGTGGCTCTTATCTCCATAATTTGTATTCTATGTGGCCACCATTACTATATTTGAAATGTTAGTGTCCATCTGTTTCCTGGGAGATGATTCCAGTTCAGAGGGTGTCTGCATGTGGGGCTTCACAAAGCGTTCAGAAAACAGGATCGCTCAAGTATTCAGTGGTGGGACATACACATGACAAGACAACTCTGAAAATATGTACCTGACCTGTCTTGTAAGTAATGCATTGAACAAAAACCTTTACCTTGATTGAACAACTGTGCTTTGAGAAAGAATTTTTTTTTTTTAATGTCAAGCATCAAAGTCTTCAAACAATTCCACACTTCCCTGGTTCTCATTCTAATTTTCATCAGAAATCAAACAGGATAATCTACTTCAAGGCAATACCTTTTGCCTCAACAAATGTGATCAAAAAATGATATCCAACAATGATATTATTCATGTTTGGAGGTTAGTTATGATTACTCAGAGGTGAGCTAAAGATGAGGGAAAAAAAAAAAAGAACCAGCTTCCTAGCTTGAGAATATACACGGCTTGTTCAGACAACTCAGAAGTTTCCATCCTAAGCTTAGCTTTCACCTTGACCCCCTATTTTCTAGCTGCTTCTTTTGCTGATAGCAGGAAGTGTCCCAGCCCAAGCACAAACATGATTTGGGCATGTACCAGCAAGTCTGGAGTTAGAGGGAGGCATCCAGGGATTACTTGCAGGAATCTTTGAAGAGACACCAGCTGGAAATAAGTGGTGACAACAATTAATTTTTAGGGAAAGTGGAAAGGAAGTGGGAGGGGCTAAAATTTTATTCAAAGGTAGAGGCCAGTCATTGGACTAAAGGGAAGTACAGTGTCCATTATTCTGATAGTCCACGGGCCCAACTCACCAGAGATTCAGTCAAAGGACTATGAGAGGTGTTAAGTAGAAACAAAAGCTCTGAGTTTTTTTTCTTACAATTTTAATGGGCATGGACAGGGCAATATTATCCTCCATATCTGTGACAGAAGCACATATCTGTGATGAGGAACTCAGAGCTCCTGTCAAAAAGCCAGTGACAGATTGAGGCTTTCTGCCAACAGCCCTATAAGTGAGCCATCTCAGAAGCAAATCTTCCAGCTCCAGTCAAGCCTTCAGTTGACTTCATCCCAAGCCAAAAATTTAACCTTAGCCTCATTAGTGATCTCAAGCCAGAATTACCCAAATTAGCTGGATTCTTGACCATAAAAATGGGGAAAAGATAAATGTTTACTAGTTTAAGTAACCAAGTTTTGGAGTAATTTATTATATAGCAATAGATAATATTATTGATTGTGTTACTCTGGTACTTGGAAGTGGAGCATCAGAGTAACAAATAACTAAAAATATGGAAATGGCTTTGGAAAAGGCAGTGGACAGAAGCAGCAAAGACTCCAGAGAGAGTATTAGTGTGAGCCCCTTGTGTGGTGAACAGACTACAAGTAAAAGTCAGAATGCCTTTGAGGAAGGTATGAGTCAAGGCTGAAAGGAAATGTACAAAAAATCACTGGAAACTGGAGGAAAAGGGATACTGCTATACAGCATCAGCAGTTTAGTGATGCTACGTCCTATGGTTATATAGAAAGCAGAAAATGTACCATGTAAAATGGGATGACCTAACCAATATCAATGCAGGTGTTTAATACATTGGATGTTCCTTGCCAGTTATAGTGAAATGTAAGCAGAGAGAGAGAGAGATACGTTAAAGGAAAGACAAACAAAAAGGGAAAAGGACCTTCTGGCTTTAGAAATCCCTAGTCTCTCCAGGTAACTGACAATGCTATAATTAAGGAATGGCTTCCAGGCGACGGTGAAGTCCAAGACATTTCCAGGAAAATATCGTCTTATAGATTTGATGTGGTGCCTCAAAGAACTGTTCAGTCACGCAGTAGAGCTTCTAAGAAACTTTAGGGTGGATTTCCTCAGCGATTTCAGCAGAAATCCAAATTAGACAGGGACTTATCTCAAAAAAGATTTGCAGACGTGCTTCCTGTCTAATAAGGAACATACAAAATTTTTAGAACAATTATTTTGGCAGAAATACCACTATCCTGGACTAAATGGGGCAGAAACAGCACAAAATGAAAAAGGGTTTGGTCTTTCAAAATTCAAGCTGCAGGGATCAGGCTTGAAAGCTACACAGCTGCAAACCTGAGTTACCTCTCATAGAAAGTGATGAGTGACTCAGAGGGCAGAAACTAGAGCCTGGAGGGCAGATCCATGAACCACAGAGAGGTACAAACACATTCTAGTCTAGCAGTTTCCAAAATGTGCCCGGTTAGGTTTCAGGCCACTGGCACTTGTGTGCCTCCTGTTTACTACCTTTTTAAACAGGAGTTTCTCTAGCAGTTACCTTATGTATCTCTCACCATTGTCTGTTCAGTGTGCTAAAGGGGGGAAAAAAAAACAAAACTTGCCTCTTTAGGTTCATAAATGTTCAGACAAAGCACAATTGTATCAAGGAGTTATACTTGAAAAACTATACCTGAGGAGGTGCATGTACATCTGGGCATGACTTAGATGATGGGATTCTGGACTTCAATCTAAAATTGTAGCTGGTTGAGACTGTAGGGGGTGCTGGGAGGCGTGTGAGTGCATTTTGCATATGGAAGAGACATGAATCATTGGGGGCTAAAAGGCAGACTAGCTGTTGGCCTCCAAAGTGGTCCCCAATGTTCCCTGACTCATATATTTTATTTATGTGTATATGTATATATATGTGTATATGTGTGTGTGTGTGTGTGTGTGTACTTAGTCACTCAGTTGTGTCTGACTCTTTACAACCTCATGGACTGTAACCCACCAGGCTCCTCTGTCCATGCGGATTCTCCAGGTAAGAATACTAGAGTGGGTGGGTCACCATGCCCTCCTTCAGGGGATCTTCCCAACCGAGGGATCGAACCCAGGTCTCCTGGATTGCAGGCAGATTGTTTACTGCCTATATACTGTCAAAACCATATGTAATATATATATATATATATATATCTCAATACTATGTATCTATAATATATATATCTCAATACCACATATATAATATATCTATATATCTCAATACCATATATCTATATTATTTTATATATATATGATGCTAGTGGTAAAGAGGAGAAGGCAATGGCAACCCACTCCAGTACTTTTGCCTGGAGGATCCCATGGGCAGAGGAGCCTGGTGGGCTGCAGTCCATGGGGTCACTAGAGTCGGACACGACTGAGCAACTTCACTTTCACTTTTCACTTTCATGCATTGGAGAAGGAAATGGCAACCCACTCCAGTGTTCTTGCCTGGAGAATCCCAGGGACGGGGGAGCCTGGTGGGCTGCCGTCTATGGGGTCGCATAGAGTTGGACACGACTGACGCGACTTAGCAGCAGCAGCAGCAGTGGTAAAGAATCCACCTGCCAATGCAGGAGATGCAAGATTCATAAGTTCAGTTCCTGAGTCGGGAAGATCCCCTAGAGTAGGAAGTGGCAACCCATTCCAGTATTCTTGCCTGGAAAAGTCCATGGACAGAGGAGCTTGGCAGGCTACAGTACATGAGGCTATAAAGAGTCAGATACAATGGACTGCACGTGTACACGTATACACACACACACACAATTTAACCATTATAAAGGATGTACAGGGCACAAATTATACTTTCTAAAGTCTAAACAATCAATAATACAATAAATCAGGTTTTGATTTGTAGTGCTTGCTGATATCTACATATAAATGCTTCCACCATGACTGATTTCAAGCAACCAACATAATGTCATTGAATTCAGAGATAAGATGAGACTGATATATGTTATAGGTCACGGCAATATATTATTTCCTCCATAAAGACATAAAAGACCTAAAGAACCACAGGGCATCAATAAAGGAAAAATGGAGTAATTGAGTACTTTTGAGGATTTATTACCTTAACTTTTAGTACATTTGTCAAAAATACATTTTACAAAGTTTAATTTTTAATAGTGGTGGTTTTTAACAATTGGCTTGCAAAATTCTTAGATGTTAACAATTAGTTTTAAAAAGCAATAATGAGCCAGTTTCAGCTTACCACTGAACTGAGGCTCCTGTCACCAGCCCTGCACATGAACCATCCTGGAAGCAGACCCTTCAGCCCCACTCAAGCCTTTGGATGACTGAAGCCCCACCTAATATTTCCATTGCAACCTCATGAATAACCTTGAGCCAGAAGCATTCAGCCGAGCCATCTCTGAATGCCTGACCTATATACTCTGTAAGATACTAAATGTTTACTATTTAGTCCACAAAATGTTGAGGCAATTTGTCACTTGGTAACAGATAATAATATATCAGCAGCTGCTGCAGCCATGAGAGACACTGCCTCCTTGAAGCAAAGGATTAAAGGAGGGAAATGGGTAGTCCCAGATAAGTAAGAGTAACATTTCATGGGGTACCTGTGGCACCTCTGTAAGTAACCCAAAACTATTTGAGATAAATTTATGAGGAATTGGAGTTTTTCCTGGGTTGCATTTTAGTCTCATATTACCAATGAAGTAGCTGAGGCTCAGAGAAACCAGCAGATCTAAAAGCTCATAGCCAATAAGCCATAAAAGGTTAAACCAGGATTTAAACCCAAATCTAAGTCTATGCTCTCGCAGGGAGACCTTAAGAAGGCCACTAGTGTTTAGAACACTTTATTGTTTATGGATAATTCGATGCCCACCTAATCTGATGAAGGAAGGGATTATTATTTCTACTTTAAATTTTTCAAAATTGAGACTTGTATAGTTAATAATCAGAGCTGAAATGAGAAAATCTGCAAACCTCTAGTATAGCATTCCCAAAAGTTCATTTGAATATAAAATATGATCATGTGCACAATTAAGTATTTAAATTTGGCAGTATAGAAAAACTAGAGAAGAAAATGGCAACCCACTCCAGTATTCTTGCCTGGAGAATCCCAGGAACAGAGGAGCCTGGTGGGCTGCCATCTATGGGGTCGCACAGGGTCAGACACTACTGAAGCGACTTAGCAGCAGCAGTATAGAAAAATAAAATTCAGAATTCAGGAGCCTTGTTATATTTTACTAGTCTTTGTAATTTACAGTTAGAGGCAAGGACACATAATTAAAGCAAGCGTCTATGGTCAATAAATATAGACAATATTTTTAAGATTTATTAAAATTTGTATTTGTTCAAATCAAATTTCTTTTGGGCCTTATCCAATTTGACCCAGGACCTATAGGCTTCTACTAATTTGCATGATTGCCTCATACAATATTAAAATATTTCCAAGCTCTTTAAATAATTCCCTTTAATAGCTTTCTATACACAGTTAAAATGAATAGTAACATGGCTTTGTTTTCCATATGTCATTTCATGTGCCTGAATAATTCTACCAAACTTTAGTGACTACATCAACACATGATAGCAAAGAACAAACTCCAAATTTAACTTGGGACAATTTTAACAAATCCCGTGTTTGCTTTTCCTATTAAGCATTTACTGTTGGGTTTCCCAGGTGGCACAGTGGTTAAAAAATCCACCTGCCAATGCAGGAGACGCAAGAGATGTTTCAACCCCTGGGACAGAAAGATCCCCTGGAGAAGGAAACAGCAATCCACTCAAGCATTCTTGCCTGGCAAATTTGATCCCTAGGTCAGGATGATCCCCTGAAGAAGGGAATGGCAACCCACTCCAGTATTCTTGCTGGAAAATCACATGGACAGAGGAGCCTGATGGGCTACAGTCCATGGGGTCACAAAGAGTCAGACCTGACTGAGCACACATGTGAAGGCACAGCAGATAGAGTGGTGGAAGCTCCATTAAAAAGACCTAGAAATTGAAAGACTGGGATGTTCTCTGGGACTAAGTTTGAGAAACATAAACCAAATGCTGACCCTGAGAGGTGGATTATAAATGTGTTGGTTAGAGCAACAGGATGAACTCAAAATGCATTCAGGAATACCAGAATGTGGCTGCAGTTCAATTAATATGACGCGAGCAGAGTTTCAGGAAGGCATAAAAATGACTGTGGTCAGAGAAAATGGCATCTAATCAACTATATAATTTGTAGGAGACGAAGGTTTCAACAGAACAGTACAAGTCTTATCTTCATAAGAATCTGGGGAAAGGGAAGTAAAGATTCAGTGATGCAGGAGAGTATGTAGGCATCAATTACCTCCAAACAAAAGCTAGAGAATGGACCCATTCCAGAAATAAAACCATCTCCTCTTGGATTAAACATTCCAGACAGTTTGGTCTCAGTACCCCTTATAACTTTCAAAATTATTGAGGACCTCAAAGACCTTTTTAATCTGAGTTATATCAAGTGATATTTACTATAATAGAAATTAAAGCTGAGAAAAATGTTTAAATGCAAAATACTTAATTGTAAATTCTTATTAACTGTCAGAATGATATCATCATCATATATCATGCAGACTCTGGAAAATGCTACTATGATGCCACACTCATGATGGAGAGTAAAAAAAGCAAATAATCTCTTAACATTGTTATAAAAATGTTTTGACTTCAGAGATGCCCTAAAGGGTCTCAAGGACTTGGAGGACACCCTGTGGAGTCCTGTCCTTGAGGATAACAGTTAAACAATTGTCTGAGAGCATGATGACTTTCCATGTGAAACTTACTACAGGAGAGAAAGGAATGTACCTTCTCCATAGTCTACTTACCAGCCACTTCCTCACCAGCATTCTGATTTATATGCCAGACTGGGGTTGACTAGCTTAGGGAAAGGGGTTTTTCTCAGAGTCTCCTCAACTACAATAAAACCATATCTTGATTTTTCAAAGTTGATAAAGAACCTTTCCCTTTGTAAAGCTCAAATTCAATCTCCTCCTGAAACCTCACTGGAGGTTTGTCACAAATACATTAGGCCACATATCCATAGTTAGGGAGCCACTGAAGAAGTTAGACGCATGAGTAAGGAGCGGTGGCTGCGCGGGCACAGGAGGGCCGAGAGGGGCTACTCCATGTTCAAGGTCAAGAGGGGTGGCAGTGAGGAGATATCCCTCGTCCAAGGTAAGGAACAGCAGCTGCGCTTTGCTGGAGCAGCCGTGAAGAGATACCCCACGTCCAAAGTAAGAGAAACCCAAGTAAGATGGTAGGTTGCGAGAGGGCACCAGAGGGCAGACACACTGAAACCATAATCACAGAAAACTAGTCAATTTAATCACACTAGGACCACAGCCTTGTCTAACTCAATGNAGTCCTGGGTGTTCTTTGGAAGGACTGATGCTAAAGCTGAAACTCCAGTACTTTGGCCACTTCATGCAAGAGTTGACTCATTGGAAAAGACTGATGCTGGGAGGGATTGGGGGCAGGAGGAGGAGAAAACAGAAGATGAGATGGCTAGATGGCATCACTGACTTGATAGATATGAGTTTGAGTGAACTCCGGGAGTTGGTGATGAACAGGGAGGCCCGGCATGCTGTGATTCGTGGGGTCACAAAGAGTCAGACAAAACTGAGCGACTGAACTGAACTGAACTGCACTGAAGCACTTATATAGTCCAAGTTCTGTGTTCTCTGCTCTGTATTCTCTATAATATTAATTCCCACCCTGTGAAACAGGTCTTATAATCTTCATTTTAGAGATGGACAAACGGAAGGGTTAAGACATTACATAAGATCATATTGGTATGTGATGAAGCTGGAGTGTGAAACTGTTAATAATAACAATTACAATAGTAAATAGCAACTGACTACATTCTGAGTGTGTTGAAACACTGCTCTAAATACTTTGTGTGTAAAGTAATTCTATAAGACAAATACTATGATTAACTTACCATTTATATTTGAGGAGACTAATACACAAACAGATTAAATGAAATATGCAAGATCATACAGCACATAATTGAAAGAGCTCTAATTTGGCTGAAACCAGACAGTCTGACTCCAGGACCCATGCTCTTAAATCCTACTTTCCATTTCTCTTAGCAGTCTTGTTTAATCCCAAACCTATGCTCTTAGCCTCTTATGCAATGTGTATGTTAGTCACTCAGTCATGTCTGACTCTGCAACCCCATGGACTGTAGCCCACCAGGCTCCTCTGTCCATGGGATTCTCCAGGCAAGAATATTGGAGTGGGTTGCCATTTCCTTGTCCAGGAGATTTTGCTGACCCAGGGATCAAACCAAGATCTCCTGCCTTACAGGCAGATTCTTTGCCATCTGAGCTACAGGGAAGTCCCAATGCACTGCCTCTCCAAAAATCTTCCAAGGAGAGACCTCACTAAAAGTTTCCCTCTCCTGGCAGCAGAGTATGTACTAAGGTTAATCAGTTACAATAAGATCCTCATCATAACATGAATGTATATAAACAGTGTAGCTGTAAGTATTTAGAAGTAAATGCACTAAATATCTGTATGTTCTGAGGAACAAACTTGATAGAAAAATTAGGGGCCATTTTTATGGAAATATTAAAGAATAAAAATAACTAGAGAATAAGAGAATCCTTGAATCTCAGACTCATAAAAGTTGACTATCAACAGAGAGAATATTTGAATCTATGTAGTGCTTTAGCTCTAGATTACTAAACATGAATATATGGATTTTGGCCAATAGGAATAATTTCAAGCACTCTTACCCTTCCTGGCCCAGGAGTATAAGCGAGCCCATTGGCCACTTTTAAACACCCATTTATTTCCTATGTGCTCTAATTTTGAATATCTGTTAAGTGGCTTAACTTCCTATTTAAGAGGGGAAAAAGCACATCACTGTTAAGATAGAATTAAAAACTGGTTCTTAGGTAATGAATTTTATGGATGCAGAATATTTTTAAAAGTATGATTAAAATTGTTTTTTTAAAGATATATTTAACACATCACACTCTGTTTTCATCTATATGGTTATTTATTTACCCTACTGGCAACTTTGATGATGACCTAGCACTCCAAATTCCTGCTGACTAAAAAATCCATTTCCATTAGCAATAGTTTAAGATTTTTTTTACAGACATTTGGCGAGAAAGATGAACTTAGAAGCAATTCCTTTGATATTCTTTGAAAATTTCTAAAAGGAGGGAATTTGGAATCTGTTTTCAACTGGCAAATAGTGCCAGTCAGAATCGGTTCAACCGTTCCCAACCTTCTGTGGCATTTAAGTACTCTTCTTCCAATCTAACTTTTGTCCTAGCTAGATAGACACTGGATTTTAGTGTTGATAAAGGGAGGTCAAGCTCCACTGTATGGACTGTAGTGCTATTCACATGTAGTCATAAAATCTCTCTCTCTCTCTTACTTCCCTTCAATATTTCATTCCTTCCCTTGCTCCCTTGAAGTTCTGGACAAATGATCAACTTGCTTACTGGTTATAAAACGTTCTCCTATTTAGGAGGAGAAAGCTATCTTGGATTCAATTAAACCTAATTGCTCCAAGAGTTTCCTTATTATAAGCCATATTATCAAAAATTATTTAATAATGCTTTTAAACTACTTTACTAAAACACTGAAAAATACGTATGACATTTTATGGGACTTCCCTGGTGGTTCGATGGTAAAGAATCCGCCTAAAAATGCAGGTGAAACAGGTTTGATCCCTGGTCTGGGGAGATCCCACATGCTGCAGGACAACTAAGCCCCTATGCCACAACTACTGAGTCCACACTCTGCAGCTATTGAAGCCCCGTGCTCCTCAACAAAAGAAACCACCGCGAGGAAGAGTAGCCCCACTTGCTGCAACTAGACAATGCTCAAGCGCTACGTAGACCCAGCATAGCCAAATAAATAAATAAAACAAAATAAAAACATGTATGACATTTTAGGCCACATTTTTTTATTGGTTCTATTTTCGGTTGAAACAGGTATGGCTGGGGGTAGGGAAACATTAAAAAATAGATTTTAGAAAAGAGAAGGACTATAGTGAAAGGAAAATCTAAATGAAGTTTTAAAAACTAACTGGCACATTATGTGTATTTGTGTGTGTGTGTGTGTGTGTGTGTGTGTGTGTCTTAGGCAATGAGTGGCATCTAAAACACTGGACAGCATGAACAAGAGGATTCAATATGCAGATCATGTAGACAATGTACATTTCAAAATTTTTAACTGAATTGGGTTGTATACCTAATTATCCCAACAGCAGCAGCTGATAGACTCAGAAAAGAGCTCAAAAGAACCAGGATAAACATGCAAGAATTTATAAATAACATCCATCTGTTAATAGTTATATCTCATAGATGCAGAATATCAACACATGTTCCCCATACCAATTACTGTTTATCCTAAAATATCTCTCTTGCCAAAGCACCTTGATGAACAGGGATGGGAGACAAAGAGAGAGTGGGAGGGAAGACACTTCAATTTTTTAGTTTGTAACATGATGGTGTATTTTCTTTTCTTCCTCCTTTTGCAATAGGCTTGAGATGTTATCTTTATCTGAAATCATAGGGCCAATACCAAAGAACGAAGCAATGGAAGTCATGGGTCACATTGTTCAGTCTGTGATGTGACCCTGCTGAGAGTATCAGGGCTGCAGAATCCAGAGTACTCAGAGCAGGTTAATGACAGCAGTGCCTGAGAAAGAACCAGCAGCAGAAGAGGACAACGTGGGACCTCCAGAGAGCTCAGGGAAGCAAAAGATTAGAAACATGTTGACTTGATACTTCTTTTCTAAATCAGGGTTTAGACATCAGCTTCTGTTAAGTTTTAGGCCCATGGTCAAATCTTTAACTTGTCCCATTCATATTAGAACAGCATTAGTAGTGCCCGTTTTCTCCTACTGACCTCACAGGCACTGTTCAGAATAGTTGGCACCTGTGAAAAAGTTTAAGCAGGTAAGTAAAAAATACTTTTCTTTCTATCTTGAGTTGAATAGATAAATGTGAGCACCATGAGGAATCAGAAAGCTGGGAATCCTTCTTCAAGGGGCTTATAGTGTAGCTGGGGAGATAAAATATTTAGTCATCTAAGGCTACATAACAAATTACCCCCAAATAAGTAGATCAACATTCATTATCTCACAGTAAGTAAGTAAGTAAGGGAAGTCGCTCAGTCATGTCTGACTCTTTGTGACCCCGTGGACTGCAGCCCACCAGGCTCCTCAGACCATGGGATTCTCCAGGCAAGAATACTGGAGTGGGTTGCCATTTCCTTCTCCAGGGGATCTTCCCAACCCAGGGATCGAACCCAGGTCTCCCGCATTGGAGGCAGACGCTTTAACCTCTGAGCCACCAGGGACCACCTAAGGCTATATAACAAATTAGCCCCAAATAAGTAGATCAACATTCATTATCTCACAGTTGCTGTAGAACAAGGAGCTGAGAGCAGTTTGGCCAGATCAATCTGACTCAAAGTATCTGAGAAGGTTGCAGAGAAGACACCCACCAGGGCCGCAGACTAATCCACGAAGGGATTGACCGCTTCCAATCTCAACCACATAGTTGTCAGGCCTCCGGTTTTTGCCTGCTTGTTTGCCAGAGTCTTCAGTTACCATAGGGCTCTATTCACAGATGGTCTGAGTGGTCTCAGGATGTGGTAGATGGCTTTCCTTGAGGAGCAGAATCTGAGTGAGAAGGCATCCAAGGTGGAAGCTACATTCAAATATCAGAAGTGACATACCATCACTCCTGCCATGGACTGTAGCCATACAGACCAGCTCTGGTGAAATGTGGAAGGGGACCACACAAGTGTGTGAAAACCAGGAGCGGGGGATTGCTGGGGCCCACCCTGGAAGCTAACACACATACATCCTTACAGAAGCACATGTGCAAGTTTAGCGAATGATAGTTCTGAGGGAGTGATTCTGAAAATAAATGCTGTGCAAGAACACTGCAGGAGGTTAGGCTAATCAGGAAGGGGTCACGGTGCTGACAGGGCTTCCAATAAGTCTAAAGGATTGGTTTAGCATTTAAACAAGCAAACAGAAGCCGGGAAAACATTCCTGTCTCCAGGAAGATTACCTAAAAGACAAACAGTGGAGGCACGAGGAAAGCCAGCCAAGTGTTGCTCTAGCAGCCTTCCACTTTGGGGGCCAAACAAGTTTTTTGAGAGAAAGTAATACAGACTTTTCTTGCCTAGACTTCTGATTTGTAACTCTTTGATGCTAGAAACTATGATCCACTGAATCTTTTGAAAAATCATGTTTAGAGTAAAATATGTAGAAGGAAATTCACAATCATGGCATCAACACACAGAGTACCTGTAGCACCAAACAGGGAAAACTCTATGTAAGTTGTCTAATGCTCCCCACGGGTTTTGTATAGTGCATCTGAGTGTTACCAGATGCTGAAAGAGAGCATTGTTTTTCAAATCAAAAATATTGCATCAAAAATGGAATTAATAAAACATTAATGGATTCTGATGAACTGTTTTCACAGTGTGTATTATCTAGTGATTAATACTCTATCAATGAAATATTTCTCATATCATTTAGCCTCTTAATTTATGTAGATGTGAAATAAACAAAGGCAAATGATATATTTATGTTGGAGTATTTTTTTGTCTTTGAGGTTGATGTTTCATAGTGAGATAAGCACTCACCTCAGAAGCCTCTGCATTGTTCCCTCTCTTTTAGGGTGTGTGGGCTGTCTGTAATGAGCACCTGGATGCAATAGATGATGAAGGCAAGTCTATTAATAAGTATCCTTTGAACTCTCATGGCCTGTACTCTGGTGATTGAGAGGAAGTGACTTGTTCCAGCTCCAGAGTATTTATATATTTCAAATGTGGTTAGTTTTGCCCTGCACTGTCCTTTTGTGTGTGGGTTGTGGCACTAGTGGTAAAGAACTCACCTACCAATGCAGGAGACATAAGAGATGTGGGTTTGATCTCTGGATCAGGAAGGTCCACTGGAAGAGGGCATGGCAACCCACTCCAGTATTCTTGCCTAGAGACCCATGGACAGAGAAGCCTGGCAGGCTATGGTCCACAGGGTCACAAACAGTCATACACAACCAAAGCAACTTAGCACTGATGCATGCACAAAATACAGATACCATAAAATTTACCATGTGAACCACTTTTAAGTGTACAGTTCAGTAACATTAAATAAATCACATTACTGTGTAATAATTAACACAAACCAATTCCAGAACATCTTCATCAACTGAAAGTCTATACATATTACATAAAAACTCTCCAGTTCCCCCTCTCAAGCCCCTGGCAAACACTATTCTAATTTCTATTTGTATGAATTTGACTATTATAGGCGCTTCATATAAGTGCATTAGTTGATTTTTTGTGTCTGGCAAAATCACATAGCTGAATGTCTTCAAATTTTGTCATATGTCTTAAATATACTTTGACCAAGAAGAAAGTCAGAGTCCCTCTTGAGCATATGGCATTTGCTTGTATCTTCATGTGAGACTATATGTAGTTTCATCTCCTGTCAATGTGCAGCATGCACGTTATCTTAGGAGGGCTAAGGGCTGTATACTTTTACCCCTGAAATAGCAGAAGAGAAACAGAAATAGTTCAGTTGACATTGCTTCTTGAGGATGTGGGCAAGAACCTATAGCTGGGATCAGTATTAGTGAGAAGCAGGAGTTGGAGGTGAGGGGTTATGGGTATTTCCCCGACCCTTCTGACTTCTACCTTTTTTACAGGCTCCTGAACGATCCATTTGTTGTTGTTGTCGTTAATTTTGTTTTTTCTGGAGTGTCTCTCTTATTACAACCATATGGCATGAATTGCTTCTAGTCTTATGCATTTCCCTTCATTGATGCAATGATATAAAAGATTTTGTAAAATGTTCAACCTTCATTACACTTCACTGCTTATGAAGATTTATGGATTTTGTTGCTATTAAATGGAACCAGAAGTTGTTTTAAATCTCAGTGTGTCCAGGCAGAAATGTTACTGAATCATTTCAAGACCTATGTGTGATATATTTCACAATATCAAATATATACAGATAGATAAATCACATCACACTAAGATCATTAATTGATTCATGTATGTCTGTATGAGTGTGGGTATATGTGCATGTGTGTGACATAAATAACAATGGGATTTCTAGATGAATATGACAGAGAGTGAGGATAGAAAACGTCTACATGAACACCTGATGAGCTATAATCAGCAAACTGACCAATCTGATACTGTCTCAGACATCAAAAAAGCAGTCAGAGAGGTGTGATCTTTACAGTGGATGTCACCTCATGGTCCACAGCTGTGAAATACATTAAAATATGAGGAGAGGAAAGTAGCTTTTCAACTCTGTTTGAAGACATAATCTGGATTCTTTTCAATGTTCTTTAAGAGATTCAAATAAAGCATAAAAACTCTTTTTAAAATAATTTTGGCTGCTGGACTATAATTTACATGCAATTCTATGCAGAGATGAGACCATGTGTAGCCCTAGCTTGTACCACAGTTACAAGCTACAGTTTCACCTTTTTCTTTCCATCAATAGAAACATCATTACATTGTCTTAACTGGGCACATTTTCAGTTCACCATTGCAAAGGAAAAAAAGGCAAAATTCAACTAATAGGATTACATCAAACTGAAAAGTTTATGTAAAGCAAAGGAAGCAATTAAAACAAAAAAGGCTACCTAATGAATGGGAGAAAATAGTTGCTAATCATATATCTGATAAAAGGCTAATATCCAAATATAAAAGGAACTCTCTTAACAACTCAACAGCAAAAAATAAAAGCCCAATTTAAAAATGGGAAAAGAACCTGAATAGACATTTTCCCAAATAAGATATACAAATGACCAACAGGTATATGAAAAGATGCTCACTCAAACACAATAGGATACTACATCACACCTATTAGGATGGTTATCATCAAAAGGACAAAATAACACGTGTATGTATGTCAGTGTGTGTATCCAACCATCACAATGTACACTTTAAATATATTACAATTGTATTTGCCAACATTAACAAAGCTGGGGTGGGGGAAGACTTCTCTGATCCCATGGCACTCTTTCCTTCCTCATTATACCATTAACCTCATAGATAGTCTTCATTTAATAAACATCTCCTGAGCACCAAGTATACATCAGTTGGTTTTGAAAGTATGGAGGTACATCATTAAACAAAGCAGATGAAATTGTTTAAATTGTCTAGTACTTGTTTGTGATTTTTCACAGGACTTGAAGTTCCAGGATGGTAGAAATATAATCTTTCCTGCTGGTATCTCAAATCTCAGTGCTTAGCACTGGATTTGACACATAGTAAATAGGCTCTTAAAATTAGTTTTTGTTTAACGAATACTACTGAATGACAAAAGCATGTCACTTTAGCATATAACAGAAACCTCCCATACTCAATATGCCGTCTGTTAGTTAAATTCTGCTAGCATTACAAATACGCCAGTGACCACCAAAGACACATAAGTTTTCGCTTATAAGAAAAATTCAAACATGCTTGGTGTGGAATGGACTTGGGTGAGACATCAAAGGGGAAAAATGGATGAGGAATATCATTAGAGAAAATGTACTTTATACCT
This sequence comes from Neotragus moschatus, assembly GCA_006410615.1. Taxonomy (NCBI): domain Eukaryota; kingdom Metazoa; phylum Chordata; class Mammalia; order Artiodactyla; family Bovidae; genus Neotragus; species Neotragus moschatus. The sequence continues at coordinate 739,557 of SJYA01001803.1, forward strand.
TCTCTTCTTCCTCCCTTCTGAGGAATAAGCTTTGCAACAGCCAGCACACACACACAAAAGGACACCAAAATAAAACAAAAACAACCCAAAAACTTTCCTTGCATACAAATTGCATGACATCACATGGCATACATTTCTATACCCAAGTTCATACGACACCAAAGGCAAGTGTTAACATAGAAGATAGGCTTTGAACGGACTTCCCTGGTGGTCCAGTGGTTAAGAATCCACCTGCCAGTACATGGGACATGGGTTTAATCTCCGATCTGGAAGATCCCACATGATGCAGAGCAAAGGAGTAGCGCCTACTTGCTGCCAACTAGAGAAAACCTGCACCCAGCAATGAAGACCCAGCACAGCCAAAAATAAATAAATAAATAAATTTAAGAACAGCAACAACGAAAAGAAAATATGCTTTGGGCCTTGGGTGATTTATCCATCAGGTAAATTTTAGGTTCTAATTTCCCTGTAGTTGCTCCTCCCAGAGATGAAGATAAAAATTCCCCAAAGTCACTCATCCAGAGAGCCCTGCAATGGAGAGAGTCAGGAAGCATTCTTTCCTGGCAACGAGCATCTACTTACCACTCACCAGTAAAAGTCTTTCCTTTTGGGAGCCTATTTTTATTCCACATGACAAAGATAGCACAGAAACCATGTTACACCCATGTCAGCTAGGCATACAATGGCTTATCCACACCCCTTTCATTTTTCATTTTAGCTTTCCTTTTCTTTTATTTTTTAACTACTTCTCTTCTACCACCTTTGTTTAATGGACCCCCTGTGAGCTATTCATGAAAATTCTTTAAACTAGGAGGAAAACTGATTACTAAGATTTATGAGGTTGTGATGATTTATTCACCTCTTACGGAAAGAGGCAATCGATCACACTTTGGAAAGGCTAGACAGTCAAGTTCTGCCTGTATTTATATGATATCATAAAGCTGTTTTCTTGAAGTACAACTAAACCACCAACTTAAAGATGATGTTGATTTGCTGTAGGCAGATATTTTGGACAAGAATATTTTAGAGGCCCATGTATTTGCTTGCCATTGAGGATATTTTCAATGGAAAATAAGCTCAATAGTGAAATTACTTTGACTCAATATTGCCTGGCATTTAAATAAATTCATTTGGAAAAATGTTTGCTAGACATCTATCAATACTATGGGACTAAGTGGTATGCTAGATGTAACAGGTTTCCTACCAACCATGGGCTCACAAGAATTCACAGTATAATAGGAAAGTGAAGTGAAGAAGTAAAATGAAGTCACTCAGTCATTTCTGACTCTTTGTGACCCCGTGGACTGTAGCTCACCAGGGTCCTCCGTCCACGGAATTCTCCAGACAAGAATACTGGAGTGGGTTGCCATTTCCTTCTCCAGGAGATCTTCCCAACCCAGGGGTCGAGCCCAGGTCTCCCACATTAATAATAGGGAAACAGAGAGCTAAATAAAAAATTATAACAATACTAATTGCTAAAAACACAAAGCCAAAACTTGCCCAAATTGGAAAGTTCATTATTGTCTACATGAACCCAAAACCATGAGTCATGTCCATTTTTGACTGTTGGCGTTAAAGGATTTTAAATCTTTTACAGAAGAAAAAAAGATGTTATAGGAAACTCCAAATATGAAAAAAAAGATCTACTTTCAATACATAAAAAGAAACAAGAGTATACCCTTGCTTGTTTCTTTTTACGTATTGAAAGTAGATCTTTTTTTTTTCCATATTTGGGGTTTCCTATCAAATTGCCAACATCCACTGTATCATTGAAAAAGCAAGAGAGTTCCAGAAAAACATCTACTTCTGCTTTATTGACTGTACCAAAGCCTTTGACTGTGTGGATCACAATAAACTGTGAAAAATTCTGAAAGAGACGGGAATACCAGACCACCTGACCTGCCTCTTGAGAAACCTATATGCAGGTCAGGAAGCAACAGTTAGAACTGGACATGGGACAACAGACTGGTTCCAAAGAGGACAAGGAGGACATCAAGGCTGTATACTGTTCCCTACTTATTTAACTTCTATGCAGAATACATCATGAGAAACACTGGGCTGGAAGAAACACAAGCTAGCATCAAGATTACCAGGAGAAATATCAATCACCTCAGATATGCAGATAACACCACCCTTACGGCAGAAAGTGAAGAGGAACTAAAAAGCCTCTTGAGGAAAGCGAAAAAGGAGAGTGAAAAGGTTGGCTTAAAGTTCAACATTCAGAAAACGAAGATCATGGCATCTGGTCCCATCACTTCATGGCAAATAGATGGGGAAACAGAGGAAACGGTGTCAGACTTTATTTTAGGGGGCTCCAAAATCACTGCAGATGGTGACTGCAGCCAAGAAATTAAAAGACTCTTGCTCCTTGGAAGGATATGACCAACCTAGATAGCATATTCAAAAGCAGAGACATTACTTTGCCAACAAAGGTCCATCTAGTCAAGGTGATGCTTTTTACATTGATCATGTATGGATGTGAAAGTTGGACTGTGAAGAAAGCTGAGCACCGAAGAATTGATGCTTTTGAACTGTGGTGTTGGAGAAGACTCTTGAGAGTCCCTTGGACTGCAAGGAGATCCAACCAGTCCATTCTGAAGGAGATCAGCCCTGAGATTTTCTTTGGAGGGAATGATGCTAAAGCTGAAACTCCAGTACTTTGGCCACCTCATGAGAAGAGTTGACTCATTGGAAAAGACTCTGATGCTGGGAGTGATTGGGGGCTGGAGAAGGGGACAACAGAAGATGAGATGGCATCACCGACTCAATGGACATGAGTTTGGGTGAACTCCGGGAGTTGATGATTGACAGGGAGGCTTGGCGTACTGCAATTCATGAGGTCGCAAAGAGTTGGACATGACTGAGTGACTGAACTGAACTGAAGGATAAGTATAAAATGTGAGGCTACTGGTAAAATTTCCCACCTCTCCCGCTTTTTTACAGTGGCTCCTTGTTGGTTATCTATTTTAAATATAGCAATGTATACATGCCAATCCTAAATTCCCTAATGAGCTCGTCCCCTGTCACCTTTCCCCTCTGGTAACAATAAAGTCATTCTCTAAGTCCGTGAGTTTGTTTCTATTTTGAAAATAAATTCATGTGTGCTCCTTTCAAAATTTTCCAATTATGTGTACTATTCCATCTCAGACAACTCTTATGTTGGAAAAAAATCTGATAAATGAATTTTAACTGAGATGCTAATGGCTTGTAGTCTAAGATATCAGCATACTGGAAATTTTTGCACTAACAGAAATAAAATTTTACACTGTTAGAAATAAAAGCTTTAACTTACTATTATGAATCACTGCAGTATCAAGCATTGCATGAGTTTCATCTCCAAATCTGAATACTCTGCCCTGATTTGTTCAAATTAAAATACTCTGACATTCACCAACTCCAAAAATCAAACACTGTTCTAAGTCACATGCATTCAGAAACAAATCATTTAGGAGACTACTGTTTTTTATCTAATTATTTGTGATATAGAATACACGATAACAAAACCAAAATGAAAAATTTATATAAAACTATTACCATCAGAATTATGGTAATCATGGGAAAATAACTCAAGTTGTATTTTTTTAAAGGCCTGGATCATATTTTGCTTTTTATTTTTCCCTTTCACAAGCAAACTCAGAACTATAATAAAGTAATTTTTAAAGAAATAATACATTCACATCCTTAACTAAGCATATACTCAAACACCTCACCTGTGTATAACCACTGCAGGTCATGAGATTTCATTCTTTAAGCAGCCACACCCCAGATCAGCAGCAAGCAGGGAGTCTGTAATTCTTGCAACTTCTGCTAAGAAAAAAAGAAAAAAAAAACATAAATAAATCTAGAAACTAGAGGACTGAGTGACTTCACTTGAACCTTCGCCCACTAGTGCCTACGCCATATCTTAATTCAGAAATACTTTTTTCTTAAAAGTGCGTGCTGTACAACTTCTGCTCGGAAGCGTTTCCTCTGTTTATATCTGGAAACAGTGTCTTTTGATTTATTGAGCAGTCTTCCAAGTGCCATTCAGATTAGAATTTGTACTAGCAGGGGTTTTAAATCACCCCAGGCCAAGGGTTATCTGGAAATCCCATTCTAGAATAAGGCAGAGAGAAGCTCTCTAATTTTACCACTGGAATATACAAACTCTGGCCACCATACCTGGGTCAGGATTCTGGGAGGTGAGCCCATAGGTGAGGAAGGTGGGTCTGTGCCCTCAAGATAACAATTTATAGGAGACCAAGATAACTTTCTAGCAAAATCATAATTTTAAAAGTCTAAATCAAGCGTCAGATTAAAGGCTTGGTCACAGAGGTGAAAACTGTACAAGACATTGGGATGGCCCTCCAACCAGTAAGACAGGAGCGGGCCAGACATGTTGGGGGAAAACCTGATGTCCTCTGACCTGCCTCATGATAATGTCCACTACTTGACTGTATGGGGTGAAAAAAGCAAGGACAGAGCAGATATAAACAGAGGAAACGCTTCCGAGCAGAAGTTGTATAGCGCGCACTTTTAAGAAAAAAGTATTTCTGAATTAAGATATGGAGTAGGCACTAGTGGGCGAAGGTTCAAGTGAAGTCACTCAGTTGTGTCCGACTCTTTGTGACCCCATGGACTGTAGCCTACCAGGCTCCTCCCTCCATGGGATTCTCCAGGCAACAGTACTGGAGTGAGTTGCCATTCAGGATGCCCCAAGAGACAAAGAGTGAATGCTAAATTCCTCTCAACTTTGTTCAACAGATTTAAGTTCCCAAAGTGCCAAATTATTTTGGTTTCACTAAACTTAATCCCAAACACAAAGCTTCAGTTCATTAAAATAGCAACACCTAACGTTCTCTGCAGCTAATTCAGTTGGTTTCAAAACTTCAGCAGAGCCCTTTCAATAGTTTCAAGCAAATTACACATCAAAACTGCTATTGGGGCTGCCTAGCAACAAAGCTAATTGCACAACATAAACTCACTGCAAATTCTTAGTAAAACAGATTTTTATTCAAATATAAAAGTTTTTCTCCACAGAAATATTTTTAAAGGTATAATGTGGAAATAACATATAAAATATTCCATTAGGCTATCATATATATGAAAAACATATGAAAAACTTATATATGTACAAAATCAGTTTACCTCTGGAAACTGCATATTTATCACAATTAATGCATTAATAAATCTGTTTGCTTTCTTCCACCTTCTGAGTGCAAGTGTTAGTTGCTCAATCATGTCTAACTCTTTGGACCTCATGAACTGTAGCCCTCCAGGCTCCTCTGTCCATGGAATTCTCCAGGCAAGAATACTGGAGCCAGTTGCCATTCCCTTCTCCAGGGGGTCTTCCCAACCTAGGGATTGAATCCGAGTCTCCTGCATTATAGGCAGATTTTTTATCAACTGAGCTACCATAGAAGCCTCAACCACCCCCTGCATGTTGTAATATGTTTCCTCCTTTATGAACTGAGATGATTTCTTCTGAAACATGAAGATGTCTTTATGGCATCATCCATGAAGTAACTGTGACTTCCCTGGTGGCTCAGACAGTAAAGCCTGCAATGCAGGAGACCTGGGTTCAATTCCTGGGTCGGGAAGATCCCTTAGAGAAGGCAGTGGCAATCCACTCCAGCACTCTTGCCTGGAAAATCCCATGGATGGAGAAGCCTGATAGGCTACACCCCATGGGGTCGCAAAGAGTCAGACACAACTGAGCGACTTCACTTCACTTCACTTCATGGAAGTAACTGTCCTGCTGGTTAGCACTACTGTCCTATTCATGGTACTGAGCTTGACAGAAGCCTTAAAATTAGCCAAGCCTGACTTTCCTTTGTCTGACTTGTTCTTATAGGGATGAAGAACATAGTCTGACTTATTTTGGAAAAGCATTTGTTTACATGCTAAAAAAAAAATCTACAACAGAAATCGAGAAGAATATTCATAGCCAATGTCATTGGACTATTTTTTACACAAGAACTAGGCAAATCTTACAATCTCATTAATCTTACAATCACTAATATTACTAGATAACCCTGCAGTAGTGATTGCTGCTGCTGCTGCTGCTGTTAAGTCGCTTCAGTCGTGTCCGACTCTGTGTGACCCCACAGATGGCAGCCCACCAGGCTCCCCCGTCCCTGGGATTCTCCAGGCAAGAACACTGGAGTGGGTTGCCATTTCCTTCTCCAATGTATGAAAGTGAAAAGTGAAAAATGAAAGTCAAGTCGCTCAGCCGTGTCTGACTCTTCACGATCCCGTGGACTGCAGCCCACCAGGCTCCTCCACCCATGGGATTTTCCAGGCAAGAGTACTGGAGTGGAGTGCCATCACCTTCTCTGTGGTAGTGATTATGTCTCCATAAATATCAAATATACTTTAATGGCATGTTCATCATGAAAACATTAAAGTAAAAACCAAAACTTTATTATAGATTTCTATAGGAATGGTTCAACTGTGACTAAATCTTGTAATGAAATTTTAAGGACCAGGCATTTTTTCCTCTAACCTACAACATTTTCCCTCTAACCTTCAATCATCTTTCCAATCCACAAGTTTTTGAAATTTGATGATAAATGACTAATGCCCTATTAAGTTACTGTGCTGAACATTCATTAGTGTTCAATAAATAGTGATTATNCAGTACTGGAGTGAGTTGCCATTCAGGATGCCCCAAGAGACAAAGAGTGAATGCTAAATTCCTCTCAACTTTGTTCAACAGATTTAAGTTCCCAAAGTGCCAAATTATTTTGGTTTCACTAAACTTAATCCCAAACACAAAGCTTCAGTTCATTAAAATAGCAACACCTAACGTTCTCTGCAGCTAATTCAGTTGGTTTCAAAACTTCAGCAGAGCCCTTTCAATAGTTTCAAGCAAATTACACATCAAAACTGCTATTGGGGCTGCCTAGCAACAAAGCTAATTGCACAACATAAACTCACTGCAAATTCTTAGTAAAACAGATTTTTATTCAAATATAAAAGTTTTTCTCCACAGAAATATTTTTAAAGGTATAATGTGGAAATAACATATAAAATATTCCATTAGGCTATCATATATATGAAAAACATATGAAAAACTTATATATGTACAAAATCAGTTTACCTCTGGAAACTGCATATTTATCACAATTAATGCATTAATAAATCTGTTTGCTTTCTTCCACCTTCTGAGTGCAAGTGTTAGTTGCTCAATCATGTCTAACTCTTTGGACCTCATGAACTGTAGCCCTCCAGGCTCCTCTGTCCATGGAATTCTCCAGGCAAGAATACTGGAGCCAGTTGCCATTCCCTTCTCCAGGGGGTCTTCCCAACCTAGGGATTGAATCCGAGTCTCCTGCATTATAGGCAGATTTTTTATCAACTGAGCTACCATAGAAGCCTCAACCACCCCCTGCATGTTGTAATATGTTTCCTCCTTTATGAACTGAGATGATTTCTTCTGAAACATGAAGATGTCTTTATGGCATCATCCATGAAGTAACTGTGACTTCCCTGGTGGCTCAGACAGTAAAGCCTGCAATGCAGGAGACCTGGGTTCAATTCCTGGGTCGGGAAGATCCCTTAGAGAAGGCAGTGGCAATCCACTCCAGCACTCTTGCCTGGAAAATCCCATGGATGGAGAAGCCTGATAGGCTACACCCCATGGGGTCGCAAAGAGTCAGACACAACTGAGCGACTTCACTTCACTTCACTTCATGGAAGTAACTGTCCTGCTGGTTAGCACTACTGTCCTATTCATGGTACTGAGCTTGACAGAAGCCTTAAAATTAGCCAAGCCTGACTTTCCTTTGTCTGACTTGTTCTTATAGGGATGAAGAACATAGTCTGACTTATTTTGGAAAAGCATTTGTTTACATGCTAAAAAAAAAATCTACAACAGAAATCGAGAAGAATATTCATAGCCAATGTCATTGGACTATTTTTTACACAAGAACTAGGCAAATCTTACAATCTCATTAATCTTACAATCACTAATATTACTAGATAACCCTGCAGTAGTGATTGCTGCTGCTGCTGCTGCTGTTAAGTCGCTTCAGTCGTGTCCGACTCTGTGTGACCCCACAGATGGCAGCCCACCAGGCTCCCCCGTCCCTGGGATTCTCCAGGCAAGAACACTGGAGTGGGTTGCCATTTCCTTCTCCAATGTATGAAAGTGAAAAGTGAAAAATGAAAGTCAAGTCGCTCAGCCGTGTCTGACTCTTCACGATCCCGTGGACTGCAGCCCACCAGGCTCCTCCACCCATGGGATTTTCCAGGCAAGAGTACTGGAGTGGAGTGCCATCACCTTCTCTGTGGTAGTGATTATGTCTCCATAAATATCAAATATACTTTAATGGCATGTTCATCATGAAAACATTAAAGTAAAAACCAAAACTTTATTATAGATTTCTATAGGAATGGTTCAACTGTGACTAAATCTTGTAATGAAATTTTAAGGACCAGGCATTTTTTCCTCTAACCTACAACATTTTCCCTCTAACCTTCAATCATCTTTCCAATCCACAAGTTTTTGAAATTTGATGATAAATGACTAATGCCCTATTAAGTTACTGTGCTGAACATTCATTAGTGTTCAATAAATAGTGATTATAGTTCTCTTCTTCCTCAGCATGTATCAATATCTAGCATTTTTATTTCATTTATTACCATTCCCTTAAAAAATAATGATTGCAAATTATTTTATTCCACAGAGCTTCAAATACTTAAAAACTACTTTAGTAGGAAATCTGATTTTTTTTTAAGTAAGCTTTAGAATGTAATGTATTGGTTTTACTGTATACTTCATAATGACCTGTGGATTTGTTCATTCTGCCTATAATCATTTAATTATTTGTTTAAGCCAGTATGAAAGCTGCTCACTATGGTGTTTTAATTTATTGCCTCAATCTGTACTAAAGATTTACAAGATAACCTCATCCTTTCAATCTGTCATGACTGATAAAAGCTTTAAATAATCTATTAGAGAAAGGCAATGCCACACACCTGAGTAATGCTTCACATTTTAGATATGTAAAATTCAGAAGACAAGGTGTTAATCATCCCTGTGACATTTCAGAAATCCCCAGTGACTGACAACGTTTGGTGCTCAGTAAACTGAACAAGGCATTACTAAGACAATCATTAAAAAAACTGCCTCAACTGTGAAGGACCAATCTGATCAAGAACAGATACACCAGTTCTGGTGAAAATTCTAAAGAACCATTTTCAACTATAATAGTGGGGGTAATAACTGGGATTAGGGAGAAAATTAGAATTGGCTGAATATTTCAGAGCCATACCATTCAGTAGTGCTTAGAGAAACACAGCTACGGCATTCAAAAGCTATAGAACTGAAAACTGAAAAGACAAAAAGTGTCTCTACCATTCTCTAAATTTGAAACTAAATAAAATATGCAACACAAAGTCAAAACAGATATAAGCCTGCGCAAATGGAACAAAAAATTGACTATGTTAATTCCTTGAAGAATAATGAGAAAGGAGAGCTTTGTAATCAAGAGAGAATTATTTTGCTTTTTATTTCTTTTGGTTTTTGTTTTTGGTCACTGACATGTTTTTTCCTGCAAACACTGTGGTGTTTCTTCCTGTTATGTTTCCTAGGTGCATATGATTGAAGGACACTGAATGAGAGGAAGCAAGGTATTACAACAGTTATTATAACAGTTACCCTAGAGAGGGTTCTAGAGTAAGAGTCTGCTTACTCTAGATTTGGTTTTAAAACCTGATTCCATCATTTCTTTCCATAAGATTTTTAGGCAAGTGTATGCTTAAGATCTTCTGTAGAATAGGAATAAACAACAGCACTGTATCATAATCTTGCTAGGAAAATTGACAGAAGGTACATAAAATTTTTAACATGGTAGCTGCTCCATCACTGATGCTCAGGAAAAAAATGGTAGCTATTATAATTAATAGCACTTTGAACATGTACATGCTCAACAGAGGCTGCTCGGATGGATAGATGGATGCATTGCTGAAATAAGAGAGTTGGAGACAGTAGGCAGACAGCTCAGTAGGTATAGACATAAACCCCTTGTTTACCAGCCTTTAACTCTCTGGAAAGACTGAATACCAGAAATGCTGAACTAGAAAATTTTAAGTCCAGCAAATCAACGCAAGAGAATTGGGACAACCAAGCAGGTCAATCCTTTCAGTTCTGGGTTATTTGTTAAAACTTTCAATTCACACAATGTTTTGAAATGTCATTTCATAGAAATCCCTCTACTCCTAGGAGTTTCCTCTTAGCCTCTTAATTTGGAAATTTCAAATCTAAAAATCTATGAGACTGATAATGATATATGTTTCATGTTCATCACAAAGCACTGACAGGTAGGTATTATTATCTCTATTTCTTAAGAAATTTAGAGTCAGAAGCTTTTGATAACTTGTGCCAACCCCATATCTAGCAAATGGTAGAGCCAGGACTCAAACCTGGGTTTTAAATCACATTTAGTGCAACTGTATTCAATATCTACTATGTGTGTGGTGCTGTTTAGATACTATGGAAACAAAGGTAAACAATATGCCACAGGTCCCCTCAAATGGTTTATGAATTAATCTTTTAAAAAAAGAGAGAGAGAAATACACTCAAAACCACACTAAGTAGCTTATGAAAACTGTGGATTCTGAGTCCCACCCAGAGTTCTGATTCAGCAAGAATGGGATACAGGCCAGGAATCTTTGTAAGAGGTCTTCCTGGAGTCATTCTCTCAGATCACACCTTGTTGTTGCTCAGTCACCAAGTCATGTCTGACTCTTCATGCTCCCGTGGACTGCAGCAAGCACCCCCTGTCCCTCACCACCTCCTGGAGTTTGCCCAAGTTCACAGTTCAAAAGCACCAATTCTTTGGTGCTCTGCCTTCTTTATGGTCTTGCTCTCACAACAGTACATGACTACTGGAAAAACCACAGCCTTGACCAGATGGACCTAGAGACCACACCTAGAGAAAGTTTATACTAGAGACAAGTCTAGGAACAGAAAGGGACACTTCCTGGGATGTTGGCTCCTGAACTGAGGGTTGAAGGACCAGTGGAAGTTATCTAAACACAGAGTAGGGAAGAAGAGTGAAGCATTTAGACAGAAAAACAGAATTTACCAAGGTTTTGAGAGATGAAACTCAACACTGGGAAAATACGGCAGTTAAAGTAAGTGGAGCCGCTCAGTCATGTCTGATTCTTTGTGACCCCATGGACTATAACCCACCAGGCTCCTCCATCCATGAGATTCTCCAGGCAAGAATACTGGAGTGGGGTTGCCATTTCCTTCTCCAGGGGATCTTCCCGACCCAGGGATCAAACTGTATGCAGACTGCCATACTGCAAGAAGACTCTCACCATCTGAGTCACCAGGGAAGCTCTATGGCAGTTAAGTGTAACTAAATTAAAGGGGGGGGGGCGGGGTAAAGGGGAAAGGATTTAGAGAAAATAAATGCAAATACCTAAGGATCAAGGTCCCATGGGAGCAAGATCCAGAGTCAAAGAATGTACAGAAGGCCAGGGCTGCCCCAGGTGGACCTGAAGCAAATGAGCAAGAGACGTAAGTTGCTTCCTCCCAAACTTCTCTGAATCTCAGATTGTGCTATAGTGAGGGTTGTACTAGTTATTCCTGAAAAATAATATTTCCCTTCGAATGACCTGTTTCAGTTAAAATGTGTCTCTAAGGAGGATCTGAGCCAAGTTAGTAGCAGGTGTCTACATACAAAACACATATTTCAAGATGAAACAGTGAATCTTCACATTACACTTAAGTCAATACAAGTACAAAGCTAATGAAAGTGCAGTAGAGGTGAGACCCAGTAGTTCTTAATCTTCTGTGCTTTGCTTTACTGAATTTGAAGTCTTTCCTCTCAGGTATGCAGAGCAGATGTAAAATCGTTATGCCAGGCTTTGTCCTGCTTAGAGGCCTCCTACATCTAAACTATTATCAATATTCCCTGGGTTCTGTGTAGTAAGAGTTGGCCTTTTAGACTGAGTCTTTTCCACTTTAGCCATGGGGAATGACATTTGTTCTCCACAGTCTTTGGTTTAAAGAAAGAGGGTATAATAGGATGAACATAACCAGATGGATAAGAAAAATGACACAAAAACATGCAAGCTTGTAATGGGGCATAGTTATTGATCGTTGGAGAAAGACATCTGTCTGACCTAGAAAGTCAGAGATAAGAGTGGCTCAATTCCAGCAATCTGGGAGACAAAGAAGCAGCACATTTCATCAGCAGCCAAAGTTAGATTTGCTCTGTCAGCCACGAAGGTGTTTCCATTATGTCCTACTCGTGCAGGAAAGGGCTAGGATAAGAGAAGCCAAGAAGCAGAAGAAATCACTTCATGGCTAATTGTTCCTATTTCTCATGGTATTTCCCAGAGGGACATCACTGGCTTTTACTTTATCCTGGACAATTGTTTCATTTGCAAGCTTTTCTTACTTACTCAAACATATTTGTTATCCCTGGCCCCTGCATACGAAATGCCAAAAGTGACCCCAAAACTCTCCCTAGTGAGGATGAAATTCCCTTGAGGAGAACCACTGAGTAGATCTTTGAACCTTTGGAGAGGATCTTTGAGGTCATCAAGGTTCCACATCTCTACTTTGTAGATAAAGAAAGTGAACTCCATTCCAGATTTTATTAAGTAGAGACAAGCCTAGAACCCGATTTTCACGACTCTCAGGTAGACACTTATCCCCTATATCTTGGTGCTCCCAGATGTTTAAATGGTTCCCTACCTTCCCACTGACATCTCTTATTTACACCATCTAAAACCTCTCTCTTGAACACAAGGAAAATGCATATTTCTGACAACTTCTCTCTGTGGCAACATGTGCTGGCCTACTTTATTTCTTGAACTTAAAGTACTGGCTAGAACTGAAGCCGATAGGCAAAAACTAGGCTTAGAGTTATGGGAAAACCCGGACATCTTCAGATGGAAAGTGTAGGCAAGATTAATGGATCTCATCCTCATGAAATTTCAGAGTAAAGATAAAAAAAGAACTGAAAAGCTTCCCAAGAAAAAGGTGAAAAACAAATTTCTTTAAAGAAATAATAATCAGATTTACACCATAATTTTCATCAGAAACACTGGGTCTTAGTAATAATAGCCAGTAAGCATTGCTATCAAGTAGGTAAAGAAACAAAATCTTCAAATTGAAGGGAGGAGGGTGGTGGTGTTAATTTTTGAAACTAGAATTCTGTATCATTCAAAACAGGAGATAAAATGCATGCATATATGAATATACATTCAGGCATATATGCAATAAAATGTTTATCTGACATACAAAACAATTACCTCAGTTTTTTCCCCCCAAAAAGTAAGAAGTCTAAGAAAGACATTCAGTTCAGTTCACTGGCTGAGTTGTGTCCAACTCTTTGTGACCCCATGGACTGCAGAATGCCAGGCTTCCATATCATGACCAACTCCCAGAGTTTACTCAAACTCATGTCCATTGAGTCAGTGACGCCATCCAACCATTCCACCCTCTGTCGTTCCCTTCTCCTCCTTCTGCCTTCAATCTTTCCCAGCATTAGGGTCTCCCTGGTGGCTCAAATGGTAAAGCGTCTGTCAACACTGTGAGAGACCTCAGTTCGATCCTTGGGTTGGGAAGATTCCCTGGAGAAGGAAATGGCAACCCATTACAGTACTCTTGCCTTGAAAATCCCATGGACGGAGAAGCTTGGTGCAGGCTACTATCCATGGAGTCGCAAAGAGTCGGACACAACTGAGTGACTTCACTTTCACTTTCAGGGTCTTTTCCAATGAGTCAGTTCTTCACATCATGTGGCCAAAGGACTGGAGTTTCAACTTCAGCATCAGTCCTTCCAATGAATATTCAGGACTGATTTCCTTTATTTATTTATTTATATTTCCTTTAGAATAGATGGGGTGGATCTCCTTGCAGCCCAAGGGACTCTCAAGAGTCTTTTCCAACACCACAAAAGCATCAATTCTTTGGCGCTCAGCTTTCTTTCTGGTCCAACTCTCACATCCATACATGACCAATGTAAAAAGCATTGCCTTGACTAGATGGACCTTTGTTGGCAAAGTAATGTCTCTGCTTTTTAATATGCTATCTAGGTGGGTCATAACTTTCCTTCCAAGGAGCAAGAGTCTTTTAATTTCATGGCTGCAGTTACCATCTGCAGTGACTTTGGAACCCAAAAGAATAAAGTCTGTCACTGTTTCCATTGTTTCCACATCTATTTGCCATGAAGTGATGGGACCAGATGCCATTATCTCAGTTTTCTGAATGTTGAGCTTTAAGCCAACTTTTTCACTCTCCTCTTTTACTGTCATCAAGAGGCTTTTTAGTTCCTCTTTACGTTCTACCGTAAGGGTGGTGTCATCTGCATATCTGAGGTTATTGATATTTCTCCCANATCAGTCCTTCCAATGAATATTCAGGACTGATTTCCTTTATTTATTTATTTATATTTCCTTTAGAATAGATGGGGTGGATCTCCTTGCAGCCCAAGGGACTCTCAAGAGTCTTTTCCAACACCACAAAAGCATCAATTCTTTGGCGCTCAGCTTTCTTTCTGGTCCAACTCTCACATCCATACATGACCAATGTAAAAAGCATTGCCTTGACTAGATGGACCTTTGTTGGCAAAGTAATGTCTCTGCTTTTTAATATGCTATCTAGGTGGGTCATAACTTTCCTTCCAAGGAGCAAGAGTCTTTTAATTTCATGGCTGCAGTTACCATCTGCAGTGACTTTGGAACCCAAAAGAATAAAGTCTGTCACTGTTTCCATTGTTTCCACATCTATTTGCCATGAAGTGATGGGACCAGATGCCATTATCTCAGTTTTCTGAATGTTGAGCTTTAAGCCAACTTTTTCACTCTCCTCTTTTACTGTCATCAAGAGGCTTTTTAGTTCCTCTTTACGTTCTACCGTAAGGGTGGTGTCATCTGCATATCTGAGGTTATTGATATTTCTCCCAGAAATCCTTATTCCAGCTTGTGATTCATCCAGCCCAGCATTTCTCATGATGTACTCTGTATATAAGTTAAAAAGCAAGGTGACAATATACAGCCTTGACCTACTCCTTTCCCCATTTGGAACCAGTCTGTTGTTCCATGTCCAGCTCTAACCATTGCTTTCTGACCTGCATACAGATTTCTCAAGAGGCAGGTCAGGTGGTCTAGTATTCCCATCAACAAAAGAGTCCAAAATGCAGTACTTGGATGTAATCTCAAAAATGACAGAATGATCTCTGTTGGTTTCCAAAGCAAACAATTCAATATTACAGTAATACAAGTTTATGTCCCAATCAGTAAGAAGAAGCTGAAGTTGAATGGTTCTATGAAGACCTACAAGACCTTCTAGAAGTAACACTCAAAAAAGATGTCCTTTTCTTTATAGCGAAAGTGAAAGTGAAATCACTGAGTCGTGTCCAACTCTTTGCAACCCCAGGGACTGTAGCCCACCAGGCTCCTCCGTCCATGGGATTTTCCAGGCAAGAGTACTGGAGTGGGTTGTCATTTCCTTCTCTATCATTATAGGGAACTGGAATGCAAAAGTAGGAAATCAAGAAATACCCAGAGTAACAGGCAAATTTGGCCTTGGACTGCAGAATGAAGAAGGGCAAAGGCTAACAGAATTTTGCCAAGAAAATGTACTGGTCATAGCAAACACCCTCTTCCAAACACACAAGAGAAGACTGTACACATGGACATCACCAGATAGTCAATACCAAAATCAGACTGATTATATTCTTTGCAGCCAAAGATGGAGAAGCTCTATATAGTCAGCAAAAACAAGACCAGGAGCTGACTGTAGCTCAGATCATGGACTCCTTATTGCCAAAGTCAGAATTAAATTGAAGAAAGTAGGGAAAACCACTAGACCATTCAGGTATGACCTAACTCAAATCCCTTATGACTATATAGTAGAAGTGACAAATAGTTTCAAGGGATTAGATCTGATAGACAGAGTGCCTGAAGAACTATGAAGAGAGGTTTTTGACATTGTAGAGGAGGCAGGGATCAAGACTATCCCCAAGAAAAAGAAATGCAAAAAGGCAAAAGTGTTTTCTGAGGAGGCCTTACAAATAACTCTGAAAAGAAGAAAAGTGAAAGGCAAAGTAGAAAAGGAAAGATACACCCATTTGAATGCACAGTTCCAAAGAATAGCAAAGAGAGATAAGAAAGCCTTCCTCAGTGATCAATGCAAAGAAATAGATGAAAACAATAGAATGAGAAAGACTAGAGATCTCTTCAAGAAAATTAGAGATACCAAGGGAACGTTTCATGCAAAGATGGGCACAATAAAGGACAGAAATGGTATGGACCTAACAGAAGCAGAAGATATTAAGAAGATGTGGCAAGAATACACAGAAGAACCATACAAAAAAAGATCATCAAGGCCCAGAGATGCACAATGGTGTGATCACTCACCTAGAGCCAGACATCCTGGAATGTGAAGTCAAGTGGGCCTTTGGAAGTATCATGACAAACAAAGCTAGAGGAGGTCATGGAGTTCCAGTTGAGCTATTTCTAATGCTAGAAGATGTTGCTGTGAAAATGCTGCACTCAATATGCCAGCAAATTTGGAAAACTCAGCAGTGGCCACAGAACTGGAAAAGGTCAGTTTTCATTCCAATGCCAAAGAAAGGCAATGCCAAAGAATGCTCAAACTATGGGAAAATTGCACGTATCACACACTAGCAAAGTAATGCTTAAAATTCTCCGAGCCAGGCTTCAACTGGACGTGAACCATGAACTTCCAGATGTTCAAGCTGGATTTTGAAAAGGCAGAGGAATCAGAGATTAAATTGCCAACACCCACTGGATCATCAAAAAAGCAAGAGAGTTCCAGAAGAACATCTACTTCTGCATTATTGACTACATCAAAGCCTCTGACTGTGTGGATCACAAGAAACTGTGGAAAAGAAAGACATTAGTTTTTTAATATCATGAAACTAACTCAATTTAAAACAATGTAATTCCTGGTGTGTCAGCTGCAGCACACACAGAATCCACTAGGCATGTGCATGAAAGATTTTAGAGAGCTCAGTGCAGGGAGACCACACCAGGGTGACCTCTGGGTTTGGTCATTCACAAATGGCGCCCCAGTCCACCTCTAAAGCAGGTTATGCATACAGTCACAGAGATGCACAAGTGAGGTTTAATTCTTAAAATTGTTGATGGTTTGAACTTCCTTCCCAGAAAACTTAAATGACAGTGGCCTAAATAATATAAGGAGTCATTTTTTCCTCATAAAATAAGAACCCAACATGAATGGAACTTAAGGTCATTGAATTAAGTGAAATAAATCAGAGAAAGATGAATATTGTAAGATCTCACTTTCATATGGAATCTAAAAAAGTCTAACACTAGAGACAGGTACTAGAAATGGGGGAAATTTTGGTTACAAGATGAGTAAGTTCTGGGGATATAATGTACAGCATGGTGAGTAGTATAGTTTACAATACTGTTTTATATGCTTGAAAGTTGCTAAGAGAGTAGATCTTAAATGTTCTCACTACAAAAAATAGGTCATCATGTGGTTTTCGACTGAAGCGTTAACTAATGGTACTATGGTAACCATTTCACAGTATATACGCATCAAATCAACACATTTTATACCTTAAACTCATAATTTTATATGTCAACTATATGCAAGGGGAGAACATTCAAGCCCAAGGAATGACATAAGCAACAGGAGTCAGGTAAGCAGACTGGACAGACAAAGAGCAGGAATCAGAAAAGCAGTTCTCAGCCTGTGGGCCTGGAACCTGGGGCTAAGCAGCTCTTACAAGAGGGCTGTAAGTCAAGGTACTGGACTCCTGGCAGACAGACTGAGTGGTACCCTTACACATAAACACTACTACTGTCACTCAAATGGATTAGGTTCCATTGTGATTAGATAAATTCGTATGAATTTAAAAGAACTAGTAAATTCATTCTCAGTATCTAATCTTACATTTTCTCAATTAGTAAGTATTAAAATACAAATTCTCCATATCAAGAAGTGTATAGGTTTGTTNTGGGAAAATTGCACGTATCACACACTAGCAAAGTAATGCTTAAAATTCTCCGAGCCAGGCTTCAACTGGACGTGAACCATGAACTTCCAGATGTTCAAGCTGGATTTTGAAAAGGCAGAGGAATCAGAGATTAAATTGCCAACACCCACTGGATCATCAAAAAAGCAAGAGAGTTCCAGAAGAACATCTACTTCTGCATTATTGACTACATCAAAGCCTCTGACTGTGTGGATCACAAGAAACTGTGGAAAAGAAAGACATTAGTTTTTTAATATCATGAAACTAACTCAATTTAAAACAATGTAATTCCTGGTGTGTCAGCTGCAGCACACACAGAATCCACTAGGCATGTGCATGAAAGATTTTAGAGAGCTCAGTGCAGGGAGACCACACCAGGGTGACCTCTGGGTTTGGTCATTCACAAATGGCGCCCCAGTCCACCTCTAAAGCAGGTTATGCATACAGTCACAGAGATGCACAAGTGAGGTTTAATTCTTAAAATTGTTGATGGTTTGAACTTCCTTCCCAGAAAACTTAAATGACAGTGGCCTAAATAATATAAGGAGTCATTTTTTCCTCATAAAATAAGAACCCAACATGAATGGAACTTAAGGTCATTGAATTAAGTGAAATAAATCAGAGAAAGATGAATATTGTAAGATCTCACTTTCATATGGAATCTAAAAAAGTCTAACACTAGAGACAGGTACTAGAAATGGGGGAAATTTTGGTTACAAGATGAGTAAGTTCTGGGGATATAATGTACAGCATGGTGAGTAGTATAGTTTACAATACTGTTTTATATGCTTGAAAGTTGCTAAGAGAGTAGATCTTAAATGTTCTCACTACAAAAAATAGGTCATCATGTGGTTTTCGACTGAAGCGTTAACTAATGGTACTATGGTAACCATTTCACAGTATATACGCATCAAATCAACACATTTTATACCTTAAACTCATAATTTTATATGTCAACTATATGCAAGGGGAGAACATTCAAGCCCAAGGAATGACATAAGCAACAGGAGTCAGGTAAGCAGACTGGACAGACAAAGAGCAGGAATCAGAAAAGCAGTTCTCAGCCTGTGGGCCTGGAACCTGGGGCTAAGCAGCTCTTACAAGAGGGCTGTAAGTCAAGGTACTGGACTCCTGGCAGACAGACTGAGTGGTACCCTTACACATAAACACTACTACTGTCACTCAAATGGATTAGGTTCCATTGTGATTAGATAAATTCGTATGAATTTAAAAGAACTAGTAAATTCATTCTCAGTATCTAATCTTACATTTTCTCAATTAGTAAGTATTAAAATACAAATTCTCCATATCAAGAAGTGTATAGGTTTGTTTTTTTTATGGTTAAAGTGAGAATATCATACTTTAAATGTTTGGAACTATTGTGTTAATAAATATTGGAGGTTTCATTCTCTGACAATGGAGATGGGAGAGGCAGTGTATATGAAGCAGCCCAGCCACCACAGGCAGTTGAAGACATTTTTTTATAACTAATATTTGGATTAAAGAGAAAATCAAATACAATATTTTGTAAAAATGTATTAAAAGGTTACATATTAAAACCTGTAAACTTTGAAGCTTTTTCCAGGAAATACAAAGTATTAAAGTTGATGTAAAAAGAAGGGGATAACAGAGGATGAAATGGTTGCATGGCATCACTGACTCAATGGACATGAGTTTGACTAAGCTCTAGGCAATGGTGATGGATAGGGAAGCCTGGCATGCTGCCGTCTATGGAGTCGCAAAGAGCTGGACATGACTTAGCGACTGAACAACAACAATGTGGTCGTTAAATATAGACAACACTGGAAAAGTTGATAAGTAGTTGTATGCTTGAAGGAATCTCTCTCAAAGAATAAGTAATTATTGTCATATTTAAACTATTCCAGGAAATTGGAAAATATTTTTTCAAGACTAACATAAGCCAGATACCCAAACTGAACAAGAACAAAGTAAAGCATAATCTAATTATGACTGAAGAATACAGGATAAATATACTCTAAGCATTAATATATTAAATTCAGCCTTCTATTAAATATTAATTCACAATGATTAAGTAGGGCTTATTTGGGGATGTTTTAGTATTAGGAAAATCTACATGAACTGATTAAACGAGAAAAACTCATAGATCATTTTGAAATATGACAAAAATCATTTAGTAAATTTCACCTCACTTTCATGATGGACGAATTATATCTTACTACTAATTGATTGGGAAAATATAGGATAAGACACCATAAATGAATTAAATAACACTTTCAAGTGAATTTGACTTTCCTTAATTATAGTAGTTAATGTGATAATGGGTGACTGGCAGAAGCCTTCAGGAAACTACACAGTGAAACATTAGAAAGGTTGCTATTAGTTTCTAGAGTAAAATAAGATGTTGTGTGTATCCAAAGTTGTGCTGGAGTAAAAAGAAAAAAAAAATCCCCAATCTCAGTGCCTTACAACTATGTAGGTCTACTTTTCACACTTCATGACAATCCCTTGTCAATTCCGACTTTGTCCCACATGGTATATTTGACTTCAAAACTCCACCTCTTTGTTATTTGTCAGAGAGATATTCCACACATGCACAAAGATATTTGTATAAATATGTTCACTGAAAACCCAAAACCCATCACTAGCAGAACAGTTTTCAAAATTATGGTAAATCCCTACTATGAATCAAGAAAACTTACCTTCAGGAACTGAAGAGCTCTATGAATGATTAAGGAAAAGTTATACAAAAATACATAGAAAACACTAGAGGTCATATCTGGGCAGATTGTAGAATAAGGGAATTATAATTGAGATGTTCTCTTTTCTTATTTTATACTTCTATGTTGTTTGAACATACTGTATAATAATCATATACTATTAATATATACTTATAGTTCCTTTTCTTCTTAATTTCAAATATACTTCAAGTATACTACTACTGTATACTCACTATGACGGCTTTATCAAGTTCTTGTGTTTCTGGAACATTGTATTTTGGGGTTTTATTTTTATTTGTGGGGGTTTTTTTTGGTTTATTATTTGTCATACAAAAGTTTAAGACAAAGATAATATCTCTGTAGTTTATATTCTTTATTATTATATTACAACCCTCTGTACCCCAATTAATTCCTTGAGATTTGGATTCCACATTCTAGAAAATTGTTGTATCATTCCTGTCTTCATTTTGTTTGCATTTGGTGAGGGTGTTTTGCCTGTTTCCTTTGTACTCTTTTTTATTTTTTGTGGTGTGCTTCTCCCAGATCTTACAGAGCCTTGACTTTAAAAGTATAACTGAAGCCAGAAAGTTCATGGATTCAATGAAACTCTAAAACAATGCAATATGGTTCAAACAAGTTCTTTGAAAAGCTACATGCTTAGCTGGCCATAATGTCTTATTGGACAGATAAAGTAAGCGTTGGTGAAATTTTACATACTTGTTCTCTTTAATTGAAAGTAAATGTATACCCATTATTTAACTTGCCATTTTAAAGTTGAATTTATGTGTCAGCCTGTTTTCTAAGGAAGGAAAAGAGCTTTCCTAATATGTAAGGATTTGTTTTAAGAGTTCTAAGAATTGTTGATTTGTAAAGTTGACACAAGACTGCTTTCTATAGGAAACTATTTAAACTGTTTATGGTATAAGATTGTGTGTGTTCTATGATGGGGTAAACCACAGCTGTCATAGGAGATTAACCTTAACTACCAATTATATCTCACTGTGATCTCAACAACTAGAGCTAATTAATTCTACTTCTTTAAGAGACTGTGCAGGTTACCTGAACACAAAACATAAAAATATTTTCTTCTTATATAAACTACCTTTAATCAAATACAAGTGACTCTAACAGATTAAAAGATAAGAAAAAACATTTCAATTTGCCATGTCAGTAAGACTAGTATGATTGAACAAAAATGTAACATGTGTATCTTATGAGTTATTTTCAGAGAAACTGCAAAAGATGAAGACTGACAATCACGAAAAAAAATTCTATAGATAGATCTAAACCTCTTTCACCTTGAGACTCACATCTGTTGCCAGGATAACTGAGCTGGAAGAAGTTCAAAAACTGTCTACCATACTTAGCAAAAATCTTTACCCTCAAAGAAACTGAGGACTTGTTACACTGAGTATGAGCAAGGTAAAATGGTGAGCTAAGTCTCTCTCACAGTCCAAGCACCATGAAAGACATTGGAATATAGCAGTGACACGTGAAAACACTGCCTTCCTTGAACTTACAGTTTAATACTGTTGTTTAACCGCTAAGTCGTGTCTGACTCTTTTGCGACCCCATGGACTGAAGACTGCCAGGCTCCTCTATCCATGGGCTTCTCCATGCAAGAATACTAGAGTGGGAAGCCATTTCCTTCTCCAGGGGATCTTCCTGACCCAGCGATCAAATCCACATCTCCTGCATTTTCAGGCGGATTCTTTACCACTGAGCTACCAAGGAAGCCTTACAGATTAATATATTAATACTTGCCTGTTACTCTTCTCTTGCTGCCCAATTTGGTACCATTAGCCACACATAGACATTTAAAGTTAAATTTAATAAAGTTTAAAATCAGTCATGCTAGCCATATTTCAAGTGCTAATGTACAACATGATGACTATAGTTAACACTAATATATATGTAAAAGTTGTTAACAGAGTAGATACTAAGAGTTCTCATTACAAAAGAAAGAGATTTTTTCTTTTTTTTTCTTTCTTCTAGTCATTTTATTTATTTATTATTTTTTACTTTACAATATTGTATTGGTTTTGCCATACATCAACATGAATCTGCCACGGGTATACACATTTCCCATCCTGAACCCCTCTCACACCTGAGATGATGGATGTAACTAAACTTATTTGGGTAACTATTTCACAATATATACCTTAAACTTACTTACACAGTACTGTGTGTCAATTATATCTCAATAAAACTAGAGAAAAACAAATTTAGGACTTAACTAGAGGTAAGTCCTATCTATGAGGTAAAAAGAAAGGAAAGGGAAAAATCTATCTATGAGGTATGAAGTAAAAAGAAAGGAATGGGAAAATCCACCTCTTTGCTATCTCTTTGTAAATTCTGAGACATTTAATACTGAAACAGGTCATGTAACTCTTGTTCAGCATCACCATCCCATGGTTATGGAGGAGGCCACATTACATCTATACCCTTGCTAGAGCTATGAAAGAATTTCAGTATATTTAAAAGCACAATACTTGCATACAAGAATTGCACAATAAATATTTGGACAGTCCCTGAGAGGTGCCTATATTCCTGAATTAGTGCAAGCTTCCAGTAATCTTTTTCTTTCTGAGCCTAGGTGATCTAGCCAGCATTTTACTCTACAAGCATCTGTCCATCCAAGACTACAGCTGCTCTTCGTCTTTTTTTTATTACTATACCAGGCCATGCAAAATGAGCACAAGCCTTCTCTCCTCTGTGTTACACTTAGGTAAGGTGGGGGGACCAACACAGCAGGGTTGCTGGGTCCTCTCCCCTAACCCATAGGCCTTGTCACTGAGTCTGAGTCTGGTTATACTGCCAGAACTCACAGGAAAGCTCCCCTGGCAGGGCAGGGCCTTTGCCACTGCATCTTGCAACGTGACCTCTACTGCTCGACTCCCATCTCCCAGCTCCCATTCTTAGACCTACCCAATCTGTCTGATGTGAATGTGGGTCAAGTTTTACTTTTCCTCAGGAGGTTCCTCACCCAGTGTAAGTCTGACACTGATTGTATCCTGTAATAGCTGCTGGTCAGTTGTGATGCAGCTGTGTCTGTACAAACTTGGTCAGAGTTGTTCATGTTGTGTTCCCTTATGCTAAGTGATTACGCATTGATCTATAACTATGATGAGTTGAATTTCCATGTAAAATATCCTTAGGAAGCTCATACTATGATTCAGCTTTGACATGAAAAGCTGCTACATATGAAGGAAGGAATGGAAACAGCAATGGAACACAACTGTGAACTTAGTAAAGCCAAACTTTGTCACTGGAAGAATGACTGAAATTCTATATTTTATTGCAAAAAACAATAATCAAGTGCTTTGTAGGAACTAAAAAAGAAAGACACCCACAACTAAATGAATCTGTGTAACATTCTGTTACTGCTGCTGCTGCTAAGTCACTTCAGTTGTGTCCGACTCTGTGCAACCCCATGGACGGCAGCCCACCAGGCTCCCGCATCCCTGGGATTTTCCAGGCAAGAACACTGGAGTGGGTTGCCATTTCCTTCTCCAATGGATGAAAGTGAAAAGTGAAAGTCAAGTCGCTCAGCTGTGTCCGACTCTTAGTGACCCCATGGACTGCAGCCCACCAGGCTCCTCCATCCATGGGATTTTCCAGGCAAGAGTACTGGAGTGGGGTGCCATTGCCTTCTCTGTCTGTTACTGAGATAATGGAAAAGAACTGACAATCACACCTAAGCAACATATTTGAAGGGAGAGGAAATTGCTCAGACCATCAGATGGATGAAGGAAAATTCAAAGCAATGAGAGGTTGATGTGATTGGTTTGTGCATGCAATGGGACTAGCATTAAGGGACCGAACACTATTTTGTCTTCTAATTTTGAACAAGAACCACTTAACTTCCAATAAAAGTGATTTAATTGATAAAAACATGAAACTGAATTTAGACAAGTATAGAAAACCCTAGAGAAACTCCAGTATTCTTTGACATGCTTAGAAATTATATTATGAATATAATGAAATCAAGAAATCAAAATCATGAGTGAGTAACAAAGAGTGGTTTATTACTGTGTTGCTATGCTAAATTGCCAATGGCCAAAAGTTTGGTTCCACACTTAAGAGTGTAAAGCAAAAAAAAAAATCTAGAGTAAGAAATCATCCCCCAGATAAACATAACTTCCCCCCAAATAATTATTTGTGACAGCTGAGTGATTAAATTCCATCAAAGAAGCCCCAAAGAATCTAAATAACCCATCAAGCATGTTAGTTCTGGATGCTTTTGAGATGTGTCTAGACAGTTCTAGCAAGAACAACAAAATGATAGCACTAAAACTGTTGGTGGATTGGAAAAAAATTCCAGAGAAAACAACAGAGCATTCTTTCAAGAACTGTTGTATCATCAAGGTTTCTGACATATGCATTTATGGATGTGAGTCAAAAGTCATTTAGAAGAGTCAGACCATGAATGGGAAGTATTTCCGGAATGCTTTAACCAACAGTTTCATTTATATTTACCTTTTAAAAGGAACAAGTGATAAATCATTTTTTAAACAATGCTAAATAAGTCTAAAAGAGCTCCTCAATATACAAAATGTTGTTTAATTGGAAAGAGGCACTGTGCCATGGTTTGAATTATTTTCTCTAAGTAGTATATAGAATAATGGTGCACCTTACAATAGGTAGCACCTTTAATTCGATGAAATTCTATATACTTTTTTTTACTCATTGCTTTTCTAGCTGGCTGTAACAGTTTAGACAGCCATAAGGACACACAATAAAGATGACCATTTTCAGTGGTGAAAATTAAACCCCAGGCTCTTAATCCTGACTTTGTTGAGACCATTGCACTTCTCAGGGAATCTCCAGTGCATACTCTAAAGAAGGCTCATTCTCCTTCAGCACCAAAACACAATGTCTCTATTGAGCTCTCCTTAGGAATCAAGAAGAACGGAAATCTTTGATGACAAAGCAATGTAACAGCCCTTCACATATGCCACAAATACACCCAAGTGGCTGACATTTTTCCTACATTCAAGAAGCATTTTGGAGCATATTTACTATGTTCTAGATATTACAGTAGCCAGATCTCATTTGAAGGAAATTTAGTTTTGAAGTGACCTTGATGTTTTTGCCCCTAATTGACCGTTAGTCAAAATATTAAGCCTTGAGATGTTTAATTAGAAAAGCATGTTTTCATAATTTTATAATCTGTGTAATAAATATAACCATGTAAAGGTATAGCAAAACGTAGTCTTTCTTTCACTGAATGTCACGGTAGCCACAGAAGCAGCCTGCTGACAAGCCTGATAAGGCTATTTTTAGCATATCACCTTTTTAGAACATTTGTGATTGTTAATTATGACCATTTGGAGCTCACAGATGGTATATGAAATTGTAGTGTTCTGTTTTAGATAATGAGGGTGGTGATACAACAAATAAATCATTGTGAAACAAAAGGACAAAGTTGGTGCGCAGCATGGTGTATTGGTTATTTATTACACACAGTACCTTGCCTGTTAACAGTGCTTTCTAGTTGATTTCTNACCATTTGGAGCTCACAGATGGTATATGAAATTGTAGTGTTCTGTTTTAGATAATGAGGGTGGTGATACAACAAATAAATCATTGTGAAACAAAAGGACAAAGTTGGTGCGCAGCATGGTGTATTGGTTATTTATTACACACAGTACCTTGCCTGTTAACAGTGCTTTCTAGTTGATTTCTAGCCACTGTTCCATCTGCCACTCTGGTCTTCTGTTTACACAACTTGTTACCTCTCTACTTGTAACTTCTGGTCTCTCCTTTTTTGCAGCTCCTGAGTTCCTCAGCTTACATTTCAATGGTAAAGAATTAGACACAACCCTGCCAATTGAAATGATTTTCCACAGCCTCCAAGAGGCAGTTTTCCTTCAGTTAGTACATTCTTCACCCTGGTTCTCTATGCCTTCTGGTCATTGCCAGTTATACTCCCACCAACAATCTCTCTACATATAGTGATTATTTTCCTTCCTTCTGCCTATCAAAACTCTGCCAATCCTTCAAGATACACCTTAGATCCAAAGCTCTCTGCACAGCATGCACTGACTTCACAAACTGTCGTCATTTTCTTCCTCGAATTCCAAGTGCAAACACAGTAAGTGCCACATAATTTTCTATGAATTTTTCCCTGATTGTGTCTTATTCCCATGGACGTCTTAGTTCAACCAGTTGACAAAGGTATGAACAACAGAAAGCCTAGATGCTCTTCTGTGGCTTCCTCCACCGCACCAAATAAAGATACAAGTGAGACAAGGAAGAATCGGTGGTTAATAAACACCTGTTGAGTCTTTAATACAGAAATAATTTCCAACTGAATATTCAGAAGATAACACTTTCAGGTCCATTTTCTTAAAGTAGAAGAAGCTGAATCTAACAGCTGGTGTAGAATGTTGACTCTGATGATGTGATAAAATAATCCCTCAGAAATCTACAATTCTGTAAACTGTCAAGGATCTCTCCAAGGTGTGCGTCACAGGATCCTGAATTTCCAGGGCTCAAATCACTAATTTAATAGTTGGAGCTTTATAAGACCAAGGAGATTGAGCAACAGAAGGAAGGAATCTATTTGGGGGTTACCACTAGCAATTTGTTAGAGTATTCAGTGCCCTATTCTGTATTGATTTGGGCATTTGGCATAGTGTTTCAGTTATATATTATTCACTTAGCATTTTGATATTTCTACTGCTGAGATAAAAACCTCAGGAAAATGGTATACAAATTCGTATAATGAGATATAAAAAAGTTACTTGATAGAAAATTATTAGGAGGTTTGATCAGTATATTATTTACATTTGGGATACTTAAATTCAGAAAATCAAGGTTTGCTATGAACTAATATATATTTTAAAGGGAGGGAGGGAGAGAGAGAGAAGATAAAGGATCCATGTTAAAGAAGACAGGAAATCCAATCAATGAGAAGGAAAATAGCTTACAAATTAACTACTGCATCCCTTTGTCACACTGTCTTGATATGTTATCTGTCTCAATGGCTCTGATTTTGATGGTAAAGAAAAGAACTGGAGCCTCATACTCCTCTTTGGGTGTCTGCATCTCTTTTGTGACAGTCTTTTATTTTGAACCTGAAGTTACAATGTGTACAAAATACTACGATGATAAAGGAGATGAAACTTCACTGGGAAGTTTAAATTAGATAGATAGCCAAAGTGCCAAGTAAAGTCAGCATGGTTTCTGACCCAACAACTCTTCTGTCCTAATGATTTCTGATACTTCAAATTAGATCAGTGTTGCCAGGGACCTGACTTTCTAGAAAAGCCATTGGTAAGAGAAGGTAGGGCTATCCAAAAAAGTGCCTTTCATATCCTTTTTTCCTTCTCTTGTTTTCTACTTTGACCTGTGTTGCTCCTATTTTTCTAAGTAGTGTGGGCATCTCAAAATAGAAACTGTTTTTTTTTTTTTATGTCTGTGAACGGATCTTACAACGTCCGTATTATGCTAAGCAAACTGAAATATAAAATGCATACTTGGTGGCTGACTACTAGTTTGAGAGAAGTTAATAATTATATGTATAAGAAAAAGAAAAAAGAATAATCTGATTATTGTAAATCTAGTTACTTATGAACGATTCTCACCCAGAATTCATCCTAAGACACTTATTTGAAAACTCTTTGAGATTTTCCACCTCAGGGACTTTAGATAATTATGGAGATACATTAAATTTTAAGGTAGGTGGAATTAATTTTATTTGTTTTGTTAATCTCCTGCCTCTTCTTTTATCCTCATGTTAATTCTAACTACTCACATGCATTTTCTTTACTCTTTTCAACATTCATACTTTTATTCAGCCTTCAAGAGACACTAGATGAACATCTAAGTTCTGAGCCCTCTGAATGCCACCAAGGATACAAACGAATAAGGCATAACGTTTCAGGCTACCAGGTGGTGCAGGGATAAAGAATCTGCTTGCCAATGCAGAGATCCAAGAGACTTAGGCTCCATCCCTGGGTTGGGAAGATCTTCTGGAATTAGAAATGGCAACTGCTTCAGTACACTTGCCTGGAAAATTCAGAGGAGCCTGATGGGTTACAGTCTACAGGGCCATAAAGCGTCAGACACAAATGACCACACAAACACAAAGTTTCTTAGGTATATCAAGTAGCACATGAGAGAGTTTTTGCACAACTGAATAAGGTTAGAACTGCTATTACAGGAAACTAATTTTGTGCAGAAGCATTTGATAAGTCACGACCAACTAGAATGCTACAATTTCCCATTTTACTCTTGCTGAATACATACTATCACTCCAGTCATTCTTTAGAGGACAACACGCATGCATGCTCAGTCTCTTTGTCATGTCTGACTCTTTGCGAATTACACAGACTATAACCCACCAGGTTCTTCTGTCCATGGAATTTTCCAGGCAAGAATACTGGAGCAGGTTGCCATTTCCTACTCCAGATGATCTTCCTGATCTAGGGATCAAACCCATCTCTTGCACTTCCTGCATTGGCAGGTAGATTCTTTACCACTGAGCCACCAGAGAAACTTTTTAGAGGACAAAGGATTCTATAAATGGAACAACAGGTGTGTGAGTGTCATGTGTAATTATGTCCTATTAATAGAGGTTTCCTCTTCTATAAGATTTCTCACAATTGAGTGCTTGGTACATGGTTGGTTTTCTAATTACAATTAATCATTTCTTACTTGAAGGCATTCTGGTAACACATTTCTGCCACTATCTTTAGATCTATGACAAATCATATATTCTGTACTAACTCAGAAATGTTTTTCATTGAATAGCTCTCACCAAACACTGCTTGAAAGAAGATACAAATAGTCTCATGTGATCCCAAGGGTTGGCTTCACTTCAAAGAGAGGAAATTTAAGCCAGTTATACCAACTAACCCATCAATGAGGGCTGAAGGGAGGGCAATCTTAGGCCTGCCGTAAAGAAGACATTTGCTGTTGTTTGGAATGGACTCTGACCCCCAAATGTCTCCTTATAGAGTCATTTACTGTTGATTTTCCTTCAATAAAAGGTCTTTTATTTCTGAACTCTTGTTAAAATGCAAACGGTACCAAGAGATCCAAATTCACACCAAAGTAAAAATAATATCAACTGATATCAATTCTTACCTGAGAAAAAACTGTGCGATTCAACTGACTTTAAGAACCTGGAAGAATTTATCCTGAAAGGAGGAAAGGACAAACATTTGTGAGATGCTGAGGACACATTTCTCTTTATGTGCAATTTGCCAATGATTGAGGCAGACTAGAAAGTTGGCAGAATTTTCACCAACGTTTTCGGTCTTAAAGTCCATCCTTCCACCTGCCAATTTCCTGACTTCGGGGAGGGAGGCTTGCCACTGACACCCAAGCCACGCACATAGTCAAGTCCTTACAGGAACCACAGTGCACTAGTCAAGTGTTCAGTGGAGTTTCTAAAGTTCAATTATTGACGCAAACTCAACTGTTCTCAGTCCAATTATCTTTCTGATAACCCGGGAAAGAGAAACCACACCTCCTCAGATCTTTCCTGAAATCCACTAACACGTTCTGGGCTCTTCAATCTACAGAAGCACTAAAATATTTATTAAATGGGTGAATAAGTGAAAGAACAAAGAAACAAAAGAAGGCAAAATACAGTGGATGCAACCTGGTAAGCAAATGGTTTGGGAAGGAGACAATCTGATTTAAATATAATCACTCTCCATGACTGCTCAATAACTATAAGCTTTAAATATCACTAAAGATTCTTCCTCTTTCAGACCGCTTCACTTGGTAGGACATACCACGACACTAGGAATGCCTCGGAGTAGCGATGACAGTTGCATTAAAAAGTGTTGATTCTCACTCTACTTTCGCAAAATGGTTCGGGTATAACTGTAGCATGACTGCCTGGAGGTTCCTAGCCTTCCTGCTTATCTCATTGAGAACAGGATTATGTGGTGGTGCAAGGCATTATCTGTACAGCACTCCTGCTTCACTGTGTGTGCTTTTACCAGCTTATGAAAAGTGAAAGCATTGCCATGATGTGGTGCTCCATGGGAAAGCCTCTCTTTGCACAGAATACAGGTGTGTGGGTTTGGAACAAAGTAGTTTCTGCTGCACAAGTGGTTACTACTCCAAATGCCTTACGCTTGGATTTATCACACAAAGAACCAAGGTTATACTCACCATAAAATAAAAAGCCTTTTTTTGCCAGCGAAAGTTCATTCTATGCAAGCAGAGTAAGACGGAATTTGATAGAATCATAGCCAGAACATTCAAGCAAAACAATTACTCTTGCCTGAATTATTCAGGATAAAGTATTTCTCCCGTTAAATAATGGCTTTACCAGAGTAATTTAAATAGCCCTATCAGAATCTCTAAGTGAGAACTTATTTGATGAATAGAGAAAAAGATTTAAGAAAAGAAGTTTAATTTTTCAGTTACTAAGGAAACATATAGTTAACTAAAAATAAACAAGATGTTGAAGCTCCCTTGAAAGCAGGGCGGGCGGGGCCGGGGGGGTGGGGAACTAACGAAAGATACAGATCTTTCAGTATCAAGCAATACAGAATTCTTTATGGTCTTAATTTACCTGAAGAATCTTTTGCCTTCACTTAGAAGACTTTCATGTAGTTAAAATCAATCTCTTACACTCCCTTGGACCATTTTGGTGATTTTTGACATCCTACATATGCAAAATCATTTACTCAAAGTGACTAGAAAAGCGGAGAAATTAGAGTTTCATGGTTTACGAATTGGAATTTATACAGATTTTACAGCTTTGCTTTTAAAGAAAGGAAAATGTTTTCTGCAGTTAAAAAATCACTCCAACAGATGGGCCTATCTCCTCTATTTTTATTTCTAGTTGGCTTACGGGTGAATTACCCTGGACATAGTTATAAATTTGAAATTATAGGAACTGCTGAGGGGTGATTTTTTTCTGGCTATAAAATACAATGAGGACACAGCTGCAGCATCTAGAAAGTGAGGGAAGCTAAAACCATAAAAATAATACTGTTTCTTCTTTGTTTTGGATGCAAGAGTAAGCTTCTCTGGTTTCCCATTATTTATAATGATTAATCTAAGGCCACATTCCCAGAAGAGTAATTAGCCAGTCAATTGCTTCAGTGTGAATCCAGCATTTCTGATTAAGTGTAACTTTACAATTAGAAGTGGCCAAACATTCAATAAAGCATAGTACAGTGTATCTTTTTATATTGAGGGAGAGAGGCTATGGGAGAGGCAGAAAATATGATAGGAATAAGTGACTGATATAACTCCATTGAAAAGAGATATTAGGACAATTGTGAATCATCTACTGAATAGAAGTCAACACTGAAATTCTATCTATTTATCTTTCTATATATGTGCTTGTCTGGCTCTTACATGTATTTGGCCTGCTGCTGCTGCTGTATTTGGCCTACTACATGCTCAATCTCTAACTATCTACTTTGTACTTTATCTTGGCAAATTTTTTTCATTAAGAGCTAACTCTTCTGACATTTGATGTATTTCCCAACTTTCCTCACTATCTCCTAATCAACTCCTGTATATTGGTGTCAGTAGCAATGCTCTGAATAGGCATTTTCAAAACATATTAATCCTCTGATAAAATTCTTTAAGAACATATTCCCCAGTAGCCACAATATCTAGCTACAGTTCTTTCATATGAGGCTCTTCCTGCATTGGATTTTGCCTACCGTTCTGGTTCAATCTTGCTTGCTTTTTATGCCTTATGCTCCAGCGATACTAACAGAAATGGTAGTATTAGAAATATCTGTAGCAATAACAGTGACCATTTATGGAGCATCAATTACATGAGAGATAAAATATTAAATAGTTTATCTCATTTAATGTTTATAATATCACCACAGGGCAGGTATTATTATTCCCATTCTACAGTTGGAAGAAGTGGGGCTCTGAGCCAATAAGTAACTTGTTCAAATATCCACAGGTAGTAAGTAGCAGACCTAAAGTTCTCTTAGTCTCTTTGTTTTAACAGTATAGGCCATGGTGCTTCATGTCCTTAGGCTTTTTCACACTTTCTTTTATCTCACTATGGTACCATTCCCTGCCTTGTTCACCTTGTTCACTTTAGAAACTCCTGCTCACTTTTTTTAAGACTTTCTCTATGAAGATCTTCTTTGATCTGCCACCCTGGAAAAGGTAGTCTTCCTCCCTGTCTTCCAGAGTTCTATCCCAGATGTATGCACATACACACCCATTACTATACTCTTCATTATGCTTTATAATAATTTATATACATATGGAAATAGCTATCTCCTTATTAAGCTGTGACAAGCCTTCATTAATCTTGAAACAACAACAAAAAGCACTCAATAAATTTCCACTAAATTCGTAGAGAAATACATGTATTTCAGAGCAATCGATGCATTGTGCTGGTAGGCAGGCCATGGATCATCAGAAGGGTTTGTAAAGGAGACGAGCACTCAAGCAGCTTTGTAGCTGTGATCAGAATCATACGTGATTTCTGATATCTCTTGCTCTCTTCACAGGTTCGTAGCAAGTCTGACTGCAATTTTTTTTTGCCAAGTCTAGGTTCTTGCATTATCTCATGCTTTTATTTAGATTTTCTAACACTGAATGGAAACAGTGACAGACATTATTTTGGGGGGCTCCCAAATCACTGCAGATGGTGACTGCAGCCATGAAATTAAAAGACGCTTGCTCCTTGGAAGAAAAGTTATAACCAACCTAAACGGCATGTTAAAACGCAGAGACATTACTTTGCTGACAAGAATCCATCTAGTCAAAGCTGTGGTTTTTCCAGTAGTCAAGTATGGATGTGAGGGTTGGACTATAAAGAAAGCTGAGTGCCAAAGAATTGATGCCTTTGAACTGTGGTGTTGGAGAAGACTCTTGAGAGTCTCTTGGACAGTCCATCCTAAAGGAAATCAGCCCTGAATATTCAATGGAAAGACTGATGCTAAAGTGGAAACTCTAATAATTTCGCCAACTGATATGAAGAACAGACTCATTGGAAAAGACCCTGATGCTGGGAAAGATTGAAGGCAGGAGAAGGGGATGACAGAGGATGAGATGGTTGGATGGCATTACCAACTCAATGGACGTGAGTTTGAGTAAGCTCCAGGAGTTGGTGATGGACAGGGAAGCCTGGCGTGCTGCAGTCCATGGGGTTGCAAAGAGTCAGATACGACTGAGAGACTGAACTGAACTGAACACTAAATACCTAAGAAATGTGCACCTGTTGGCTGGCTTCCCTCTCATTTTACTGTACCTGGATCAGGTGATCTCAATTCTAAGAATATTTTTTTAATCTGTCAGTAAAAAAATATTTATTTTTCACCTAATATTAGCTAGGGATAGCTAGATAAACAGAAAACAGACAAAAGTCTTTGGCTTTTATGAAGCATATGATAGTCTAGTAGTAAAAACAATAAAAATATAGGAACAAATAAAAAAGACATTCTACAATTCCAGGTACACTTTCCTACTTCTTTACTATATATCGTTCTCCAGGAAGAGCTATGACTACACTTGGAAAATACAAAGCAATTTAAATACTGGCTCAGTTCAGTTGAGTTCAGTTGCTCAGTCATGTTCGACTCTTTGAGACCCCATGAATCGTAGCACACCAGGTCTCCCTGTCCATCACCAACTCCCGGAGTTCACTCAGACTTATGTCCATTGAGTCAGTGATGCCATCCAGCCATCCCATCCTCTGTCATCCCCTTCTCCTCCTGCCCCCAATCCCTCCCAGCATCTGAGTCTTTTCCAATAAGTCAACTCTTCGCACAAGGTGGCCAAAGTACTGGAGTTTCAGCTTTAGCATCAGTCCTTCCAAAGAAATCCCAGGGCTGATCTCCTTCAGAATGGACTGGTTGGATCTCCTTGCAGTCCAAGGGACTCTCAAGAGTCTTCTCCAATACCACAGTTCAAAAGCATCAATTTTTCGGCGCTCTGCCTTCTTCACAGTCCAACTCTCACATCCATANCTTCCAAAGAAATCCCAGGGCTGATCTCCTTCAGAATGGACTGGTTGGATCTCCTTGCAGTCCAAGGGACTCTCAAGAGTCTTCTCCAATACCACAGTTCAAAAGCATCAATTTTTCGGCGCTCTGCCTTCTTCACAGTCCAACTCTCACATCCATACATGACCACAGGAAAAATCATAGCCTTGACTAGACAGACCTTAGTCGGCAAAGTAATGTCTCTGCTTTTGAATATACTGTCTAGGTTGGTCATAACTTTTCTTCCAAGGGGTAAGCGTCTTTTGATTTCATGGCTGCAGTCACCATCTGCAGTGATTTTGGTGCCCAGAAAAATAAAGTCTGACACTGTTTCCACTGTTTCCCCATCTACATGAAGCGATGAGACCAGATGCCATGGCTAATTCTTAATTCTACACAAATATGCTATACTAGTGTTTTATTCTACACCATTATCAGCTTCCTGAAAAAAAAAAAAAGAAAATAAGAAATAGGGAAGTAAAAAATAGGAATATAACAGATCTGGTGGTGGTGGTTTAGTCACTAAGTCGTATCCGACTCCTGTGACCTCATGGACTGTAGTTTGCCAAGATCTTCTGTCCATTGGGTTTCCCAAGCAGGAACATTGGAATGTTGCCATTTCCTTCTCCAGGGGATCTTCCCGACCCAGGAATCAAACTCGGGTCTCCTGCACTGCAGGTGGATTCTTCACCAATTGAGATAACAGATCTAACCCTAATTATATCAATAATCACATTAAATGTAAAATGACTAAACTCCCCCAGTTAAAAGGCAAGGATTATGTATGCTGCCAATAGGAAATATACTTTAAACATGAAGATACAAATAGGGGAGTAAAAAACAGAAAAAGAAATAGCATGCCAATTCTACCCAAAAAGAAAGCCAGAGTGACTCTGTTAATATCATTTATTACTCTCTTTTTCAGAGAAAACAGTGGTTTTCAGGGATAAATAAGGTCAGGTTACAATGTTAAAGCAATAAGTCTCCAGGAGGACAGAAAAATTCAAATTAACTTAAAGATATATGTAGAAAAGCTGGTAAAAAAATGCAAGGAGAAATTTTAAAATTCACAATTAAAAGCAGAGATTTCAATATCCTCTGACAATAATCAGGAACAAGGAGACTGAAAATATATCACCAACCAGCTGGCCTAATTTACACATTTAGAATATATCACTTAAAAACAATAGTATACACATTCTTTTCAAGTGCATAAAGAAATCTTACCAAAATACATCATATTCTGACTGTTAAAACAAGTATCAGTAAATTCAAATTATCCAAGTCACACAAAGTATGTTCTATGTAAAATGGAATAAAAATAGAAATCAAAAACAGAAATTTCTCTAGAATATTCCAAATATTTGTAAGCTAAACAACATTTCTAAATAACCAAATGGATAAAGAATACATCAAATGGAATACAGAAAGTATTTTTTCAACCTGAATGGAAAGGAAAACACAGGCTATGAAAATTTGTAGGTTGCCAATAAAAGGAAAATGTATAGTACTAGAACTGTGTATTATAAATGTAGGAAGATCTTAACTCAATGACCTCAATGTCTATCTTAATAAACTAGAGGAATAAAGGAGTAAATGGAGTCAAAGCAAGCAGAAGAATGGAAATAATAAAAATCAGAGTGGAAACCAATGAAATAAACAAAGAAAAACATATTTTTGAGATCAATAAAATGAAAAAAATATCTAGACAAATTAGGAAAAAAGTGATAAGACAAACATTACCGTTGTCAAGAACAGGAGAGATGATATCACTACTGATTTCACAATGCTAAAAGGAAAATATCATAAATTTAACAACTCAGATAAAATGCAGAGAAGGCAATGGCACCCTACTCCAGTACTGTTGCCTGGAAAATCCAATGGACGGAGGAGCCTGGTGGGCTGTAGTCCATGGGGTCGCACAGAGTCGGACACGACTCAGTGACTTCACGTTCATCTTTCACTTTCATGCACTAGAGAAGGAAATGGCAACCCACTCCAGTGTTCTTGCCTAGAGAATCCCAGGGATGGTGGAGCCTGGTGGGCTGCCATCTATGGGGTCGCACAGAGTCGGACACGACTGAAGTGACTCAGCAGCAGACAAAATGGACGAAGTACTTGAAAGACACAATGCCAAAGTTCATTCATGAAGAAATAAATTGTGTATTTATAGGGTTCTTTTTTTTTTTCAATTTTTTACCGTGGTAAAATACACATTAACATAAAATTTACTATCTTAATCCTTTTTAAGTATACAGTTGAATGGAATTCAACTCTTTCATCTTTCATAATGTTGTACAATCACCACCATTCTTCTCCAGAATGCTTTCATCTTACAAAACTGAACTCTGTACCCATTCAATAATAACTGCCCATATCTCTTTTCCCTTACTTCCTGGCAACCATCATACTTTCCATCTCTATGATTTGGACTATGCTAAATGGAATCATACAGTATTTGTGTTTTTGTGACTGGCTTATTTAACTTAGCATAATGTCTGTAAGTTTCATCCATTTTGTAGTATATGTCAGAGCTTTGTTCCTTTTAAAGGTATATTTATTGTATATACTGTATTTTACTTATTCATTTATCCATAAATAAACATTTAGGTTGCTTCCATATTTTGCTGATAGAAATAATGTTTCAATGAACACCAGTGTGCAAATATCTCTTCAAGATCCTGCTTTCAATTTTTAAGGGTATATACTTAGAAGCAGAATTACTAGGTCAGATGGTAATTCTATTTTTAATTTTTTGAGGAACCACTATACTATTTTCAACAACAGCTGTACCATTTTCAACTCCCATCAATAGTGCACAAAAGTTTCCATTTTTCTACATCATCACCAATACTTTTTATTTTCTGTATTTTTAAATAGTACCCATACTAATGGTTGTTGAGTTTTAGGAATTCTATATACATTCCAGATATTAATCCTGTATCTTAAGTATAATTTGTAAATATTTTCTCCCTTTGCTCAGTTGATAGAGTCTTTTGATGTACAACTGTTTTTAATTTTCACAAAGTCTAATTTGTCTTTTGCTGCTTGTGACTGTTCTCTCCCAACAACTGGGCATGCACTATACTAGTTATCTGTCACTGTGTAATAAATTAATCCAAAATTTAGCAGCTAAAAACAACAAATATTTATCATCTCATGGTTCTGAGGGTCAGGAATCTGGGAATAGCTTAAGTATTGTAGTTCAGACTCAGGTTCTCCTTAAGGCTACAGCTAAGTTTTTGACCAAAGATTCTCTGATATCAAGGCTCAAAAGGGGAGGACTCACTCGCAAACTTGGTCACTTGGGCCCTTTCACGGGACTGCCCCATGACACAGTAGCCAGTTGGCTTCCTCTAGAGGAAGTGATGCAACAAAGATTTATAGAGAACCTAAGATGTAAACCACAGTTGTTTTTTTAATAAACTAACCTCAGAAGTGTATTTTATTCATGCTATATCCTATTTATGAAAAGTGACTCAGTAACTCCAATCCATATTCAAAGGGAAATGATTACCCAAGATCACAAATATTAAAAGGTTAGAGTCACTGAAGTTTACCTTGAAGGCTGCCTACCATACACACATAGAAGCCCTCAAATTTCACTTTTAAAAGGTCAAGATTTAAATAATAATTTCGATGTTTGATTTTTCTAACTTAAAAGCACATCAGATGCCATTATTGCATTTAATACTGTGAATCCCCAAAATACGTTTTTAACTTTGTGAGCACCAGGAAAATCTGACACTAGATTTCCTAGCACACCTAAAATTTTAGAGCAAGTATTTAATTTAGGGGTGATCAGAGCAGACAATGTGATTTAAACACATCAAGTAATTCTGTTGACAAAAATTTTGTATCTCTTATGATAACTTTTACAATTATATCTTCATTTTATTTGATCTGAAAGTCTTACTTTCAAGTCATCTGTTTCATCAGTTAGTAATATTTAAGTATTTTACTTAATAAGTAATATTGCCAGTAGCTAAGTTTAAAGCATTATGAGTTTAAAACGTTATCATCTTTGCCTTTAAAAACATAAATTTAGTTAATAAAATATAAGCAACAAAATAATGAAATATAAGTAATGTAGTAAAATAGTGGTGAAATATAAGTAACACCAAGAGGGAGGAGGGCCCCCTAAATGATCTTCAGCAGAACAGTTCCTTTCTGCTTAAGAAAATAAATGACTAGAAGTTAATAAAAAATAACTGAAAAACAACTCTACCATATCTTTACTCTCCCTAGAATCACACTTAATTGGATCATGGAAATGGAAAAAAAAAATTCTTTAAAATAGAATACCCTTTCAGCAGGAGCAGTAGGCTGCCCACCACCACCAGGTTCATGAGTCCACGTGAGTTAACGCATGACTGTTCTACCACTGTGATGGTCAGTTACATAGAATGCCAGGAGAGCCAGCAACATCACTAGGATAAACATGCAAAAAAAGAGTCTATATAAATGTCTGTCAGTGTAAAACCAAAAGAGATGCATGTTACATTTCTTACGGATAAATGTGACTCTGTCCCTACATTAGTATGAAACCTTTTTTCTTCGGATCAACTAATCTAGTCATCATGGAAATACCATGTGGATATATGTCAACATCCTCTAAAAAACATAGCTAGTATACAGTAACTACAAGAAAAGATCCT
Source organism: Neotragus moschatus (assembly GCA_006410615.1). NCBI lineage: Eukaryota > Metazoa > Chordata > Mammalia > Artiodactyla > Bovidae > Neotragus > Neotragus moschatus. Next base: position 778,835 of record SJYA01001803.1, read on the forward strand.
GTAGCAACTAAGATTCATGATCTCTAATGCAAGTTCCACGTCAATGGATGGAGTCTTGGGCTGCAAGGGCAGAGGGGCACAGTAAACGGAAAGAGAGTGAGGCAAGAGAGACAGAGGTTATCATCACTAAAAGTGACTTCTTTTATACACACACACACACACACACACACCTCTAACCTTTCTAAAATTCAAAAACAATTAAGAATAATCAAATATATTTCCCTGACCATAAATGATTTTATTTCTCATAACATGACAAATTTAAAGGGATTCAGAAATGCCCTTGAAAGGACTATTCTGCTTATCTCTATTTATTAAAGACGTGTAGAATCATTAAAATCCTGATCGACAAAGTAGATGTTGAGAACCATTCTCACTTCCATACCACTATACAAGATTGACCAATAGAGCCCAAGCAAGCACCTATTTCATAACACAACTCACACAAGTACTCCTCTTAAACTGAACTGTAGTATTCTCACCTCAACAGAGTACAGTATACTTAAGATTTTCTTTTTATATTTTGAAGGAATTTATCTTACACATCTTGACAGAGTGAACCCTTTTCTTGAGAGAGAGTAAAATAGGGAAAGTAAACTCATTATCTTTGTAATTACAGCTAAATTAAAACAACATTATGTCAATTATCTGACCAGGATAATAACCTTCACTCTCTACTTCACCTTGCATGTGTAGCGTGTCTGTTTTCCAAGATATAAAATTAAAAATTAATAAGTATTTAAAAACAGCTATCTCACAGGAGTCTATGAAAATGAGTGGAATTTAAGATAGAAAGAATGTAATTAGCTGGCCTGGAATTTGGCTAGTACAGCTATGTTAACAGCATAGCTTTTTCAAAACTGTGCCATGAGGCCTATAAGCTTAGAGAGTACACGGGCATGACCCCAAACACAAGTCACCTCAAGAAAAGGTCCTTTCAAGTCAGAGGCAATCCCTTAGAGGCAATCCCTTCGCTAATGCACATGACCAGTCACCAGTTACAGGTCGGCGGAAAGAATAGTCTTCTCTCATTTACCAAAAATTCCTTCTATAATAAATCAGAAAAAAATACCGAATGCCTCGAAAGCCTGATCAACTGAGCTGGAGGGTCTATTCACCTGGGGTTGTTAAACTCAGTGTTACAATGAATCCTGCTGTAAAAGCCTAACCTTAAACAACATATGCAGAAACTCTATATCCCTTAATATTTAGATCAATCAGAAGTCCTAAACACCTCTGTTCCCTCCAACAGCTTGTCCTACAAATTAGCACTTTCTCTTAACCTACATACTACAGCAAAAAAAAGAAAAAACATAGTAATATTTTTGAAATTATCCTTGGTTGGATTTGGTTGGATTAGTAAAAGCATTCCTAAGACTCTCTGAAGGCTGTCTTTACACCTCAAGCTTAGAAATCTTTCCATGCACCTATTAAGTTTAAGGCCGAATTGGGTGCTGGCCTCAACTCTGCATTAGAGAAGTCTGCCTTTGACTCTATAACTAGGGATTTTTTTACCCTGGGGTTTTACAGGTATTCATTAACCCTTGATATTTTAAGCAAAATTTGGGATGTTTTCTGTGAAGAGAGTTGTTTTATAATAAAGAATTTGTTTGTTCTTTGTTCTGGGTTTCTGGCATGGAGCTTCTGAAACAGAATTTCCTGATTGATGGCATTATCTTTGTTATTTATGAGCCCCTTGCTCACCCCTTAGTTTACACTAATGAGATGACTCAGGATGAGAGTTGCTTACCAGAACAAACAGCCATATGACTGGGGCTTTAACCCAGCCTGATCTCTGAAGATGGAAGTAGGGCTAGAGAGCGAGTTCAGCCCTATGACAAGTGTTTCAATCAATCAAATTCACGTACTGAAGCACCAGTAAAAACTCTGGACATGGAGACTTAGGCGAGTTTCCTGCTTGTTAGTTGTTGAACACACTGATACATCAATATCCAGGAAGTGATACATTCTCATTTCATTGGAAGTTCAGTTGAGTTCAGTTGCTCAGTCGTGTCCGACTCTTTGCAACCCCATGAATCGCAGCATGCCAGGCCTCCCTGTCTATCACCAACTCCTGGAGTTCACTCAGACTCACGCCCATCAAGTCAGTAATGCCATCCAGCCATCTCATCCTCCTCATTGGAAGAGGACAGTGGAAACTGTGTTTGAAACCATCTCAGCCTTGTCCCATGAGTCTCTTCATTTGACAGGTCCTCATTTGTGTCTTTTACGATAAACTGGTTTAAGTGTTAACACTTCCCTGAATTCTATGAGTTGTTCTGGTGAATTATAAAAATTTCTGAATTTGTGGCCAGTTGGTTAAAAGTACAGGTTGCTGGGAACCCCAAACTTGCAATGGACATACGAAGTGAGGACAGCCTTGTGGGGACTTGTGCCCTTAAACTTGTGGAGTCTGACATTAACTCTGAATGGTTAACATTAGAACTGACCAGCAGTAAACTGGGTGTCCATAAACTGTTGTCAGATTCCCAAAGGGCTATTTGGCCCAAATACTATCATTATAAACCACTTCTATAGAGAGTCCTAAGAAAAGAGTTTTCCAAATGAAGGTAAAGTTCTTAGAGAACTAAGAAAGCTATACTAGCTATGAAAAACAGTCAGATGATTTCCACAAACTTGTAAAAGATTGGAAAAATGCTCCAGATGCTTAAAAGTCAGAATAAATCATAAATCTTAAGCTTTCAAAACTGAGAAATAGAAAATTTAAAAACTAGCCAGCAAGTTTTCCCAAGGCAGAAAGTTCAATACCTAACTCCTAATCTTCTGTACCCAGCCCAAACTTTCTACCTTTATTCCTTTATCACCATTCCATCACCTGTTTCCTTCCATCTTCTCATTCTCAGCAAATAAGAACACTAGTTATTCAGGCATCAATTTTAGAGTCTTCCTTGCCTCCTCTATTTTTCTCACGCCCCACAACTAAAATACCATCAAATTCTTGAAACTGTATTTAATAGCAGACAATACCTCACCTTCCACTGCAGTCCCCAAGAACCTTACAGGGAAAGGAACAGTCCAACAGAGTAAGCCTATCACTTCAAGGGAAAAAAATTACAAAATACTTAAATATTTGACTTCTTCACTGTGTTGTTGCTTGCAGAGATGGTACCAAAAACGGCCAAGAAAACTGTTCTTAACACAAATTCAACCAATGGCACAAAACTGCACTATTGATCTGTATTTCTCACTGGTACATACTCATGGTGGGAGGGAGTAAGGGAGAGGGAGCCAGTTTTCACTTAAGAATGCCCTTAATGAATCACTATCGATTTTTAGTTTTAATGTTATTAAATATCAACCTTTGAGTTCATGTTTTTGTGAGACTCAAGATGATAAAAGAGAAAAATAAATAAAATACTTTGTTAAATGCTGAAATATACGTGTACAATTGTTTGTGTTGTAAGCTCAACTAATCACTTTTTCCATGGAAGACCATTTTAACTTAAAAGAATAATTGATAGACAAACTATCATCACTGGTATTGACTATTTGCAGGTATTTTCCTGAAAAATGAACAATGAGTTTGTCACTTTTCAAGGAAAAGGAACCACAGAAATTTGATGCCAATGATAAAACTGAAGATTATTTGGGGAAATCAGAATTTTTGAAAAGGCGTATCTGCCACTGGGGCTTGAGAGCTTCTGAACCGTTGAAAACTTTTTGATAAGACTGGTGGCAATATGAGTGAATGTGCTTTTATATTGTACAATAAAGTGCATCATACCATTTTGGGAATCTGCATAACTCAGTATTCAATATTTTCCAAATGACCACTTCATGATGTTATCAAATTAGGTATGAATAAAGATGTATTCACAGTATGAGACAGATCAATGAGTATTAATAAAACAGAGTACAAAAGTTTGTTGATATAGTCTCAATAAAATTATATTGCTCAAATATATTTTGAATTGATATTGAAAATAATGTTGAAAAACTATTAACTTTTTGAAAATTTTGACCACATTCTGTGGCATATGGGACCTTAGTTCCTTGACCAGGGATCAAACTCCTGCCCCCTGCATTGGAAGAAGGAATCAACCTCTAGATCACAGGGTAAGTCCCAAAGAATTATTACTTATAAATACTGGTAGAATATCAAAGAAGAATATCCACTATTATCTGAATAGATTTTCTTCATATACTTCAACAAAAACAACATATCACAGCAGATTGAATGCAATAGGAAATATGAGAATCTAACTGTCTTCTATGAAGCCAAATATTAAATGGCACCCCACTCCAGTACTCTTGCCTGGAAAATCCCATGGACGGAGGAGCCTGGTAGGCTGCAGTCCATGGGGTTGTGAAGAGTCGGACATGACTGAGCGACTTCACTTCACTTTCACTTTGCAAAACTTTAGCTAAAGCAGTACTAATGCTACTGCTACTGCTGCTAAGTCGCTTCAGTCGTGTCCGACTCTGTGCGACCCCATAGACGGCAGCCCACCAGGCTCCCCCATCCCTGGGATTCTCCAGCCAAGAACACTGGAGTGGGTTGCCATTTCCTTCTCCAATGCATGAAAGTGAGACATGAAAGTGAAGTCATTCAGTTATGTCTGACTCTTTGCAACCCCAGGGACTGCAGCATGCCAGGCTTCCCTGTCCACCGCCAACTCCCAGAGCTTGCTCAAACTCCTGTCTATTGAGTCAGTGATGCCATCCAATCATCTCATCCTCTGTCGACCCCTTCTCCATTTGCCTTCAATCTCTCCAAGCATCAGGGTCTTTTCCAATGAATCAGTTTCTTCATATCAGGTGGCCAAAGTTAGGCTACAGTATTTTTAGAATATTTGGAGGCATTTTCAATATCAATACATACTAATATTCTACCAATTTTTTTTTGTTCAGTTTCTTGTCTGCTTCCCTCTACTAAAGGAGAAGTTCTTTTCAAGTAGGAATTTTGCTAATTTTCTGCTGTATCCCCTGGTGCATATTAGGCACTCAATGTATACTTGCTGAATGAATGAGTGAAATGAGACAGCATGAATATAAAGAAAAAATGCCTCCAAATATTCTAAAAATACTGTAGCCTAACTTTGGCCACCTGATGTGAAGAAACTGATTCACTGGAAAAGACCCTGATGCTTGGAGAGATTGAAGGCAAATGGAGAAGGGGTCGACAGAGGATGAGATGATTGGATGGCATCACTGACTCAATGGACAGGAGTTTGAGCAAGCTCTGGGAGTTGGCAGTGGACAGGGAAGCCTGGCATGCTGCAGTCCCTGGGGTTGCAAAGAGTCAGACACGACTGAGCGACTGAACTGAACTGACTGAATCAAAGAGATTCTTTGATGATTAAACTTTAAATGTAATTTTAATTAATTTAAATTTCAATGCCCACATTTTTCGAGTGACAGTGTAGCACAAGAATTATAGACCAGCCTCACTGGTAAGGGGCTTCCCAGGTGGCACAGTTGGTAAAGAATCTGCCTGCCAATGCAGAAGACGCAAGAGACATGGGTTGGATCCCTAGGTCAGGAAGATCCTCAGGCATAGAAAGTGGCAACCCATTTCAATATTCTTGGTTAGTGGCTACTGTACTAGGCAGTGTAGCACTAGAATTATAGACCAGGTTGCTCAGATGGCAAAGAGTCTGCCTGCAATGCAGGAGACCCAGGTTCAATCCCAAGGTCAGGAAGATCCCCTGGAGAAGGAAATGGCAACCCACTCCAGTAATTTTGCCTGGAGAATTCCATGGACAGAGGAGCCTGGTGGGCTACAGTCCATGGGGTTGCCAAGAGTCGGTTACAACTGAGTGACTAACACTTCACTCTTAAGATCCTTCAGAATTTCTAGTCTAGGACCACTGAGGTCATCCTCTATCTGCCTAAGTCACCTAAGTAATTCATTTACAACGCAAACTCTATTTGCATTTTGANGAGCCTGGTGGGCTACAGTCCATGGGGTTGCCAAGAGTCGGTTACAACTGAGTGACTAACACTTCACTCTTAAGATCCTTCAGAATTTCTAGTCTAGGACCACTGAGGTCATCCTCTATCTGCCTAAGTCACCTAAGTAATTCATTTACAACGCAAACTCTATTTGCATTTTGATAGTGGCCTCTTAAAAACATTAACTGATTCAGGGGCAAAGGAAACAGGAAACTTACACTGAACAAACCAAAAAAGTGGACTATTTCCAAATAAACATGAAGCTAGAATTATCATTAGGAAATAGAAACTTTTAATTCCACCACAATCTCTTTTCTCTCTGAATTCGTATTTACATCAATTTATTGATCACTGTTTGAGTGAGAAAAATTTTCTGGTTTATTATTTCTTCTAAATCACTCTTGCCTTTTTTTTTTTTAAAAAAAAAAAAACAACTGATCCTTTCTCTCTAATATTGATGCTTTAATGGATGAATTATTACTACTTCTCCAAAGTTAAAATTGATCCAAACATTTAAAATGTAACAATCTATATATACAGTCATTGGACTGGAGACATGAAAACTTCTATACAAATGAAATAATTAAAAATAAATTTACCAGAGGTTATCTAAACTGTTATTTGGATATTCATAGTAAGACCTAGGGCAAATTTTTACAAAGAATGTAAATCACATTCCAAAAGTTTGTCCTTATAAAATATGTACATACATATATAGGTAAATGGATAAATCCAAATGAAAAAAACTTTAAATCCTTTATGCAAATGGTAGAAATATACATAAAAATCATGAGATGAGAAGACCTGGATATCTTAAACACACAAGCAAAAACACAGAATACTAAAGCTGCTTGCTGCTGCTGCTGCTGCTAAGTTGCTTCAGTCATGACCGACTCTGTGCGACCCCATAGACAGCAGCCCACCAGGCTCCCCCCGTCCCTGGGATTCTCCAGGCAAGAATACTGGAGTGGGTTGCCATTGCCTTCTCCGCTAAATTTGCTTCAGTTCAGTTCATTCAGTCGCTCAGTCGTGTCCAACTCTGCGACCCCATGAACCACNACTTTTCTTCCAAGGAGTAAGCGTCTTTTAATTTCATGGCTGCAGTCACCATCTGCAGTGATTTTGGACATAAACAGAAATAGTGACATAATAAAATAGCATACTGTCTTAACCCATTGTTTGTTGAATACACGAGTGATTCACACATGCCAAATTAGTGGGTGATCTGTTAACCACTCAGTTGTCTATCCTACTGCTTCCCTGGAGGTTTACTGCTGCTATGGCTACTACCACCGCCTCTCCCACTGGGAGCTCCCTTCTGATTCCCACAGCCTATTACCCTCTCCCCTAAATCTACAACTTTAGAGTCAATTTGTCAGCCTGCATGTTCTCTGAAAGCAATAACTAGAGACAAGGAAGTATACTGGGAAGGAATATAAGGCCAACAAGCATTTTCAATTGAGCTGAGGCCATACAGGGCATTGCTGGCTGACAGAGGGCTCTGCGATGTTTGAGATGTTTCTGTAGAAAGAAAGTCCTCATGCAGGAATTTTCCTGGTGGCCCAGTTGTTGAGGCTGAGCCATTTAGTGCAGGGGTAGTGGGTTCAGTCCCTGGTCTGGGAACTGGGGTCCTGCAGGCCTCATGGCCAAAGGGCCAAGATGTAAAGTGGGAGCAATATTGTAATGAATTCAGTCGGGACTTTGAAGATTGTCCATATCAAGAAAAATCTTAAAAAAGGAAAGAAAGAACGAAAGCTCTCATGCATACCAATAAGATTGTGTATTCAAATTTCTATATCATTTGTCCAGCAGTGTCACTATTTTTCATTGAGCACTCTGATTTAAAAAAAAAAAAAAAAAGTCTTTACCCCCTAACGTCTGTTGATCCTCACAGACCCAAGGAAATAGTAATGGTTATCCCATTTTACAGAAATATATGGAGTCTAAGAACCATGGCTGAAGACCGCAAGCTAGTAAAGGGTGAAGTTAGTTCACAGGGCAAGTCGGAGACCTGAAATGTCTTTCCTCCTCTATGCAGATTATCTTATCACACAGATAAAGTGCGTGGAGGTCATTAGAGGTCATCTAAATATTGTGCTTCATTCCCTCCTGCCTCATAGTCTGCCTACATGAAGAGAAGGAACAGCTGGGTTAATTCCTAGGCAGCAACACCCAGGAGAGCTTTCGACAGAAGTCTAATTTTATATGAAAATGCTACAAGATCACTTACAGCAGAGACATCCTCCAGATGAATCCTAATCTTAAAGTGAACAGATCAGCAAATTATATTCATATTTAAGGAAAGAGGTCCTGTAAAGACACACCCTAAAATATGCCATTGCATTTCTCTGGAATGTGTTCAGGAGGTGAAAATAACTAAAGAAATCGGCTAGCTTTCCTTATCACACAATATTCCCAACCATCTGCTGCATGTGCTTATGAAGAGAGAGCTTGGTGCTTAAAATTCTCATCAAAGAAAATGTGAATAACCAGTTTACAACCTGTGAGGAAAAGGGAAAAGAATGCCTCCTTCCCATTGCCACAAGTTCAGATTCACAGTTAACACATGTAGTTGTGGGCGGCTGTGCTTGTTTCTTAAAAGAAGATAATTGCACACACCACCAAATAACAAAACAAAAGGAGAAAATGTGTGTGGGAGGTGGGAGTGAGTTGTTAGAATAATTTAATTACTGTCAGGTGGTTTTCAAGCTGCACTAGGGGAAAAAAAGCCTAAACAAGATCTATTACCCAGAAAACAACTTGAGCTACCATCTCTGCTCATTTTTATCAAATGATCCCAAAAGTTTTGAAGAATTTGACAAACTTTAGGTAGATATATGTGAACCGTTGCTACTTGCTTTGAATGCAAAGATAGGTTTAATTAAGGCCTTAAAGGCCAATAATGTGCAATCTATTCTATGACTACTAACTGTGTTTTACACACTGGTGAACAGTCGGACCATTACTGATAAAAACAACCTTCTGGCTTCCTCTAAACAGTATGTGTGGCTCAGATTCATATAGAAAGTGAAAGTGAAAGTGACTCTGCGGGCCCATGGGCTGGAGCCCACCAGCCTCCAGTCCATGGAATTTTCCAGGCAAGTGTACTGGAGTGGATTGCCATTTCCTTCATATAGAGACTATGGAAATTTATTACCTATTTGTGTAAGGTCCCAAGCTTTGGGAAGGGGGGAAACTCACCTTATAGGAGTAATAGGGAAAGTGAAAGTGGCCACTACAATAGGAAAGAGAGGCTTTAAAAAAAGAGAGAAAAGATATGTTTCCTGCAGCCTAGCTCAGACCCGTGGCCTCTGCCCTAATTTAATGGCCTTTAGCTTTGAGGATGGCACTGAAATGTACCACAGGTAAAACACAAGCAGGTGTGGTCTGATTCCTGCCCTGAAGGGGTACTTCATGAGGCTTGTCATACTTTGAAAGTTCGGAGGCTAGAAGAGGAGGAACACTGGGAAGAAAGGTACCCATGTGCCAGAGACACACACAGCTATAAGCCCCTGTAACAACAGTATTCCACGCTCTGGCAGTGGCCTAGAGCAGGTATCAGTGTGGACATGATAGAAGATACTCCAGGACAGCGACGAAGATTGCAACAATGCTTTGGCGAACTCAGCAATGGACAGTCCTGGAATAGACAAGACCTGACATGGAGAGAGGTAACCACATCATTCAGGACAGGCTTCATATAAGGAAGCATGGAAGGTTGATCCAAATCATCTTTGGAATGACAGTCATACAGGTCAGACGAAAGAGTCCTGAACCTGGGAGTACTGGCTTGATGGACTGCCCAACTCTCCTAACACCCTCTCCACTGCTAGCTCCAATCATACACTCCACCTTTGCCTCAGAACTTTAACTCCGTTGAGGATTAAAACAAATACTCTGTGAAATGTAATAAGCATACCTATCACTGTTAGCTGTCAACAGGATCACAAATGTTGACACTGACCATCAGAGTATTGAATGAATATATCCTTGAAAATAACACAACTGGTTATATGGAGGTCTGTGAGCAACTCTGAGTGAACAGAAAATTACTACTGTCATCTTGACACACTACAGGGTTAATTACATACTAATAAAAGTCAATAATCGTACCATTACAGTTACTAAAATTCAAATGGCGTCATTTTGTTTATGAATCATTGGATTAAAGATATTAGGGCCAGTGAATTAATCTTTGCATTCCTTCCTTTAGATATAGCACAGCCAAGTGCTTGTTTACTTGGCATGCTCCCTGTTACTACAAGAGAAGCACTTGGGCTGAATTGAGTCCCCTGGCTACAAGTACGTCATCAGCCACACTTAAACCAGGAAATACAGGACTCTCAGGAAGTGCACTTGATAATGAAGCACAGAGAGCCAAAATTAGCCAATACTCAGCATTACTCTTCATCCTGAAATGATGCAGTCATATTTTACAAGGTGGGCTAGTAGTGGAGATCAGTTTGGTGAACATATAGGAACCCTTTCCTAGGTTTGTCACCAGTTTGTATGGTTTTAAATAACCAGGTTTAAATGACTTCCCAGTGTATCAGCTTCTCTTTTTCAAAATTTCAGAAACAGCCCATCAGTAGCAGAATTCATAGTTCATATGGGTGGGAAATTTAACTAGACTGTAAGATCTTTAATGCTAGGAACAATGTTTTATCCTTTCTTATATGTAGTGAGCACAACACTTGGTGCTGAAAATATTTAATTAATGTTTGCTAAATTATTAACAGTGAGAACACTAAATGAAGAATGAGCTCTATTAGTCACTGGCTGATTAGACAGGACTTCTTATTGTCATCTGGCACTACTGAGCACAGGGGATGATGGGAATGACTAGTCCAAGATAGCTTACAGAATCACAAAAGCCCATGTGGCTTCTGAGCTGTGGAGTCAAGTGCCCATCTAAACAGGACTAACTCAGTAACACACATTCCTCCTATCAACTTGGAGAAAAATAGCTTTGCTAGATTCTAGGATTTCAAGGCCCACTTATTTCAGGTTACTTGCTTTCGGTAGGTATTGCATAAATACCAAAGAAACAGTGCTAAAAGTAAAGAGATTTTCTATTTTCATTCCTAGAAAACTCATAGGTAGTATTATGTCTTGTAGTGGATGAGTACAGCTGGATTCTCTTTATGCTGAAAAGTGCACAGCCGACAAAGGTACTGAGGAATCATTCCCAGAGAATGACAGAATCCTGTTTTGTTCCCTAGTTTTGTTACACTGATTTACAGTCTAACACTTGAGTGACTCTTTTAAAGAAAAAGCATCTAGGCTTACCTTCAGCAAACTGTTAATTAGCATGTAGGCTTGCACAGGCACTGGAGTGAAAAGAACTGGGTTTTAGATCTCCCACTTACTGGCTATACGACCTTGGGCAAATCACTTGACCTCTCTGAACCTTGGTTATTATAACTATTCCCATTTCTCAGCCTTCTTTTAAGATCCAGCTGAAGCCAGGTATGTTCCTAGTGACTCCATAAGCCATAAAGAAATAAAAAATGTTATTCACTATTGTTTTTATAGTTGTCTCTTTCTGTATATATAGAAGGTAAAGATCTATACTGTAGGAAAATACCCAATTTAAAAGCAGTGATTCAGAGAGATATAATTGCAAATTGGAAGTGAATTCCAGTGTGATGGAGTGACTGAAAATCAAATCGTGGATTCATCCAGGTGTCCAGAGACATCACTGCACACTAGGAAGGTAATAATGTCTTTCTACACAAGTCTGTTTAGAAGACAAAAGAATTTGTCTCTCAGTTCTGGTGCCTCCAATATCACAGTGATTGTGATACCCTGAAATTAAAAGTGGCATTCACTCAATGTCTACCATATGTATTTAAGTTTTTGATTTAAACTTTAACACATATCTATCACATAGGCAATGACAGCTTTTTATTCAGGTTTGAAAATCTACTTTTAAAACTTTCCAGATATACTTGTGTAAGAAATATTACTGTTGGTAAAAAAAAATATTAATAAAAGGGCTAGAATGTCCAAAGTGTAAGACACTGCCCAGTAACAGAATTTCAGTGATTTTATGCTTTCCTATAAACCTGTGTGCCTTCTCTGTAAAATAAGCAATTTTTCTGACATTCTTTAATGGCCCAGTTCCTCTAGTCATTAAGGGACACATTTTTTTTAATGAATTTTAGTACTTTTGTATTTGTAACAGTGGTGTATTTTACAGAGGTATATACAGTTAGCTTTTCTTTCTCCCTCATCTTCTTTTCCTCTTTGCTTCCTTCCGACAATCATCATGGCTTTCCTGACACTGATGCGGGGAAAACAGATGGCGCCCTCGCTCTCCTCTCAGGGCTTTATCGAGCTGCTGCGTCTCAGAACCCACACAGAGGGAGGAATTTAGGTCCCAAACACATTTATGCTCCTCTAAAGATGAGGTAACGTCTCTCTTCTGGACCGCGATTAGACCGAGGCTGATCCACCAGGGGTCCGGTGAGGTAGAGGGCTGGATGCTGTGCTGGGCTCCTCCCTGTTAGCAGTTGGTCTCCATGGAGACAGACGCTCAATAGAAGAATCACGACGGGGCCAGGTGGGGACCAGAAGCAGCAAAGGGAAACGCCAAGAGTCAACAGATTGGGAAAAATAAAGAACTAAAATGAGAGACTTAGTCATTTGGGTGGGAGGATTTACCTTCCACCTGATTTTTTTTTTTAATATTTCGTCTCAAAAAAATAAAATAAAATAAATAGACTATTTAAGTGAGTAACAACTAAAATTTTAGTTGTTAATTACAAATAATTTCCCCAGGGTCAGAATGTTTTTTAATCATTTCAGTGTTTATCATTGTAGATCTGCTCAACTTTAAGCAGAATTAGTGAGAAAGTAGTTGATCATGAAAACTGTTGCCTTAACTTGGCAAATAATTACATTCCCATTTAAAACCCTCATCAAGTTGCACACACGATATGATCTATTAAGCTCTTGGCTTTCTCTAACATCTCATTAATTTCAGAGAGTGATTTCTAATGATCACATTTCAGAAATTGTCAAAAACGTTTTTCTCCTTTTGTTGCCTGTCACCGAGTGAGAACAATCTGGGAATGACACCACACATTTCAACATGCCTTTTCATAATGAGTCTTTAGGGGGAAATTCAACTTATGAGAATTAAGAAAACAGTCTGCTACTTCCCATAACATCAAAACCATAGGAACATAGCTTTGCATGCATAATACCACATGACTATAATGCCAGCGATGGGGGTGGTTGTATTCTGCATAGATTATGAGCCATTGCTGCTAATCAGTTTAAGTGCAGTATTAATTGCACTTGCCAATATACACAAAGTTACTGGCTACCATATAATTTTTAACTATTTCTAAGAACTAAGGAATAAAAGGGAAACATGAAAGGTGAAAACAAATTCTCAGCTTTGCCTCTCGACAATTGTATGCCACGGATCACAAAAAGCTAATGTACTCAATCTTACAACTTCTAAAAAGCAGGAATACATTCATTTTATTACTTTCTGCCACCACTCAGGACTAACCTTAGTCATTAGTATTATTTTCAAAATAAAACAGTGAATTATAATCGCTGCAGGAAAAACAGACTAGTCAAAGAGGTGCATTTATCTAAAATTCTTTGTCCTTAGAGACCAAAAATGACTCACAACTTGGGACTTGAACAGCAGATGTGACAGCCAGTGTCACAGGAATCAAAAGTGAAGTGAGAGCAATGGTCTCAATCTCATTCCCTAGGGCATGCTTTTTAAAGAAATGTCCTTTGAGTTTATGCCAGTCACACAACACCTTTTTATGATACTGCAATGTTGTTCTGCTACATTGTCAAAAATCCTTGGAAACAGAACAAAACCTGTGATATTTCACAGATATTTCAGAAAGACCTAATAATTCATTTTACTTATGAAATACTTGAACAATCAGGGCAAGAAAAAAAAATGTGTTCAATGTTACAGGTTAACTCATGATTATCAAAGTCAGTTCTTCTGCATGATCTGAATCAAGTGAAAAAAATCCACATACCCCAAATATAATGCTTTTGCCCACCTGAAGTTGCATTTGAGTCAACATAGGTTCTGACTTCCCTGGTAGCTCAGATGGTAAAGAACCTGTCTGCAATGCAGGAGACCCGGGTTCAATCCCTGGGTCAGGAAGATTCCCTGGAGAAGGGAATGGCAACCCACTCCAGTATTCTTGCCTGGAGAATTCCATGGGCAGAGAAGCTTGGCGGGCTACAGTCCATGGGGTCCCAAAGATTTGGACACGACTGAGTGACTAACACACAGATTCTGATTATATTTCCAGAAGAACCCTATTAAACTTACAATTCTATCATCAAAAATTAAAGAATTAAATTATACTAGTAAAAAAATGCTTAGCTAAATGAAGATCCTTGAAGAAATATGATGAGGACAGATACAATAGGTAAAGAAATACTGAGACTGAGAGAGAAAGATCAATTTGGCATTTTTTGAATACATATTATGTCCCTGCATTCTATTTTTGAATCCTCACAATAAATTATTATTGCTCCCATATTACAAAATCGATCACACAGACAGTGAGGAGCAGAGCCTGAATTCTAAGTACACTGATGAGTGAGTAGAGATGGTGGATGAGTGGAGAGGAGAGTCTGGAGATAGTTTACTGCACGAGGAGATCCTAGGACAGTTGGGAGAGTAGTAGACAGAGGACAAAGTTCCAAAGGCAAAGTTCACCAAAGAAGTGGTTCAAATGGACATAATAGAATCCTAACACTGGCTCTACTTTATTTCATAATCAAGTTTAAAACATTTGAAGGATTTGGGGAGAATGATTCACACAGAGGAAACTACAAGCACCCTTTAATCGTCACATTCTTCAAAAATAGTAGTAAAATGCTGTTGGGGAGTTATTGCAAAAAGTAAATGGGCTAGTGCTAAGTGTGGTGAGGGTGTATACATAAGTATGATACATATGAGTGTGTAGGCACGCACATGGATGTGTAGTATGTACGTGAATAAGTGTGGTGTGGGGGGTGCGTGTCTGTGTGTGCTGTGTCTGGATCTGTATCTGGTGATGAAGCACATTTAACATATTACTATTGATACTTTATGATCCTTTATTCACTCATCTGGGAAAACAACTGACTCTACTTGAACCCTCTACCGACTGGGAGCCTTGCCCTTCAGAAAATGAGCATAGTGTTGCTGACTAGGCTCCTCTTGAATTCAAAAGGGGTACCAAAAAATGCCCAGTAAATCTAATGTTTCCTGTAAGCAAATTTTCCACATTCTCCAAGAAGCCCATTTAATACTTTCTCGTCTGTTTTCTGACCTCCAATATTCCCAACTCACTCTTTTAACTGTTGACTTCAACTTGTATTTCTCTGAGAAGCTAGATATAACCATATAGGAATTCCCTCACATTTCCAGCATTACCTCCTACCCCTGTTGCTACCTAAATGCTCTGCCTTTCTTCCTGTTTGTTACATTACTCATTCTTTCACAGTTCCTTTGCTGGTCACACCTTGCTGCTGCTGCTAAGTCACTTCAGTCGTGTCCGACTCTGTGGGATCCCATAGACGGCAGCTCACCAGGCTCCGCCGTCCCCTGGGATTCTCCAGGCAAGAACACTGGAGTGAGTTGCCATTTCCTTCTCCAATGCATAAAAGTAAAAAGTGAAAGCGAAGTCACTGAGTCGTGTCCAACTCTCAATGACCCCATGGACTGCAGCCCACCAGGCTCCTCCATCCATGGGATTTTCCAGGCAAGACGTACTGGAGTGGGGTGCCATTCTCCGTGGTCACACCTTAGTATGAATAAAAACAAAAATACAATACACCAAGATGGATGGGATGCAGAGAAAGCAGTACTCAGAGGGAAACTTATAGCTGTAAACACATATATTTTTTAAAAGATCTCAAATCAATAACCTAACATTATAGAAAAAATATTATTAACATATACTAGGAAAAAATGTATGTCAACAGTTAGATAACTTGGATATATTAAAAACAACTGAATTGAATATTTTAAGTGAGTAAGTTTTCTGGTATGTGAATTATATCTTAATAAAGATGTTAAAAAATATGTGTGAAAGAGTCTCTGCACAGGGCCCAAGTGAAAGAGTTGTTCAATATCTTATAAATTATTAAATGCAATTCCTTGTCACACCCTTCCCCTCACCTTACATTCCTCCCACACCAAACAATCAAAAGGCCATATTGTACCCCCATTACTTTATCTTTCTTTCAACTTGCATTTTTTGTCCCTTCCTCTCCACTTCATGAACCCCCAAAGCCTCACAGCCGGCTTCCAACCATCTCCTCTGTCAACACTTGGGCAAAACTCCCTGCTTTCACAGTAACTGGCTGTGTAGTCCAGAAATGATTTGTTCATTTATTTATCTTGCATATTAGATGGTGAATTTCTGAGGGCTACAACTTTGACTTTTCCAACATAAGTTTCCTTGGCATCTAACTCATAGTAAATGCTCATTAAATATTTACTAAATAAATGAACCATAAAAACAGCCACATGGACTGCTTTTAAGTCATTGCTTGTACGAAAAGAGTCACATGGACTGTTTGTAAGTCACTGTTTATCCATTGAGAAAGGTATTTTTGTTGGGCCAACTTGGAAGCAAAAAAGTAAAAGTAGATACCATGCATCCAGGGAAGGTGTCCAAATGATGAGCAGGTATTCCAGATTTACCGGAGCATGGTTTCAGTATGCAGGAGAATCCTGTCCTCTCTGTGTCTGAATATACAATGCTCTCAAAGTGTGGAATATGAGGTAAGCTCAAGGATTACCTTCATCAGAATGAATTATGTTCTGTCTTTCGGTTATACTCATGAAGTTTCATTGCTTTCATGTACTTCTTAAAAATTATTTTTAGTATATTTTGATCTATCAAAATTTCTTTTGGTCTATTGTACTAGACTAATTTTCTCTGTCATGTGAAAGTGTCATCATTTTTGGAACTTAGAGGACTGAAAGTTTTAATGGGAAGATTTAGTCCATCTTTTAAAATATATTTTTTAAGTATACTTTCTTAGATGTACACTGAAGTTAGATTTTCTTGCTCTATAATTGATTTCTCTCTTTTTAACTTATTTTTGCTGATGGTTTTTTTTTTTTTCTGTCCTTGAAACAATAAGATACTATAACTTTACCTGCCTGTTCATGAGGGTTTTCAGGTGCAGCAGCACACCTGCTGAGAAAAACTGTTAGCACATAAGGAAAAGTGAAGTGGACAGCCTTGCCTGAGAGAATACAAGCAATTTTGAATGCATGAAAAGATCTGAATAAAATGAGAAGCAACATAACCTGATAGAACCATGGTTCAAAATACACTAAAACAAATTTAAAAATCACTATTATAAATTACTCTGGAAATATTCTACAAAAGTCAGTACTTTGAATCTCACATAAAGGCACCTTACTGAAGCAGGAAATGCCCAGGTTTCAAAAGCACAGCAGCAGCATTCTTTATAGACTAAAATGAGGATGTACTAGAAAGCAGTCTTCAAATCCTACTTTTCACAACATCAAATCCATTTTGCAAAATTTGAGAATTTCTAGAAGCAGCCAAACATTAGAGCAAGGATTGCTTAGGGTACCAATTCTTTTACATAAAAAAAAAACAATGAAATATATGTTGGTTCTTGCCTACAGACGCAAGGAATAGAAACTTGAAAAATTAAAGTTCTGATATTGATCAGTCTTATCTAATTAGTGCTGTAATTATTCCTGATTTTAAATATTCTTGTCACTTACTGATTTCATCTTGGCAAAAGGAGAGCACTAGAGTAGTAGAGTAGGGTTCAGAAACCTAGTTTCAATGCTGACACTATCTAGCTGTGTTCCCATGGGTAAGTCCTTTCATCTTTTTGAGTTTCAGTTTTTTCTATTTAGAAAATTAAGAAGTTGAATAAAATTATTCCAATTCTGGTTGTGTGACTAAAATTAGTTATATAAAATGAAATATAAAGCATAGTCTGGAAATAAAAGCAAGATGAAAATTAAACAAAATTTAAGGAAGGAAGATTTGACTTAGACAAAACCCAATGTTTCATTTATTGTCACACCACTGTTTGTAGATAAGATTGGTGTCAAAGATACAAAAAGAAGAATGCTGTAACTTTAAGCAAGAAGAACAAATAAACTGCTGATGGAATGTCATCTCTACCTGATTGGAACAGAATACAGAGGAGCCCAAAGCCAAGTCTGAATTCAGTGGGAAAGAATGCTAAGATTTATTAATAACGTCTATGATAGACTCAGGAAAAGAAGTAGCATATGCAAGATAGTCGCCATTACATAAGCTATAAAATGACATTTTAACCAAGTATAGTACATACCTGTTTTGTGTTTCAAAAAATGCCTGAAGACTTTAGGACAGTCTCTATCCTCAAATAACACAACAGCATATAATCTGTCACATGAACTACAGTAAAATATAATTTTAAAATGTAAGTATCTCCTCTCAGGCCCTAAACTGTTCTATAAATATAAGAGTTAAGCAGAAAAGCTAGTTTCAGCTACATGCCCTCCCCATTGTTATCCATCTTTTCTGTAGTAGTAAGAGTTCTGGAAATTTATTTGGGAAATTTATTTCTGAACCTTACTCTACCACTCTAGTGCTCTCCTTTTGCCAAATAAATGCTCTGTTTCTCAGCCTTTCTTGCAGTTTTAGATGGGGCTGTTTAGCTAAGTGCTGACTAGTGAGATCTGAGCAGAAGTGATGTAACCAACTTCCGTGTTGTACCCTTACCTTTCCTTCCAAAGGCAGACTGGGTGATGGTGAGCCATGGATGGGGATGAAGATAAGGTGACACCCTGAATCACTATATCAGCTATACACTTCTAGGGAAAGTTAATCATGTCAGAAATAATCCTCTATCTTGCTTAAAGCCACTATAATTTCAGATCTCTTTTAGAGCAGCCAAATTCATAACCTAATTATAAAATAGTTACAAAATAGTTACTTTAGGATAAGAAATGTGTCTCATTGTGGGAAATGTGATTCAGGAGAAACCACATCCATTATGTGGATATTTTCAAGAAGTATCCAAGAAGGTGAAAGTTGCAGTGCAGCTACCCAACATATTCTTACACAGGAGTTACATGGGTCAAATACAGCCAAGCACCTGCTTGTAAATAAAGTTTTATTGAAACACAGCCATGTTCATTTGTAATTGCCTATGGCTGCCATCTGAACTACAATGGCAGAGCTGATTCATTCTGACAGACACCATGTGGTCCACAAAGATACTTACTATCTGGACTTTTACAGGAAAAGTTTGATGGCCCCTGTCTTGAAAGATGTTAGCCACACGAACTCTAAGTGAACTAATTTCAGATACCAGTTTTTCTTATTTCCGTATGGCAGTTCGTCACATCTATGTATTAATATTCAACATCTTTGTTTCAGTTTATCCAGATACAGTGTTTTCTGTCAAAGAACGATTTCCCCTCTTTCCTCTCCCTAGTAATTATACTTCAGTGCCACTTAACCCCAGGACCATTTTTCATGAAAAGATGTTATTGCTTCACAAGAATTAATGCATCACAAAGGTGAATAAGGAAAACCAGTGGGATAAGGCACAATCTGGTTGTTGGCTCCATTCACTTCCAAATTTAGTCACTGACGCCCACATTCTGGTCTCACTACCTGTAAGTTCAAGTTCACTCTCTGATCTCAGACACTTAAAAACAGTGATTTTTTTTCACTGTTAAAGAAAATATATCTAAAATATTTAAAGAAAACAAGACTGTTTACATTAAATCCAAAAATGGTATGGGTCTATTTTAGCAGAAGTTTTGGAGATGAGCCAGTGTGAGTCTTCAAAGGTGAATCTGACTTAAACAGAATTCCAGATGGAAAAAGAAAGTGAGGCCAATGAAGTAGCCTATGCTGCATTTATCTCAAAAGCAGTCAAATAATCAAAAAGAAAGAAAATGATTGCATTTCTAACTGCAAATTAAAAACCACACCTGTCAAATTAGGCATCCAACTAACAGTGAAAAGTTTGTAATGCTGGCTCTAAAAATGCTTGGTTCTTGAATTCATTCTTTCAATATATTTTTAATAAGAAACATTGAGTCAAACTTTAGGCCATTGAAATATAATGAAGACTTTGTAAAAAAAGGATCTATAGATCAAAATTAATAAAAGAAATTCACTTGGTATATGTATATAAATCCACATACAAAAAAATACATCATACCCATATATTTAAAATGTATTTTAAAATTAAATTTATTTTATATACCTATCATCTATAACATGCCTGTCTTAGTATCTATGAGATTTCAAAATCTAATTTGTAAAAATTTATTTTAAGAAAACCCAAGGTTGTGGGAAGTATAAAATGTTTTTTTATAGTTATGCATATATTTAGAACATGTACTAATTTTATTACCCTTATTATCTCTGAGTGTGTCTAATATAGTAGCCACTAACCACATGTGGTTTCAAATGTTACTGAACACTTGAAATGTGGCTAGTTCAAATTTAGATGGTATAAAATACATACTGAATATTGAAAACTTGGTATAATAAAAATATAAAATATAGTGTCTCCATTTTTACATTTTGATTATATATGGAAATAATGTTAGATACACTGAATTCAATACATTGTTGAAAATTAATGTATTATTTTTTATATTTTTTAATGTAACTACTAGA
This sequence comes from Neotragus moschatus, assembly GCA_006410615.1. Classification (NCBI taxonomy): domain Eukaryota; kingdom Metazoa; phylum Chordata; class Mammalia; order Artiodactyla; family Bovidae; genus Neotragus; species Neotragus moschatus. Next base: position 799,426 of record SJYA01001803.1, read on the forward strand.
AGAAAATTATATATGACATTTCACTGTATCTCTATGGATCTTGAATATCTCAGAGTACTTTCTTCCTCAAAGAAAATTATCAGTTTGGGGTTTCTGAGAAACCTACTACCATAACGCTGACAATCAGTAAATGTAAATTGTGTACTGGATATTTCAATGAGATTAAACAATAATTTTGTTTAACTGTGAAATATAGATTTTACCTTAAGGAATCTATTAAGAAATACAGAAATAAAATGTCCAAATTCTGTCGTTCTCCTTGCTTTTTTTCATTTTAATTTCATTAATTCCAGAGACAAGACTATGTTTGCAGGTAGAGTTAAGACGTGGTGTTAGTTATAAGTTGGGAAAGAAACAGATGACTAAAAAATTACTTGAATCAATGAGAGAATGATGCCCAGGTGAGATACAATAACTAAACTTAGGATGAAATTTGATCTAAATAACCTCATTCAAAGAACAAAAATTTAGCACCTTACATTATTAATTTTTCTATTTATTTATTGATTGCACTTTCACAATCAATCTAGGATACTAGCTTGGTACAGATGGAGAAAAGGCTTGTATGCAAAAACATATGAGATTCTTAACTGATATGCCCTCCACAGACAATCAAGATAATACTTATTTAGGACATGAATTCTAAAACATATTACAAAGTACTTTTTTACTGTAACAGTTCTAAAATGCTGACTTACTTTCCTGACCATCTAATTTTATCTTAATGAACTTTATTCTTTATTCGATGAATCACTATTCTTATAAGGTCTTCTGCATAACAGAACAGAATGTGACAGCTAACAGCATGTGCGAGTGACAGTGCCCACTGCCTCTAGCCCTGTTGTTTTGAGTGATTTTCTCAGGATACTTGACCCTGCAGAAAAACAGTCCTTTGAATTTTCTCCTAAGGCCCACTTGAAAGCTATCTCCCACTGCTCTTTCGATGTCAAGTCTTGCCAAGAATAAAAGTGCTGTGTCACTCACTCCATCAGTTCTTTGTCCCCAAACAGATGAAAACTCCTTGTTTTCCCTTCTAAGATGTCAGGGAATGAAAAGAGAGAAAAGTAATTTCAGTGCCCAGACGTAGACATGCCTGTGTGATCATTTCCGAACAACATCAGTTGCTCCTAAAGTCAACAGGGGGACATGAAGTGCAATTCTTCTCTGTTTCTAATTCTCTGGTGAATTAAAAAACTTCACTTGTCTTGAAAAAAATCCATATTTTATTTTTAATTCAGTGAGAGAACAAAGGTAAAAGAAACTGTGGTAAAAGTTTAGAACACATATCGTTCATTAACAGGGATCATGATTACAGGAAAAACAACCCTCCCTCCTTAAACTTCCAACTTTAACCAACCTACAGCAGGCTTTTCCTACCATGCCTGACATGAGGGCTTTTCATATTTGCACTTTTGGAGGTGAGAAGAGTGTTTGCAGGAGCCCTGGGGGAAAGTACAGTTGGAAAAGACACAAAAAATAGAGAGGACAAGATAGCCTAAACCAGACTCACGGACAAGGTCTTACCTTTCTCAGAAAAGGATGAAAATGTTTTTTTGATGAAGAAACTTACGAGACGCTGGATATAAATTTGAGTTTATATTGTTGACAAGAGAGAGAACATGACTCCCACAGAGTTCAGAGATATGACCAGGTGCTAAGACGTGGTGAAGCCAGCGGGGCAGGTGGTGTGTTGTTTGGTAAGATTATCATCAGTGATAGCTGAGGAAGTGAGCACACATATGAAAAGTACCACATTTACCTATTTCCTCTATCTATATCGCAGTCTTGTCTTCACTTTCTTCCTCATTTTCCTGCCGTCACAATCTTAACTGCAATGTCAGCATAATGCCTTTTTAAAAGCTGTTCATACAAACACTTTTGGTGCGCGTGATGGGTGTGCATTACCGTTTCTGTCACAACCTTTGTGCAGCAGTGAAGCTATAGGCTAAGGATTAACAGCAGCCAGAAAGTGCCCACCACCCCAGCACAGCAAACGGGTTGCCAGATGCAGCCACAGTAGTCAGCAGCTTCCCTGAGCTAAACTGCTGGGGCAGCTAGAGAGGGAGAAGATTCGAAGTCATGATCAAGGCCACTAGTGAGACAAAGCTTAGGAAACTCTGAGGAGGGACTGGGGTCACCAACATGTTCATGTGGCCTCCTCATTCATACGCAGAGCCTGGAGAAGTCAACACACATTCAGATCACATGCAACTTTTCTCCCAGAGAATGAGACAGGAGTCAGCAGAGCAGGAAGTAAGAATCTTTGATCCCAGAAGTGATGTTATTACTACATCTTTGTAACAGGAAGGAAGGACAGAGAATAAAACTGGTTCCAAAATTTAGATTGGGATTTTTTATTTGCATACTTCTTCAGTATTTAATCTCATATTACTCAGTAGATATACTCATGAACTTAATAGTATTTTTTTCTTTGGAAACTGTATTATATTTTAAATTCTCCAGGGAATATCTATTGAAAGGAATCTGCAATAACATCCCTTAGCAGCTCAGACAGTAAGGAATATGCTTGCCATGTGGGAAACTCAGGTTCAATCCTTGGGTCAGGAAGATCTCCTGGAGAAGGGAATGGCTACCCACTCCAATATTCTTGCCTGGAGAATTCCATGGACAGAGAACTTGGTGCACTACAGTCCATAGTGTCGCAGAGAGTTGGACACAACTGAGTGACTAACACTTACTAAAACACCACCTACTAAATGCATCTGCTTTGTACAACTGTACTTTTACATCCTGTTTTCTTGAAGTAAAATATAATTTCTAACAAATTCACAATATTTTTATTCAGTTCAGTTCAGTCGCTCAGTCATGTCTGACTCTTTGTGACCCCATAACTGTAGCACGCCAGGCTTCCCTGTCCATCACCAACTCCTGGAGCCTACCCAAACTCATACCCATTGAGTCGGTGATGCCATCCAACCATCTCATCCTCTGTCATCCCCTTCTCCTCCTGCCCTCAATCTTTCACAGCATCAGGGTCTTTTCAAATGAGTTAGCTCTTCACATCAGTTGGCCAAAGTATTGGAGTCTCAGCTTCAACATCAGTCCTTCCAATGAACACCCAGGACTGATCTCCTTTAGGATGGACAGGGTGGATCTCCTTGCAGTCCAAGGGACTCTCAAGTCTTCTTCAACACCATAGTTCAAAAGCATCAATTCTTCAGCACTCAGCTTTCTTCACAGTCCAACTCTCACATCCATATATGACCACTGGAAAAACCATAGCCTTAACTAGACGGACCTTTGTTGACAAACTAATGTCTCTGCTTTTTAATAAGCTATCTAGGTTGGTCATAACTTTCCTTCCAAGGAGTAAGCATCTTTTAATTTCATGGCTGCAATCACCATCTGCAGTGATTTTGGAGCCCTCCCACAATAAAGTCTGACACTGTTCTCATGGTTCCCCCATCTATTTGCCATGAAATGATGGGACTGGATGCCATGATTTTAGTTTTCTGAATGTTGAGCTTTAAGCCAACTTTTTCACTCTCCTCTTTCACTCTCATCAAGATGCTCTTTAGTTCTTCTTCACTTTCTGCAATAAGGGTGATATCATCTGCATATCTGAGGTTATTGATATTTCTGCTGGCAATCTTGATTCCAGGTTGTGCATCCTCCAGTCCAGTGTTTCTCATGATGTACTCTGCATAGAAGTTAAATAAGCAGGGTGACAATATACAGCCTTGATGTACTCCTTTCCCTACTTGGAACCAGTCCGTTCCATGTCCAATTCTAACTGTTGCTTCCTAACCTGCATACAGGTTTCTCAAGAGGCAGGTCAGGTGGTCTGGGATTCCCATCTCTTTCAGAATTTTCCACAGTTTATTGTGCTCCACACAGCCAATGGCTTTGGCATAGTCAATAAAGTAAAAATAGATGTTTTTCTGGAACTCTCTTGCTTTTTCGATGATCCATCGGATGTTGGCAATTTGATCTCTGGTTCCTCTGCCAGAGGAACCTAAAACCAGCTTGAACATCTGGAAGTTCATGGTTCACGTATTGCTGAAGCCTTGGGGACTTAATATGTGCCAAGCTTTGAGCTATATTCTGTGATTTCCAAGATGAATAAAACACCGTCCTTGTTCTAAAGGATGTTATGGATTCTCAGAGAAGATAGTTATGATGCCATGTGGGAAAAACTCAGCACTAAGGAAGAAGTGATTAATTCAGCAACAGCAAGGTGAAGTTTGGAAAGCTTTATGACTTTGAAGCCAGGTATTAAAAGAAAGATGGTTAAAATATTAATATGTCAATCAGTTAAGGGAAGGAGTGATATCCCAAATATAGACAAAACATGTACCTGGGGCAAAATGGATGAAACATACATAAATAAGACCTATGTCAGTTATCCAGCTTCCTGTGAATTTACAATTATTTCAATTTTTTTTTACTGTTTTATATGCTAATACTCATATGTATGAATATGCATAGTATTTAGGAAAAATTGCAAGTAATACTGGGGGAGGGATTGAGATGGGAGAAGGCTGGACAAGTAGCTAGGAATCAGCTTGTATTACAGGAAAATAAAGCTGTCAGCAAGTTGAAAAGCTTTGGAACATCAGAAATAGAAGATAAAAGAAATAATTTTAGGATAAAAGCAAAATTCTTTGTTGATTCTGGTAAAGAGAGGGAAGAGGTAAAAAGAATTTTAAGACTAAGGTGAGAATTCATGTCAACAATCACTGTAGAATATTCAAGGAAGCATTTATAGTGAAAGATGATGAGTCCAATTTGGAACTATTGAACTGGAGTCTCAAAACCCATATACAAAATGAGATTGGAATTCAAGAACAAAGTCTCAAAATGTGCATTTCCCATGTTGTTGGAGAATATTCTGTTGTACTATAGAAGATAAGAAAACAAATGGGAGGGTCTGAACTCATAAGAATTGTTAAATATAGTTCATATAAATTACAAAAAATAGGTAAAGCTTATAGGATATGTTATATATAATAATAAGCAAGCAAGTTGCTCATGAGACATAGGTAGAACTCATGTGCTATATTAAAATACATGGCAAGTTAGCAACCTGTAAGACATGCCAACAATTGATTAATAAAATAAAAACCATGATAAAATAAACAAGATCGTTGTTTGGAGGTGGAAAGGAACGAAAAGACCAAATCATGCCAACTCTAGGATGAATACTATGTCAGCCTCAAATTTGGTCATCCATTGGTGACGTCTAGTTTGTCATTCTGNGCATCAATTCTTCAGCACTCAGCTTTCTTCACAGTCCAACTCTCACATCCATATATGACCACTGGAAAAACCATAGCCTTAACTAGACGGACCTTTGTTGACAAACTAATGTCTCTGCTTTTTAATAAGCTATCTAGGTTGGTCATAACTTTCCTTCCAAGGAGTAAGCATCTTTTAATTTCATGGCTGCAATCACCATCTGCAGTGATTTTGGAGCCCTCCCACAATAAAGTCTGACACTGTTCTCATGGTTCCCCCATCTATTTGCCATGAAATGATGGGACTGGATGCCATGATTTTAGTTTTCTGAATGTTGAGCTTTAAGCCAACTTTTTCACTCTCCTCTTTCACTCTCATCAAGATGCTCTTTAGTTCTTCTTCACTTTCTGCAATAAGGGTGATATCATCTGCATATCTGAGGTTATTGATATTTCTGCTGGCAATCTTGATTCCAGGTTGTGCATCCTCCAGTCCAGTGTTTCTCATGATGTACTCTGCATAGAAGTTAAATAAGCAGGGTGACAATATACAGCCTTGATGTACTCCTTTCCCTACTTGGAACCAGTCCGTTCCATGTCCAATTCTAACTGTTGCTTCCTAACCTGCATACAGGTTTCTCAAGAGGCAGGTCAGGTGGTCTGGGATTCCCATCTCTTTCAGAATTTTCCACAGTTTATTGTGCTCCACACAGCCAATGGCTTTGGCATAGTCAATAAAGTAAAAATAGATGTTTTTCTGGAACTCTCTTGCTTTTTCGATGATCCATCGGATGTTGGCAATTTGATCTCTGGTTCCTCTGCCAGAGGAACCTAAAACCAGCTTGAACATCTGGAAGTTCATGGTTCACGTATTGCTGAAGCCTTGGGGACTTAATATGTGCCAAGCTTTGAGCTATATTCTGTGATTTCCAAGATGAATAAAACACCGTCCTTGTTCTAAAGGATGTTATGGATTCTCAGAGAAGATAGTTATGATGCCATGTGGGAAAAACTCAGCACTAAGGAAGAAGTGATTAATTCAGCAACAGCAAGGTGAAGTTTGGAAAGCTTTATGACTTTGAAGCCAGGTATTAAAAGAAAGATGGTTAAAATATTAATATGTCAATCAGTTAAGGGAAGGAGTGATATCCCAAATATAGACAAAACATGTACCTGGGGCAAAATGGATGAAACATACATAAATAAGACCTATGTCAGTTATCCAGCTTCCTGTGAATTTACAATTATTTCAATTTTTTTTTACTGTTTTATATGCTAATACTCATATGTATGAATATGCATAGTATTTAGGAAAAATTGCAAGTAATACTGGGGGAGGGATTGAGATGGGAGAAGGCTGGACAAGTAGCTAGGAATCAGCTTGTATTACAGGAAAATAAAGCTGTCAGCAAGTTGAAAAGCTTTGGAACATCAGAAATAGAAGATAAAAGAAATAATTTTAGGATAAAAGCAAAATTCTTTGTTGATTCTGGTAAAGAGAGGGAAGAGGTAAAAAGAATTTTAAGACTAAGGTGAGAATTCATGTCAACAATCACTGTAGAATATTCAAGGAAGCATTTATAGTGAAAGATGATGAGTCCAATTTGGAACTATTGAACTGGAGTCTCAAAACCCATATACAAAATGAGATTGGAATTCAAGAACAAAGTCTCAAAATGTGCATTTCCCATGTTGTTGGAGAATATTCTGTTGTACTATAGAAGATAAGAAAACAAATGGGAGGGTCTGAACTCATAAGAATTGTTAAATATAGTTCATATAAATTACAAAAAATAGGTAAAGCTTATAGGATATGTTATATATAATAATAAGCAAGCAAGTTGCTCATGAGACATAGGTAGAACTCATGTGCTATATTAAAATACATGGCAAGTTAGCAACCTGTAAGACATGCCAACAATTGATTAATAAAATAAAAACCATGATAAAATAAACAAGATCGTTGTTTGGAGGTGGAAAGGAACGAAAAGACCAAATCATGCCAACTCTAGGATGAATACTATGTCAGCCTCAAATTTGGTCATCCATTGGTGACGTCTAGTTTGTCATTCTGGCCCCATTTCTACTCTACCCCAGATGACTCGAGTACTCTACACCTATCTGTAATCACACATAAGATCCATGGCTATTTAGCAGGCCGACAATTCACTGTGATGTCCAAATGTCATTGGTCTTGAGTGTCTCCAATAAAACAAGTATATATCATGGCCTAGGACTACTACCCGTGAAGGTCCACCTCAATCATCAACTCTGGTCCTCATAAGCACACTATGAGCAGGGAGGACAGCAATGGCCAAGAGAGACGGAGAGGAAAAGAGGATACGTGAGCCTTGTGAACTCCAGGTCTTAGATACGATGGTCTTTCCACCTGCTTGTACCCTAATCTAAGAACGTTTACTTACTCTATCTCTTTACCCTTGATATTATTGTGTTTGTTGTTTATTTAATAAATCCTATGGCCTGTGATCCTTTCTGCTCTGTGACTTCTAAGATACCATGCTTCAGGCAATTCCCTGGGGGTCTAGTTGTTAGAAATTGTTGCTTTATCTGCCAGGGCCTGGGTTTGATACTTGGTCAGGGATCCCACAAACAACCCAGCACAGCACAAAAAGAGAGACAGAGTGACAGATGATAGCATGCTTCATAGTGTACTTGTAACATTCAAGGTCACTACCCATAGGTTAGGTCTGAGCTAGAGTGTTATAGCAGAAAAGGCAACAGCACCCCACTCCATTACTCTTGCCTGGAAAATCCCATGGATGGAGGAGCCTGGTAGGCTGCAGTCCATCCAGTCGCGAAGAGTCAGACACGACTGAATGACTTCACTTTCACTTTTCACTTTCATGCATTGGAGAAGGAAATGGCAACCCACTCCAGTGTTCTTGCCTGTAGAATCCCAGGGATGGGGGAGCCTGGTGGGCTGCCGTCTATGGGATCGCACAGAATCGGACATGACTGAAGTGACTTAGCAGCAGCAGCAGCAGGAGGCCTTTGCACCTCCATACCTAGCCTATTTCCAGTAACACTGCAGATACTTAATGTGTTTTGCTTAACTGAAGAATAGGTTACAGTGCCTTTTCATAACTTGAGCATTCATTTACTGATATTTATATGTTGACTCTGACAAAGTTCATCAGTACAACAAAAAGCAATTTTATTAACAACTGTATGGATTAGATCATTTATCCAGACAGAAACTGTCATGGGAAAATACTGAATTCCTCTTGGGCAGGACTGACAGAATGAAAATGACTTCAATGACACAGTGGCTCAAGACTCCTGGACTGATGAACCTCAACTTAGTTTTCAACAGACTGTCACAAAGATCGCAAATCCTCGATTCATTGTCAAAGTAAGCTCGCAAACAGAATTTGAGATTGTGGGAATGTGGAAAAGTAAACTACATGTCATATAAATTGTTTGCTGAGGCATAGTAGAGCAGAGGGGTGATGCAAGTGTCAGGACAAGCCAAGCCTCANTGCCGTCTATGGGATCGCACAGAATCGGACATGACTGAAGTGACTTAGCAGCAGCAGCAGCAGGAGGCCTTTGCACCTCCATACCTAGCCTATTTCCAGTAACACTGCAGATACTTAATGTGTTTTGCTTAACTGAAGAATAGGTTACAGTGCCTTTTCATAACTTGAGCATTCATTTACTGATATTTATATGTTGACTCTGACAAAGTTCATCAGTACAACAAAAAGCAATTTTATTAACAACTGTATGGATTAGATCATTTATCCAGACAGAAACTGTCATGGGAAAATACTGAATTCCTCTTGGGCAGGACTGACAGAATGAAAATGACTTCAATGACACAGTGGCTCAAGACTCCTGGACTGATGAACCTCAACTTAGTTTTCAACAGACTGTCACAAAGATCGCAAATCCTCGATTCATTGTCAAAGTAAGCTCGCAAACAGAATTTGAGATTGTGGGAATGTGGAAAAGTAAACTACATGTCATATAAATTGTTTGCTGAGGCATAGTAGAGCAGAGGGGTGATGCAAGTGTCAGGACAAGCCAAGCCTCAACACATGAAAAAGTAAGAAAGAGAAAGAAAAAAATATGAAAGTCTTCTTGTTCATTTATCTGAGGTGATTGTTAAGCTGAAGACACATTAGATAAATTATGGTTCTTTCATACAAGAGAATATTTTGTAGCTGTTTAAAAAGAGATAAAAAACAATTTACAAGACAATATAGAACAATCTATCAGATAAATGGTTAAACAAAAGAATCAAGGTAAGGGTGAGTTTGTATAGCACGTTAATAGTTTGTGTTTAAAGAAAACAATGTAGATAGACACTTGTATATGCATAAAATTTTGTTAAATGATAGACCATTTATTATAGTCATTGACTCTAGAAGGGGAGCTGATAATTTTGAAATGTAGCAGAAAGAAGGCTTGTTTTTTGTTTTTGTATATTTTAAAATTTTTGTAATTTTACATGTATATTTTTAAAAAAACAGAAATAGATAAACATAACTAAAAATAAATATTTTTAATGACAGAATGTATAGCAAAACCAATACAATATTATAAGTAATTACCCTCCAAAAAATAAATAACTTTAAAAAAAAAAAAAAGGAAAAAAGAAAATGCTTTTCCATCAAAAATACCTGGAGGGTATTGTGCTTAGTGAAATAAGTCAGACAGAGAAAGACAAATACTCTACATGATCACTTATATGTAGAATCTAAAGAAAAAAAAAGAATGAATGTAACAAAACAGAAATAGACTCAGAGAGAGAACAAACTAGTGGTAGGGAATTAAGAGGGACAAACTATCATGTATGAAATAAATAAGCTACAAGAATAAACTGCACAGCACAAGGAATATATCCCACTGATTTGAAATGGAGTATAACCTTGAAAAATGTTGAATCACTATATTGTACACCTGAAACTAATATTTCAACTATACCGCAAATAAATAAAGCCTTAAAATATGTAAAACTCAATACAGTAAACAAATATATTTTTACCCATATTTATATCTACAGCAAACAGTATTTCACTGTGCAGTGGAAGGTTTTTCATTTAGGATTTTCTAAAACTCCCAAAACTGGATGAAACACTAATTTCTAATTATGTTGTATATTTTGAGTACTTTTCTTTCAAGTTCATATGTCACAAGAAGCCATTAGCCCACTAAGCCCTATTCAACACTTCAAGGTTCTAGTTTAATTGATTTCAGAAATTTCACAAATTTTAATTTATGAATTGAATTCTTTAGAATTAATTTATTTCTTTAGAAAACCTTTCTTCACAATAGGAGGTAGACAGTCCCATTAAATTCAAATTGTGAGTCTGACTCTTCAGAAACAAGATCGAGAAGAAAATAACAGATAAGCACCTTGGTTTCTTCTCTATAAAATAGGAAAAATAAAAGTAGCCTGAAAATGCCTATAAAATCCACAATGGATAATAGTTGTGACTAACACAGCTTAAGGCCAAATGAAGATATGCTGGTTCTGTATAAATTTATGCCAGAACACATAATTTTATTGTCTTAGTTAAGTAAAAATGATGCTTGGTGATAGGTACTATCCTTTATCACGGCTTGGCAAACATCTCTCCCAAATATCTATGATTACCTGTCTGAATTGGAAATGGCTCATTTCCCAGTGTATTCACAATTAACTGTTTCCATCTGCTTTGGTAAACAAAATAACAAAATTGTTGTTCAAATTACTTACATAGTTGTAAATTTTAATTCGTTTAAAATGGATTTCTAAAATGTAGGTTTGTTTTAAAAAAAAAGAAAAAGATACATACTATATATTTACTTTCCTGTGATGAAAAACTTGAGTTAGATTATAAAGATATTAAGATATATTTGGGAGAGGAAGAATTAAATCTATATTCCTAAGGACTGATATAAAACTAATTTTAAAACAGTTCATCCTAATGTGGTAAAACTGACCAGGTAATCGCCTGCAGTTCATTTTTTACTGCTTTTTACAAACATAGGAGAGACATCGTTTATTTGGCACTTTAGTGAAGAATCATGCTGGTGGCTTAAACATTCTACGAAGGTTTATATTCAAATGACTAGTCCTTGAAAATAAAAGATAAACCAGACTATTTGGGTATACATGCTGTCAACCAGCAACTATCTGATCGAATTTTAGTTATGCTTGAAACATAAACTAATGACTTTCAAAATGAACAGCTATGTTTTATGAACATTCAGATCTGTTATCCCACCAGATAGGGGAAAACAAATGGATCTAAGACAGGATTGAAGATGTTCAATTGGTCAAGGTAAAGTGTAGCCCCAAACACAAAACCACTACTCTGCAAACTCAAACCTCTTCCAGCCCCATGTTTAGCCTCAACCAGACTCCTCACTTTGAAAGTAGAGAACTAGCTTCAGCTTCTAGAAGATGCTCTCTATCAATGACCTGCCCAAGTGTGTGTGTGTGTGTGTGTGTATATAAGAGAGACAGAACAGAGGCAGAATGCCTGTGAATGTCTCTCTGTATCTGCCATATAAAAGGGGAAGAAAAAGGAAAGAAAAAGGAGGAGGATTAAAAAGTGACTTCGAAGAGCCTGGCTGAAGGACCATGTTTGGTAGGAGATCTTTACTCCATGACTCAGGGGAAAAGCAAGGATAATTTTCAAATGCAATCATTCCTGACACCTAGCTTATTTTTAGTTGCCTGAAATCCACTCTAGAACAAGCCAACAGTGACATCTGTTCAGGTTAACAATGAAGGAATACCATAAACTCATGCTTTAAAAAAAAAAAAAAAGAAACAAAAATAAAAAACCAAGAAATCTCTTCAAGTCCTCTGGAGTCTACAAGGAATAAGAAAATAGATATGCTTGGAATGAAGAAAATTATTTACAACCATTCTTGTTTCCAATAATACTCCCCAAAATGGTTATGTTTCATTCCATATATTTACTTAATGACTCATTGAATTAATGTTTATCATAGAAGGTATACATTTAACATGATACAAGCGTAGTTCCAAGCTGGGGGTAGAATAATAAGCAGCTAATGCTGCAAAGGCAGGAGAGAAGGCAGGCCACCATTTTCAGTGAGAAAGCGAGATTTAAGACACCAGCCCACAAAGCACAGGGAACTTCACTCCATCTCACTAAGCAGGTTAGTGACCCCTTGCTTTGAGGACTAGGAAAGTTCAAGTTTAAGCTACATCCTCAATCCAAACCTGAGAAGGTGGACATGTTGGTGAAAGTCCCTATTTAACAAAAGCAACAGAAGAAGATGAAGAAAAGTGTTTCTCTTCATGAGCCCTAACTCTAATTACATAGGTTCCTCATGCCTCTTATCAATCTTCCACAAACCTGCAGGCCTTCCCTAAAACGTGTTAGGCACTGTCACACCTTGGGGTGAAGACATTCATACTGTTTCCTTTCCCTGAATTCGTTCTCTCCATTCCTATCCATCTCTTCCCCAATCATTGCTATCTTATGTATCTTAGAGGTCATCTAGAATATACTCTCCTTTTAATATCTTTCCCAACTCTCCACTCCCACAGGAAAGTAAATTCCTGGCACTATCAGTTGCTCTGTGACCTTGGGGAAAGAGACAGTGAGACTCATCTCACTGTCCTCATCTATAAAACAGGAATGTTGTTGATCAGTTGCTATGTCATGTCCAACTCTCTGTGACCCCATGGACTGCAGCATACCAGACTTCCCTGTCCTTCACTACCTCCCAGAGTTCACTCAAACTCATGTCCATTGAGTCAGTGATGCCATCCAACTATCTCAACCTCTGTTGCCCCCTTCTTCTCCTGCCTTCAAGCTTTCCTAGCATCAGGGTTATTTGCAATGAGTCAACTAATAATACCACTTAACTCTTCAGGGCTAGAGTGAAGATTAAAGCATGCAGTATTACCTGGTTAATAACTGATGTTTAATAAATGTTACTTTCTTTCTCGACTCTGAGACTGAAATTGAATTAATTTACTGTGTCTTTGTTAAATAGTCCTGGAATGAAGAATATTTTACTTTGCCTATGTTAAAAAATATTCAGAAGCAAAAATAACTTTGCTCTTTCCTCCAGGAAATATTTGTTCCTATAAGATAAAACTATGAGTCAACTCAAGTAGTTTACATATCAAGACAGAGTGCTCATCAAGACTCACTCAATATCCTCAACTCACTGTGTTTTTACCAACCTGAAACTATTATATCAAAAACTCTGGACACTGGTAGTCTGGCTATGTTGAATAAACTCATTTGATCTGGGATTGATCCCTGGGCAGGGAAGATCCCCTGGAGAAGGGAAAGGCTACTCACGCCAGTATTCTGGCCTGGAAAATTCCATGGACTGTATAGTCTATGGGGTCACAAAGTGTTGAACAAAACTGAGCAACTTTCACTTTCACCAAACTAAACTTTGCTTAGTCAACAGGTCTTTTTGGAGAACTGACAGTTGACACCTCTTTTAATTGTGATTCAGTTGCACTTTGCTTAAACTTCTGCTGTAAGCACTATGCTGTAACTTCATTGTTGGCTAATTGTCTGATTATCTGCCTTTCTTTATAAAATGGTAAGCTTTAAGAAAGCAAGGTTGTGTCTTTGTAATGCCAGTGCTCATCATCAGTGTGCCAAAAGGTAAGCAGGAAAAACAAAACAAAAGACATACATATTTCCTTGAATGAATGGATGAATGAAGGAACTGCTACTGCTACTAAGTCGCTTCAGTCGTGTCCGACTCTTGGCGACCCCATAGACGGCAGCCCACCAGGCTCCCCCATCCCTGGGACTCTCCAGGCAAGAACACTGGAGTGGGTTGCCATTTCCCTCTCCAATGCATGAAAGTGAAAAGTGAAAGTGAAGTCGCTCAGTCGTGTCCGACTCTTGGCGACCCCATGGACTGCAGCCTACCAGGCTCCTCCATCCATGGGATTTTCCAGGCAAGAGTACTGGAGTGGGGTGCCATTGCCTTCTCCGAATGAAGGAACAGCCATCCTTGAAGTCACATATCCACTTTTAATCCACTAACCTAGTTGTTTCACCCAAGGCTTTAATCTGGCTTCCGGTTAGACCCAGCCAAGGGGAAGCACCAATAAAGGGTCAGAACATGCTAGCAGAACAGGGACCAGGTACTTACTTCCCCAGCTCCCTGCTCCCAGGTCACAGTTGCCAGAGGTTGCTCTACTAAGGCCACAGCTCCTCCTCAGGGACTTTTCTTATAGCTATATTGCTCCAGGTTCTAACAGTCACTTCCTTCCCTTTGCCCCCACAGGCCATGGCACAAGTAAATACCCCTCCTATTGACTGCCTTCACCATCCTTCATGGATTTCCTTATCCTAGTTACACTCTTGAAATGAGACCCTTCATTAAATCTTCCTCAGTTACCTTATATGGGTGTGCTGTTAGTATTGCAAGCAATCCTGACTGATGCATCTTCTAGGGATAGGGATCACACAGAAAGAGGTATCACCATCGAGCTAGTATCTCTCATAACATAAGAAGTAGTAAGTCTGAGTCTACCTAAGTAACAATGCCAGGACTCCTTAGAATGGAGACTTGTGCTTCTGGAAAAGCTCTTTTCATTTATGTCTTCTGGGAACTAACCTGGCCCCTAATCACTGAAATCAAAGAGTGCCTTTTAAAGTTGTTTCTGGTGGGGGAAAGCCTCCCCTCTGAACCTTGGTGAAGTGGTTTTAGGGCAGTAAAGGCCATTATACTTTAGCAAAAACAGCTGCATCAAGCTATAACATTTGTGCTGAGTGATGAAAACCAATCCAGTAGCCTCTATAGCATATCTGAATTATGAAAAGAAAAGCTAAGAAATAAAATGTTTGATCTCTTCCCCTCAATTCAAAAATTACTGAAATCTGTAACCCTATTAGGAAAAAATCAACAGAATAAGCAGACTTCTCTCACATGCAGAAAGAACCTGAGATTTACTCTGATTTTTAGTTGAATTTGATATGTACTGCAGTACATTGCAAGGCCCTTCTGTAAACTAATATTCAGGAAAAGAGAAGATATTTGAAATTGGAAAAAAAAAAAAACATCGTATGTTTTCACTGGTATATCAAACTACAAGTCCAGGTATAAATCTTCTCAGCGCTGTCAGGCGTAGAAAGGGGGGAATTATATAATGGAATATGCAAGAGGAGGGCTTAAGGTCCTTATACAGATGCAAGTTGATTAAAATTAGCACTTCATGAAATTGCTTTTTTTTCTCTACTAGATGAAAAATGATTCTAAGTGGGACAGAGCTATAAAAGTTAAAAAGTCCTCATTTTTCAATCTACACTAAAGTTTCTTTCCCTGTGTGACCTTATTTGGCACTTTAACCTAAGTTTGTAATACATGAAGAATTTTAAACATTTCCATTTGCTTATTATTGTTCTTATGAAAAACTGCCAAGATTATCTGAGGGCAGAGTAACTAGCATAGTAGAAAGAAAATTCAAACCCCAAGCTTAGGACTTACACAAAGCCACATAGTATCTTTAAGATTTAGTCCTAAAGTTGCTGAGAGGATTAGATAAGAGTACATCTACACAGCACTTCTTACAGTGTCTGGCACTGTGCACATGGCAACTCAGTAGCAGTTACTGTCATGATCAGTGTCCATGAGTGGCATAAGATTCAGAGGCAGTGCTGTTATTCAAGGCTGAAAACTTCGGCAGTACACCTACGAGGCAGTAGGTGCCTGCAAAGAGTTTCTGTGTATGTACACAAATAACTTGACTCAACTTGATTTGAAAAGAGAAGAAGTTACGGTCAAGCAGGAATTTTAACCAAAATTGAAATTCCCCTTGGATTGCTGATTCAGATCCGTTACTACTAAAATACTGCAGAGCCTGTGACGTGGTAGTGCTGAAAAAATCATCCTTAACGACATAAAGGGCTTGTTTTAAGACTACTTGGTTCCATTAGATTTCCAAGGTAATACAGTCTTCTGGGTGAATTCATATTATCAAGTTAACTGGTGCACCATCCTACTAGGGTTGCCAATCACCCCTGAGTACCTTTTATCACATGCTTGAGTTGTTTCTATTTAAGCGCTCTCTGTTCTGCTGACTCACCATCCTCAGAAGTGCATGCTGCCTATTACTGACATTTCTGAGAGATGTACAAATGAGACTGAAGCACTGGCAATTAATATTTCTACTCTTCTCTGCATGACATATACAATATTATAAGTGGTACTTTTCTTTTGTAGAAATGAAATTAAGTTACGGAAAAAAGACAGAGTTTTTCAGATCAAAATCAATGACAGGCACATTTTCCAGACAGGCTTATAAAGGAGAAGAAAAGACTACAACATAATGTAGCACTTTTTTCCCCCTCTCCCAAAAGAGCTTAAAGCAGGACATAGAATAGCATCTATGACATTATATCATTTTTAAAAATCCCTAAAGGAATATAATATTTTATCACTTAAATGTCTTTATCATTTAAAATTAAACAAATATAATCTATGATTCAATAACTGTGTTATTAGGAGCCCCAAATTTATTGGCCATGGTAAAGGCCAAACTTTTAGAACCATACAATGGTTATTATACATGGTTATTACACAGCATTTGACCACCCAATGGTAATACGCAATAACACCAAAGTTCTGAAATGGCATCTAAGCCCATACCTGACTGTTAGAAGTTTCCCTCTTCACACTCTTCTCTCCGAGGGAGCATAATACAAACTCCATCATCTCCCTGTGCCCAAACCTGGCACCAGTCCTCCTCACTACCTTTACATCCACTCAAGTGTCACTTCTATGAGTGTTTCCTAAAAGTGGTAACACTCCCCTTTCCCACTTCTTGCTTGATTCTTAGCACTTTCCATCATTTGACACTGTCACACATCTCAACACCCCAACAGTCTCCACCTAACATGTAGACACCTGTTGCTTATAATCTGTCTCCTCCTACTGCCCTCCTCTAGGGGATCTTCCCAACCCAGGGATCAAACCAATGTCTCCCTCATTGCAGGTGGGTTTTTTTTTTTTTTTACTGTCTGAGCCACCAGGGAAACTACTAGAATGTAAGGACCATCAGATATTTTGCAATGATTTGTTTATTGCTATACTCTTGGGCCCAGTACAGTGTCTAGCACAAAATACATGTCAAATATTTTTGTTGAATGAATGAAAGAGACCTTCCCTTCCTGAGAGTGGAAATTTACATTTCTGTGTAAGTTCCCTGGGGCCAGCTACAGGAGAATATCATACTCATAAAGTTAAAAAATTGCAAAATGAGGAAAAAGGAAGGTTGCTTGTCCTGTTTCACTGTTATACTGAATCATTGTCTGATAGATCCATGCAGGGAATATTTAATTTTCCATGGGACTGTACCTTTGTCATACCATTTACTGTTAATTAGGGTTCAGATGCTACGAAGTTAAACTGTGACTATCAGATTTTTATCTTATAGATATTAAATGATTTCTGTGCAGAAAAAAAGTAACTCCAAAGATTATACCTTTATTTCATTTTATAAAACAATTTTGCATCTACCTGGAAATCCTTTTTTTCTTTTTTTCATTGCCTTTAAATGCACTGTGCCTCAAATGCATTTTGAACCAGCTTTATCACTTATTTGGTTCCCTTACCAATGAATTAAATAAATCTTTTACATGCACTTAGTCCATATCTGTATGAGAGTAATATTTTAAAATTTTAAAGATAACATTTTGGCAGTTTGTGTGTGGGGCGGGGTGGGGGACATTGTCCTATCACAAGATTCCCAAACATATAATAGAGATCAGGAAAAAGGCAGAAAATCTGGTTTGCTGGCATATTCATTTCTTTGTCGAGTTGTTTGCAAGCTCAAATCAGTTTTTTAAAGTATCCACTTGTGTTTTGTGACTGAATTTACTTCTGACCTATGGCTGCTGTTGCAGAACTGGAGAGCCAAGCTATTTGTCCAGCTGTTTATCATTGAGAACATCTTTCCCTCGTTTGGCTTCCCTGGTGGCTCAGATGGTAAAGAGTCTGGGTGCAATGCAGGAGACCCAGGTTCAATCCCTGGGTTGGGAAGATCCTCTGGAGAAGGAAATGACAATCCATTCCAGTATTCTTGCCTGGAAAATCCCATGGATGGAGGACCCTGGTAGGCTAAAGTTCATGTGGTTGCAAAGAGTTAGATACCACTGAGCAACTTCACTTTTCTTTCCCTCTTGTTCAGAGAAGGAAATGGCAACCCACTCCAGTATTCTTGCTTGGAAAATCCCATGGACGGTGGAGCCTGGTAGGCTACAGTCCATGGGGCTACAAAGAGTTGGACACGACTGAGCAACTTCACTTTCACTTCCCTCTTGTTGCGTGAGTCTCAAATATGTCACTACACTGGGCAAGTATTAACAAAATAGGTTATAAAACCTCACAAAGGAGCTCTGTTCTGATTGTGTTATAAATAATAATAAGCCTGTACAAAAATCTAATATTACCAGAATTCCCAGAAAGTAAACTAAACTTCTATACTTTAAATATGTTATCATTCATTTCTCAAATCCACAAACCAACAAATAGCTAACAGGAAAACGGCTTGCTTGCTAAAAACCCAAGTTTATGTAACCAAAGTGAATCCTTGGACATATTAGACTTGTTTGACCACTTCAGTTTAAAAGCAGCTATATATCTTCTCCCCGACTTTATTTATGTAGACTATAATACAAGAAAACATTTCACAATAGATTTCTATTTTGTTTTCTCATGAATAAATAATTTCATCTGAAGTCCTCAAAACTATGTGTTCACTGATCAGACAAGACAACATATTTCATATAAAATGTGGGGTTATAAAAAACATAAAATTATTTAATTTAAACAAATTCTGATAACAAATTAAACAAATTAAATTATAATTCTGATAATTAAATCTGTTTAATATCATCAGTGATTGTGTTCTATAATATACCAGTTTACACGTAATATTCAAGATCTTTAGTTAACATTAAGAACATAAGATAATATTAAATTAAGTTAATTAATAAATAATCTTTGTGTATCTGGATAATTTTTAAAATTTTGTGGAAAGTGAACGTGAAGTCACTCAGTTGTGTCCGACTCTTTGTGACCANTAATTTAAACAAATTCTGATAACAAATTAAACAAATTAAATTATAATTCTGATAATTAAATCTGTTTAATATCATCAGTGATTGTGTTCTATAATATACCAGTTTACACGTAATATTCAAGATCTTTAGTTAACATTAAGAACATAAGATAATATTAAATTAAGTTAATTAATAAATAATCTTTGTGTATCTGGATAATTTTTAAAATTTTGTGGAAAGTGAACGTGAAGTCACTCAGTTGTGTCCGACTCTTTGTGACCACATGGACTGTAGCCTACCAGGCTCCTCTATCCATGGGATTTTCCAGGCAAGAATACTGGAGTGGATTGTCATTCCTTCTCCAGGGGATCTTCCCAACCCAGGGATTGAACCTGGGTCTCCCGCATTGCAGGCAGACACTTTACCAACTGAGCCACCAGGGAAGCCAAATTTTGTTGAAGTCCAGCTGATTTAAAATGTGCTAATTTCTGCTCTACAGCAAAATGATTTAGTTACACATGGATAATTCTTTTCTGGGGGTAATTTCTAATAAGATAAAATACTGTAAGATTTGTCAGAAAGCATAGTTTTATATGTATACGTGTGTGTGTGTGTGTGTGTGTGTATAATTGCTAATTGCTAAGTCACTTCAGTCATGTCCGACTCTGTGCGACCCCATAGATGGCAGCCCACCAGGCTCCCCAGTCCCTGGGATTCTCCAGGCAAGAACACTGGAATGGGTTGCCATTTCCTTCTCCAGTGCATGAAAGCGAGAGGTGAAAGTGAATTTCCTCAGTCATGTCCGACTTAGCGACCCCATGGACTGCAGCCTACCAGGCTCCTCTGTCCATGGGATTTTCCAAGCAAGAGTACTGGAGTGGAGTGCCATTGCCTTCTCCGATATATATATATACACATATATAATATATTATATATGTGTATATATAATATATATATTATATGAGAAACCCTGAATAATACAACTTCAAGGCAAAGCCCGTTGCAATATAAGCAGAAGTAAAGATTACATATATATGTGTGTGTATATATGCAACTCAAGTTTGGGACATATATGTATTCATATGTATGTCTGTGTGCATGCCTGCTTAGACCTATCCAACTCTTTGCAATCCCATGGACTGTAGCCTGCCAGGCTCCTCTGTCCATGAGATTTCCCAGGCAAGAATACTGGAGTGGGTTGACATTTCCTCCTCCAAGGACCTTCCCAACCCAGAAATTAAACCCAGTCTCCTGCATCTGCTGCATTGGCAGCAGAATTCTTTACCACTGAGACACTTGAGAAGCTACTCTGTTAAAAGGGACCAAATTTCCCCAAACTTCTGACTTTTTCCTTTCAGTATCAGATTTTTAAATGGGGAGAAAATTCAAAGTGTTTTTTATACCTAAACTGACTTTGGTGTTTTCCAGAGGGTCCTGGGATTTCCCAGGTGGAGCATTGGTAAAGAATCTGCCTTTGAGCCATGGGGTTCAATCCCTGGGTCAGGAAGGTCCCCTGGAGAAGGAAATGGCAACCCACTCCAGTATTCTTGCCTGAGAAATCCCATGGACAGAGGAGCCTGACAGGCTACAGTCCACGGGGTTGCAAAGAGCTGGACACAACTGAGCATGCATGCACACTTGGAAAATCACAAAGATTTGTTTTGCTTTAACTTATGTATTTGCTATTGTCACTGTAACAAGTCACTTGTTACACCACTTGTCTTAAAACAACACAAATACAAACCTCCTTACATTTCTGGGAGATCAGAAATACAAAGCAAGGTTCAATCAGTGAGGTTCTGAGGGGAGACTACATTTCCCTTCTTTTTTTTCAGCTTCTAGTGCCCACCAACATTCCTCGGCTTATGGTCCCTTCCTCCACATCCAAAGCATATCACTCCAATCTCTGCCTCCATTATCACACCACATACCCTTCTCTTTTATATAATCCTTATGATAATACTGGTCTCACTCAGATAATGCAAAACAATCTTCCATTTCAAAAAAACTTAATTTAATTATGTCTGGAAAGACCAGTTTGTCTTTGATGGTAACGTATTTTACATTAGATATAAAGATCTCTGGGAACCCATTATTCAGTCTAGCATACCTTGTAAAAAGAGTACCAGAAATAATTAGGTAATCTACTTGAAGACCATGAGCCTGTAGCCCCCAGACCTAGTGGAGCCTGAGGACTGATAATGTTAACCCTTCTGGCAATGCCCTGTTACCTCACCATCAACCAAACAGAGAACTGTTAAGGAACTGATCACACACTTAAGACTCTTCTCCCTCACCTTGTCTTTTAAAATGCTTCTCTGAAACTCTTTGGGGAATTCAGGTGATTTGGGCATCAGCTTCCCTGCTCTTCTTGTGTAGCCCTTGTGAAAAAACCTTTCTGCACTCCAAACTCTGACTTTTTGGTTTGCTTGGCTTCGCTGTGTACTGGGCATGTGGTCTTGGGTTCACAATACCAAGAAGGAGAACCCTGGATGTTCTGACATATCTCTGCCCTGAGACACTTTCTTTTCTTCTCTGTGAGATATTCTATTTTTTTCAAGCTCTGAAGGCAAGGCTTGCAGACAGCTGAAGTCATCTTAGATTCCTTAAAGGCATCACTGAGAGATATGCAAATATATGCAAATAGAGTACACAACGGAGTAATTAAAATAAAATCTAGTAGCCTTAAATAGATACCAAATAATAGTCCTAGGAGAGGCAATTAATTCTATTGCTTACAACCACTCCCTTTGTTAGTAGATCTTTTTTTTTTTCCCCCAAATGAAGAGATAAATCACTTTCTTTGCTTCTGTGAAAGAAAAACAAAAAACATTGCATTTATATTCTGCTTCATTTTTGTCTGGAAAAGCATAGCCAAACAATGTCTATTAATAAGAGGAAATATAACTCAGAAATGGACAACGGCTTGGAAAGCTTTCAGAGTCTGGCCACTGCTCATATTTTAATCTCATCTTATTCCCCAACCCCCTCTCTCAACTCTCAGCTCCTTCTACATGGAAATCCTGGCAATTCCACATGCAACCAGTCTCCAACCAAAGGTTATTCCTCCATCAGAAGACAGAACACATCCCTGCCTTCAGATGCACACAACCCAGTCAGGGAAAGATATTAAAAAAGCAGGTAATTACATATCATCCAGAATGCTTAATGCAATGCTGGAGATGCAAACAGAGCATGGTGGAGGTGTGAACTGGAGCATTTAAAAGAGGAGGAAGGACGGGTCAGCCAAGAGCCTGAAAGATGTTACACTTGAGCTGAGCACTAAAGGCGGTATAGGAAGCAAGTCCTAGTAGAGCAGAGACCTAGAATACAGGATCTAACAATCTGTATCTGGAGCACCTACTCAGAGTTATGGGGTGAAACATCAAGTGTGAGGCCAGAAGGGACAGGAGAATGAGGCTCCAGAGGCAGAGTGGCCAGAGTCTGGGGCCTGGGTTTGCCACTATTAAAAGATGAACTCTGGAGTGTTCAAAGTTCAAAGCTTATTTAAGCAGGGGCTTCCCTGGTGGTCCAGCAGGTAAGACTGCCCGCTTCAAATTCATGGAGCCTAGGTTTGATCCCAGGAGAAGGCAATGGCACCCCACTCCAGTACTCTTGCCTGGAAAATCCCATGGACAGAGGAGCCTGGTAGGCTGCAGTCCATGGGATTGCTAAGAGTCGGACACAACTGAGTGACTTCACTTTGACTTTTCACTTTCATGCATTGGAGAAGGAAATGGCAACCCACTCCAGTGTTCTTGCCTGGAGAATCCCAGGGACAAGGGAGCCTGGTGGGCTGCCGTCTATGGGGTTGCACAGAGTCATACACGACTGAAGCGATTTAGCAGCAGCAGCAGCAGCAGCAGGTTTGATCCCTGGTGAAGGACTGGGAAACTTGGCATACTACAATCCATGGGGTCACAAAGAGTCAGACATGACTAAGCAACTGAACAACAACAACAGGGAACTAGATCCATGTGCCAAGGACTAAAAGATCCTGCATGTAGTGAGGAAAACTTAAGATTCACCATGCCACAACTAAGATCCGGAGCAGCCAAAAAATTATTTTTTGAAAAAGTTTATTTGAGCAACAATAAATTCCAACCCAGCAGCGCCAAACCAGAAGGGGTTAGGAATGTTCTACCAACAGGCACTGGGCAGAGACTTTTATAGAGAAAAGGCAGAGTAAGGAAATTATTGACTCTTTACAGCTTATGGGAGTAACTATCCATCTAGAGTGGAGACCACCTGTGTACACCTTCACAGAAAAAAGGAGGGGCCAAGACTAAAGGAGCTACTGTAAAACCCAGGTGGCTTTAGTGAAATCAGCGTCAGTGGACAAGAGAGGCAGGCACACTTTAAAGGTATTAAGGACAGAGAGAATTAACTGAATTGATCATAGATAAAGAGCTGGGATGAGCAAACAGTCAATGTCCCTTCCCAGTTGTCAATGGCAAAGCCCTTTAACGAATCCCAAATAATAAAAATAGGTTTCGGGTGATAAAGTCAAGTCTAACTGTTCCTCCCGCCCCACTCCGCCGCCGCCCCTTTTCCTTTATGCTTAGTTCCACTGGCTCATAAGGTGGCAAGTGCAGAGGCCAAACACCTGGAGCTTCGGCCCCAGATTCCTGGTATGAACTGGCTGGGCGGCACATCACCTCAGGGCATGTGCTGCTGCTGCTGCTGCTAAGTCGCTCAGTCGTGTCCGACTCTTAGCGACCCCATGGACTGCAGCCCACCAGGCTCCTCCGTCCATGGGATTTTCCAGGCAAGCGTACTGGAGTGGGGTGCCATTGCCTTCTCCTCAGGGTGTGTACAAGTGTCTAAAACAGCCCTCAGGCAAGTTGGCGGCAGGCCACATGCAGAGAGGCTGCAAGATCCTGGAAGAGAGGTGGGAACCGCACAGTGGGGCCCAGCCAGAACCCCGCCCCTCCTCGCTGACTAGATCCCCGAAAAGCTGCCCTGCCCACCACCTGATGCCACCGTAAGAGAGCGTTTATGCTCACATGTCTCTATTCTCTGATAAAGCCTTTGCTTCTGAACTGAACTGAGTCTCATTCTGTGGGTGGGCTCAAGTGATACCAGACAGGCTGACTTGTGCAAGGCCTGACTTGAAAGAACTGCTAACAGAATTTTCATGCTTGGCAACTCTGTAGGTACTGGTGTTCACAATGAAACGGGAGCATGGGTATAGGATTTGGGGTTGGAGAGATGCTGAGTAGCATATCAAATGCACTGAGGGAAAAAAATGCTTGATGAGCAGGAGGCAGATAGGTTCTGGCATGTGGATGGTCACATGGAGTAGAAGTGTAAGGGGATATGGCAATAGGGGCAAAAAGACCCCATAAGAGGCTAGCTGGCAGCTGGGCAGGGGAAAAAACAAAAGTGATGGCTGAAGTAGGACAGTGACAGCACGGATTTAGAAGTGACAGATTCAAGATATATTTAGGAAGTAAATTGATTTTGTCCCCTTCATTCTTCAACCATTCAAACATTATTCATGAGCCCAAGACTATGTTAATTGCTTTTATGGAATGAGTAATCACAAGCTAGAAAAATTTGGATGCTGAAGACTTTGGCTAGTATTGTTAGCGTCTTTTTTTCCACTCTGATGTCTAGAGCCTTCTTAATGTTCATGCTAGAAATACGCAAAAGGAGTATTCCAGTCTCTTATTTTCTGGGAGTAATGGAGGTGATTTACCCAAGTCACTTAGCTAATTGGTGGCAGAGCTAGAAATAAAATCCTTCTGGTTTCTAATACGGTACTGATCTCTCAACTTGGTGTGTACTTATAAATATTTAAAACAGCCTTCTAAAGATACACAGAATGTCAGAGAAGCTACACTTTAAACAATCCATCCTTACGCCCAAAGGTACATTAGAACTAGAATCATGAAATTAATAGCTATTGATACTTACTCACCCAGAATCAATATGTTTCTTGGTTAAGATGAGTGGTTGTTTTTGGGTGTAGCATAAAGAAGTCGGGGAAAGCCCAGTGCACCTGAACGCTGCTGACAGATGGAAACAGCATGCTGGGAGGGCGGGGGAAGCTGCAGCTGGACACAGGGGCTGGGGCCAGCTTCAGCCAGGCCAGAGCCTGAGACTCGTGTCATGATGAGCCCTGGGCAGGGGTGGAGATATGAAATTAGTAACTGAGTCCATGAATTTAAGAACCTTAAATTTGGAAACCTTCAGGACATCCAGGTTCCTAATCCAGGTCCCCATATTCTAAGTGTTCTGTGACTTTGGACCAACATAATTTTTTTTTTATTTTTTCAAAATTGTTGTTGGAGTGTAGTTGCTTTACAATATTGTGTTACTTTCTACGGTACAGCAAAGTGAATCGGCAATATGTGCACATATATTCCCTCTTTTTTGGGTTTCCTTCCCATTTAGGTTACTGCAGAGCATGGAGTAGAACTCCCTGTGCTATACGGTAGGTTCTCACGAGTTATGTTTTAAACAGAAGTAGTGTATATATGTCAGTGTCAATATCCAAACCCATCCCACCCCCACTGTTCCCCCTTGGTATCCATACATTTGTGCTCTATGTCTGCGTCTCTATTTCTATAAAAAAGATTGTCTATACCAATTTTTTCAGATTCCACACATATGCTTTAATATATGATATTTGTTTGCTCTTTCTGATTTACTTTACAGTGTAAAATTGATTAGCCATACGTGAATGTTGCAGGCTAAAAGTAGAATTGCGCCCCAAAATGTGATATTCTAAAGAAAACCTATGACCAAAATGGCGCTCTGGCCCTAGACTGGAAGTAAAAATACATGATGTATATAGGTTATAAAAACCCCTAAAACGGGTCATGTTTATTCAAATTATTTTATCATGAAATGAAAAAAAACAAGCAGACTTACTAATATAATGAATCTAAATTGAAATGCCACATTCTTTATGAGCCACTGCTACTTTCAAATAGTGTTAAGAACAAGTGTTCACTAAATGCATTCCTTTTAGAAGCTGTCTTAATGTGGAAGTGAAATGCCATATACACTCACCATTTCCATGGTAACTATTTTCTTACTAAATGGAACTAGCATAATCAGCATTTAAGACCTTCTATTTCCTGAAATGTTCATCTTATGTGAATGTCTTTATATTCAAGTTACATGCAGTATCTTCCCATTTTATTTTCTTTTAATTAAACCTGATTTTGTTAAATGTGGTGGCTCTCTAGAGGAAAAATAATGTGGTGTATTTGTTGTTCTATTGTTTATAAGAGATTCCTTTAATATTTTAGTGTTTTCTAATAAAAACTGACATATTTCTTTTTTTCATAATGTTGAGAATTCAGAGCTTCTTTAAAAATAATTCAGTCAATATATGTCCTGGATGTGGTGGTTAAACACCACAAGAAATGTTTTGTCTGTGTTAAAAGATTATTTTCAGAAAACGTAGAATCATGTTTCTTATAAACATATGAAAATGAATATGTGTTTAAAATGTTTATTTTACTCATTATGTGAATCTCTCTCCATGACATGAGTCTTATTTTCTACTAAGTCTCAACCTTTAGTCCTTGATGAACCTGCATAGTCCAGTTTTACCAAGAATCCATTTAGAATCTCCATCCTTGCTATCTGAAAACCCTGCCCTGCCTTCAAGAATAATTCTGTTAAGTTGGTTTAGAAAGAATCCCTCTACCCTTGAAATCCACTCTTAGTAAATTTTCATTGTTCATCTGCTCACTCAGCTGTTTGGCTATAAATTCCCAGCTGTTTTTGCTGTATTTGGACTTCCCTGGGAGCTCAGATGGTAAAGAATCTGCCTGCAATGCAGGAGACCCCAGCTGGATTCCTGAATCAGGAAGATGCACTGGAGAAGGGATAGGCTACCCACTCTAGTTTTCTTGAGCTTCCCTGGTGGCTCAGCTGGTAAAGAATCCACCTGCAATGTGGGAGACCTGGGTTTGATCCCTAGGTTGGGAAGATCCCCTGGAGAAGGGAAAGGCTACCCACTCCAGTATTCTGTACAGTCCATGGGGTCGCAAAGAATCAGACATGGCTGAGCAACTTTCACTCACTTGATGTATTTGGAGTTGAGCCCAGTATCTCAATATTCTTGACATTTATCACAATAGTCCTGAAAAAAGTCTTCCTTACCATTTGAACAGACATAAGCATAATTTTTTTTCTTTAACTCAGACATGTTATAACCAGTTCAAAGGAGAAATAAAAAGCACAAACTTAAGGGAATAAAGGAATAAAATTATAAATGGGGATAAAACTGGTTTTTCTCAGTCAGTCAGTAAGTTCAGTCACTCAGTCATGTCTGACTCTTTGCGACCCCATGAATCGCAGCATGCCAGGCCTCCCTGTCCATCACCAACTCCCGGAGTTCACTTAGACTCACGCTCATCGAGTCAGTGATGCCATCCAGCCATCTCATCCTTTGTCATCCCCTTCTCCTCCTGCCCCCAATCCCTCCCAGCATCAAACTCTTTTCCAATGAGTCAACTCTTCACATGAGGGGGCCAAAGTACTGGAGTTTCAGCTTTAGCATCATTCTTTCCAAAGAAATCCCAGGGCTGATCTCCTTCAGAATGGACTGGTTGGATCTCCTTGCAGTCCAAGGGACTCTCAAGAATCTTCTCCAACACCACAGTTCAAAAGCATCAATTCTTCAGAGCTCAGCCTTCTTCACAATCCAACTCTCACATCCATACATGACTACTGGAAAAACCATAGCCTTGATTAGACAGACCTTAGTCAGCAAAGTAACGTTTCTGCTTTTGAATATGCTATCTAGGTTGGTCATAACTTTTCTTCCAAGGAGTAAGCGTCTTTTAATTTCATGGCTGCAATCATCATCTGCAGTGATTTTAGAGCCCCCCAAAATAAACTCTGACACTGTTTCCACTGTTTCTCCAAGGGGCAAGGAAGTCTCATGGACAAGACAGAGTTTACATATCTGCCAATTACCTACAGATTACAAACCCTGCAAAATAGTCCAAAGACAACATTCTAGAATTTGTTGTAGAGCAACAGAAAGACAGCCAGGAAGACTGATAGTACTTAATTTTCCACCAAAGTATAATTTTTATTTCTGGCATTGTGTGGTACCATAGACAGCATAAGTCACACTGTAAATTTCTTTCAACATCAGTTTTGTAATCATACTGTTCCAGAACCCTAAGCATGGCTTCTCACAATTTGAGGTGAAAAACAATTAACTGTGACAAAGTAGAAAAAAGTAGATATTTAACTCTTACAGGTCATCTATGAAGTGCAATCTATACACTTTTGAGAAGAATCCAGTCTATTGATAATCCTTTTTTAAAAGCCCATAAATAATCACTTAGTATGGCTAATAAATGTATAAGATAGATTAATATTCTCATTAGTAAATACATCTTTTGAATTTTAAGAAAAATACATTAGAAAGAAAATAGAAACTAGCTAGATAGATCGAAAAGAAAGTGCTAGAGAGATTAAAGAGTTCTTAATTCATTGAAATAATTATATAGCTTTCATGGCAGTTTTTCAGACTGTCTTATTTAAACTGTTTTAAAACATATTTTGACCCTACTCCATTCAGTACAGTGGTGGTGCATGCTCAGCCACTATCGTGTCTGACTCTTTTGCAGCCCCATGGAATGTTGCCTGCCAGTCTCCTATACATGAGACTTTTCATGCAAGTATAGTGAAGTGGGTGGGCATTTCCTCCTCCAGGCGATCCTCCCAACCCAGGGACAGAACCCACGTCTCCTAGGTCTCTTGCAATGGCAGGTAGATTCCACCGAGCTACCTGGGAAGCCCCTGTCCAGCACAGGGACTGTGTCTGTCACCATGGTCTCCTCCACAGATCTTAGTGCCTTGCACATATTATATGTTGACTATGGGACTGAGTTGAATGCAACTCAATGAAGGCTTCTCTGTGTATGTAAAGTGCCATTTCCCAGGCTTTCTACAGCCCTAATTTAAAAAATCATTTTAGATAATACTACTAACTATCATTTATTGAGCACTGATCATGTGCCAGGCTGTGTGCTAAGAGTTTTATACTTATTATTTCATTTAATCTCTGAAACAACTGTATGAGGTTATTATACTCCTTTTACCAGAGATATCATGGGATTAGGTTTTATTGTTGTGCAGACCTACCCAAATATACACATGCATTTTTGTCCTCTGCACCATCATCTTTCTGGGATTAAAGCCAGTTTTCTGACCCCCATTTCTAACCTCTATGTTTTGGGCCATTAAAAAGTGGGGGTGCAATTTGAATAGGGCTCCACATAGGCAATTTGAATAGGGCTCCACAAAGTGTTATGCTTCCCAGGTGGCTCAGTGGTAAAGAATCCACCTGCCAATGCAGGAGACTTGGGTTTGATTAATGGGCCAGAAAGAACCCCTGGAGAAGGACATGGCAACCCACTCAATCCAATGGACAGAGGAGTCTGGTGGCTACAGTGCACGGAGTCACAAAGGATCAGTCATGACTTAGTGATTAAGCAATGACAACGACTAAATCTTGGGGTGTATATTCTGTTGAGTTATCCACAGGCAATTGTAGACATCAGCGGAAGGAGACCCTCACACCCAAGTGAGGAACAGCTCACCATATGCCTCAGCTCAGATACTGTGAAGTTGTCATCTCAAATGTAGGCAGATTGCAGGCACTGGCCCATCTTCCTGAGAGCAGAGGTCACCAGGTTCTCCTCCTTCTAGGCTCACTAACCTCCTCTAAAGACAGGACACACACCTCACTCCAGCACAACCCAACATTCTTCTGATCTCCCTGGGCCATAGCAAAATGAGTCTTCATCCTTTTTCTAATTAATTGTTATGGTACCAACATCTCTCTTAATTTTTAAGAAGCATTTGTTTTTCACTCTCAAACCAGCTAAATTCTTGAGAAGGAAAAACCTTAATTTTAGAAACTACTGTTCTGATGTAGGCTTCAGAGGTTGTTTTAGAATTCAAAAACTGAATAGGCTTCTTGTGCCTTTGTAAGAGAAGAGTCCAAATGCTTCTGCAACCATTTGGAGGCCTCTGACAGAGTCTCAGGGGTAGGGAAGCATTTTCTATTAAAGGCCAGATAGTAAATATTTCAGATTTTGTGGGCCACAAAGAGTCTGTGTCACATAATCAGCATTTTTTTGCATAACTTTTACAAAGTATAAGACAATTCTTAGCTCCATTGCTTCTGTAAGTTCAAGGGATTCACTTTCCTGATCTGAATTGTAAGAAGAGATGTGTCTAAGACATTTGTTTGTCTATTTTTCTCTTTTGAGCTCAAATCAGTTAAGAATGTCATGCCCATTGGGAAGTGAATATCTGAACTTGTGAGTTTTGTATTTCTATATGTATGTTTGACCCATGCCTGAAATTTTAAAACTCAGCTATAATAAGCTCTTTTTCAAACATACAAATATTATATATCTTTTCTGAATCTTTATACATCTATAATTTACAATGACCTTTAAGTGTTGAGTGAGTGTGTAACATTCATGAATTAGATAACAAAGTCTCTCCAATTAAAGGCACACTATTGTAATTGACTTATAGGGATAAATGGTATTTATATAAATTGAATATTACTAAAATTCTGAGAAATGAAAGAAACTTATCTTTTAATAGTTTCAATGAGCTAAAAAAAGATATTCTTAATGAAATTAACTGAAATAATTTAAGAATTCAAGTTTACATAATTTGGATAAATTTTTGCAAACGAGACTAATTTAATATTGGTTTGGTAAAACAGTTGTATCTTCTCTGGGATATCATCATTTAAGAAGCATACAAGATTACATTTTTATGTTACTTGGGTATGTTCTTCTTACATTCATACAGGCTTACTTATGGAATAAGCTGCTGGTGCTGCTGCTAAGTCGCTTCAGTCATGTCCGACTCTGTGCGACCCCATAGACGGCAGCCCACCAGGCTCCCCCGATCCCGGGAATCCCCAGGCAAGAACACTGCAGTAGGTTGCCATTTCCTTCTCCATGAAAGTGAAAAGTGAAAGTGAAGTCGCCCAGTCGTGTCTGACTCCTAGTGATCCCATGGACTGCAGCCTACTAGGCTCCTCTGTCCATGGGATTTTCCAGGCAAGAGTACTGGAGTGGGGTGCCATTGCCTTCTCCATGGAATAAGCTAGCACTACTTAAATAAGCTAGCATTACTTCTGAGGAAATATCAATAGCCTCAGATATGCAGATGATACCACCCTTATGGCAGAAAGTGAAGAGGAACTAAAGAGCCTCTTAATGAAAGTGAAAGAAGAGAGTGAAAAAGTTGACCTAAAACTCAACATCCTGAAAACTAAGATCATGGCATATGGTCCCATCACTTCACGGCAAATAGATGGGGAAACAGCGACAGACTTTATTCTTTTGGGGTCCAAAATCACTGCAGATGGTGACTGCAGCGACGAAATTAAAAGACGCTTGCTTCTTGGAAGAAAAGCTATGACAAACCTAGACAGCATATTAAAAAGTAAAGACATGACTTTACCAACAAAAGGTCCATCTAGTCAAAGCTATGGTTTTTCCTGTAGTCATGTATGGATGTGAGAGTTGATTATGAAGAAAGCTGAGCACTAATGAAGTGATGCTTTTGAACTGTGGTATTGGAGAAGACTCTTGAGAGTCCCTTGGACTGCAAGGAGATCCAATCTGTCAATCCTGAATATTCACTGGAAGGACTGATGCTGAAGCTGAAGTTCTAATACTTTGGCCACCTGATGCAAAGAATCAACTCATTTGAAAAGACCCTGCTGCTGGAAAAGATTAAAGGTGGGAAGAGAAGGGGACAACAGAGGATGAGATGCGACATGATGCGATGACATGTCACTGATGTGATGACATGAGTTTGAGTAGGCTTTGGGAGTTGGTGATGGAGAGGGAAGCCTGGTGTGCTGAGACTGAACTGAACTGAGCATTGTTTCTACTAACTGTTTAAGGTTTTGGATAGTGTGAATTTGTATTTAAACAAATTAAATCACTGTTCTAATAACTTTATTTCAATATTAATTATATTTTATAATATATCAGCTAAATGATAGGTTCCAAGATTTTTAGATAATTTAAAATCTTGCACTGATATTAAATTGAATAAATTAATGGATATTCATTAAATACCAGATCATTTCTAGGTAAGATGGAATACTCACTGAAGCATAAATTACTAAATATAACTATAAGTTTATATGCTTTTTATCTCTTATTTTTTGATGGCAAGGAGAATCTATATTTAGGGTGTTTTATGAATGTTTTCATATTTTTCCACTTTGAAAACCTGTACTTAAAGACTATATGGGAAATAGGAAGTTACAGAGGTTCACTAAACGGGAATTTTATTCATCCTGGTCAGAGGTGGCTATAGTTTGATAGTTTTGTTTACAAAATTTTCAAAAAAGAGCTTTATATCAAATATTATAATAATATAAAACTAGAATTTAGTTTTTTGTTAAAATGAAAAAATTTGTCTTGATTATTGCCTAGGTCTTGATAAATAGTCATGAAAGTTTATTTTTATCTTCTGTCTAGATAGAAAAAATTCTGTAATACAGACTCATTTTCACAGATAATGTTTATTATTTCCTTGATTATTCAGGAAAACAAATGTTTCTCATTTAGGAGAAAGTTAAGGTTCTTTCCAATCAAGTTACCTTCCAGGCTTACTTTTAAAATATTTTATAGTCACTTTGGTATTTAAGCATCCCATGATCTTAGATAGCCAAGTATCCCATCATCCTGGCTCCAAAAAAAAGTGAAAGTGTTAGTCACTTCAGTTCAGTTCAGTTCAGTTCAGTCGCTCAGTCCTGTCTGACTCTTTGTCCAACTCTTTGCCACCCCATGAATCACACCACGCCAGGCCTCCCTGTCCATCACCAACTCCCAGAGTTCATTCAGACTCACACCCATCGAGTCAGTGATGCCATCCAGCCATCTCATCCTCGGTCATCCCCTTCTCCTCCTGCCCCCAATCCTTCCCAGCATCAGAGTCTTTTCCAATGAATCAACTCTTTGCATGAGNTCTGCCTTTTCTAAAACCAGCTTGAACATCTGGAAGTTCACAGTTCACATATTGCTGAAGCCTGGCTTCAAGAATTTTGAGCATTAGTTTTGTCCAACTTTTTGTGACTCTATGGACTGCAGCATACCAGGCTCCTCTGTCTATGGAATTCTCCAGGCAAGAATACTGGAGTGGGTTCCCATTTCCTCCTCCAGGGGATCTTCCTGCACGAGGGACTGAACCAGGGTCTCCCACATTGAAGGTGGGTTCTTTACCGTCTGAGCCACCTGGGAAGCCCATTTTGGCTCAACCAAGCATTCAAATCTCCTCACAACTTTTCATATTTTGCCTTTCCAAAATTGAAACCTAAAATATATCTTCTTAATATATATATTTCATTGTGGATAAAGAAGATGTGGTTAAAGAAGATTCTTTATCCACTTACTTGTGGATAGTCACATAGGTTGCACTTATATACATAGGGTCTTCCCAGGTGGTGGTAGTGGTAAGAACCCTCCTGCCAAAGCAGGTAATGTAAAAGATTCAATCCCTGGGTAGCAAAGATACCCTGGAGGACAGTANATTGTGGATAAAGAAGATGTGGTTAAAGAAGATTCTTTATCCACTTACTTGTGGATAGTCACATAGGTTGCACTTATATACATAGGGTCTTCCCAGGTGGTGGTAGTGGTAAGAACCCTCCTGCCAAAGCAGGTAATGTAAAAGATTCAATCCCTGGGTAGCAAAGATACCCTGGAGGACAGTATGGCAACCCACTCCAGTATTCTTGCCTGGGAAATCCCATGGACAGAGGAGCCTGGCAGGCTACTGTCCATAGGGTCACAAAGAATTGGACATGACTGAAGCAACTTAGCATAGAACACAAGGGAATATTATTCAGCCATGAAAATAAATCTTGCCATTTTCTACAGCATGGATGGACTTAGAGTATATTATGCTAAGTGAAATAATTCAGACAGAGGAAGAGAATTTCCAGTCCTCTTCTTCTGGCAGGCTGGGAGGTGGGGCTAAAGGATCCAATCATCTAATTACATGTTTAGTTTCTCTGGAAATGAGGTCCCATCCTCCAAGAATCACTTCATTAGCACAAACTAAGATGTGGTTGAAAGGGGCTTATTGTGAATAATAGAACATTCTCTTGTCAGCCTTATCTCTAAAGAAATTACAAGTGTTTGGAAGTTTTGTGCCAGGAACCAGGGCCAGGATCAAATATATGTCTCTTTTATGTAATAGTATCACAAGGTGTGAGACAAAACTTTAGCTGAAACAGTTCTAAAAGGTACAATGAAAACATATGCCAGAGACCACTTCAAATAAGGACAGTTGAATTACTTAATTACTCATACATAAATGACACTGATCTTCAAATCTTTTCTAAAAGAATAATACGTATAAATAAGTAGTATTAGCAGGAGCAATCTTCAATTAGTCTATCATTTTTAATGATGTAATAGTTTAAAGAAATGGTAATGGTAATAATGTAAGGAAAAAAACAAAGAAAGAAATACCCGAGAGCTAAGCATTATTTAACAAAACTTACTATGACAAAATATGTCTCTTTGACTTGATGACTATTTGGGGCTGGTTGTTTTTAAGAAACGAAAGCATCTCCTCCTATTAACTGCCTGAAATAATTCTTATAAAAGGCCTGTTCCAGGAAGAACTATCAGCATAAAGTACTGAAACATAACATAATAAAAAAAAAAAAAAAAAAACTAAGTGTGGCACTGTAGGAGAAACTAAGCATTTTGTTT
Organism: Neotragus moschatus; assembly: GCA_006410615.1. NCBI lineage: Eukaryota > Metazoa > Chordata > Mammalia > Artiodactyla > Bovidae > Neotragus > Neotragus moschatus. Next base: position 834,412 of record SJYA01001803.1, read on the forward strand.
GCTCAAAGTGTTATATCTGCCCGTTGTCTCTGTCTGGCCTGGAAATCATTTGTTTGCCAAACATTTGCTTCTTTCATTGCCAACTGAGAAGTATCACTTGTCATCAGGCTCTACAAGAATAGAGTGCTTAGCCACTGCAGTTGCTGACCTTCAACACACTCTGAAAGGTGTTCGGGGAAGAGGTCGGAATGAAGCACTCTGTAGTCTGGGAGAACAGGCCTTCAGGTAGGTATATTCAGATGATTTATGAGCCCAATATCTTGGATCTCCTCATATCCAGAAAAGCAGTAAAATCATGAAAGGAGATATCTGTTCTTCATGATTAGCAGTAACATTCTTGTGACTAGCCTCAACCTTCTGCCTAAATGTGTGCTTAACTACACGTACACGCCCTTTACTAAAATCATGTACATAGAGACCTCCCCCAAGATCTCTTCTGAGCAGTTCCTCAGAGCTATCTGACAGGCTTTCACCCGTGCTTTTTTCCTCAACTTGCCCCGAATAAAACTTTACTCACAACTCTTACATTGTGCATGATTTTTTTTTTTAAATAGACATCATCTTCCTATAAATTGTCTCCCTTCCCTTTGAAGTCCCAAACCCCTATCTGCTCCTCTTTCTCTCAGATGGCATAGAAGCTTCAGTTGCCTGGCCTGCCTTAGACTCATATCCTTATGGAGCCTCCAAACATAAATAATTAAATTTTATTTTCTCCTGTTTCTCTCTCTCACACTCACTTAATTCTGACCAACCAGATAACCTAGAAGGATAGAGAAAAGCTTTTTCCCTTCCCCACAGTGAGCACTTTTGAAATATAGTGGATAGTGAAATAATGGGCAAGTGCAAGTGAAGTCGCTTAGTCATGTCTGACTCTGCGACCCCAAGAACTGTAGCCCACCGGGCTTCTCAGTCCATGGAATTTTCCAGGCAAGAGTATTGAAGTGGGTTGCCATAAAATAATGGGAGGGGAACACCAGAACAGCAGAATGGTTTTCCCAAGACTCTGGAAAGGCTGTAGGGCTTATTAGGAAGTACAATCTACAAGTGAGTAAAAAGGTAATGAGGTGAATTACCAAAGGTAGCAAATTACCAAAGGAGACAACAATTCTACGGTAATGCTCTCCAATTCACTCCTTGAACTAAAACCCAGCCAGCAAGTGAAATAAAGTGAGCAGGAAGATCCCAGGAATTGACATTCAAATAAGCACTCCAGGCAACCCACACTGAATTCTGCCAGGGGAAGAATGCTTGGGGTGCTTATTTGCATGTTGGTTACCAGACAGTTCTTTCAGTTCACAGTCGTTTTAAGACACTTATTGTCAGAGCCTGGGAACACACTGAAGTGTCTGAACAAAGGTGAACTGGCAATGAGTTCTCTTCTGTAACCCATAGTAGTTTGTTGTTGTTGTTTAGTTGCTAAGTCCTGTCTGAGTCTTTTGCAACCCCAAGGACTATAGTCCGCCAGGCTTCTCTGTCTATAGGATTTCCCAGACAGGAATACTGGAGTGGGTTGCCATTTCCTTCTCCAATGGATCTTTCCAACCCAGGGATTGAACCCAAGTCTCTGGTGTCTCCTGCACTGGTAGGCAGATTCATTACCACTGAACCACCTGGGAAGTTCATAGGAGATAATATGTCTACATGTTTATCACGCAAATGGAGCAGCGCCTATGACCACTGGACTACTGTATCTCCTGTTAAAGAAAAGAGTTCTGACCACATTGACCCCGTTTCTGCCTTAATCTCTGTATTCTGATGCTGTGGAGCCTCTGAGTTCCCCTTCTCAGAAAGAGTAATATCTCAACTCTGTTGTTACTGCATCTGCTTTCTATTTATAAAGGGTGCACTTTAAGAAAAGCAATGCTTCTTTCTTTAATCCACAGCAATATTTATTGCTTCAGGGGAATTCCAGTTTTGTCCTTTGGTAAGCTCACAGCTATCAATTTAACCAGGCAAAGCAAATGCATTTTCTCTCCTTCGTGTGAAAAAGGCTGTGGTTAACAGGATTCTGTCACTGGCAAGTATAATCAATTTAATTATTTTAAAATAAATAAACAAATAAAAGCAAACACTAGAAGATAATCTTAAAGTCAAGAGTCCACTCTACACATTTCTCTCTCCAGGCATCTTCGTAATCAGCACAATTCACCTTCCATCATCATTGTTTTTTAAGTGCCTACTAAGTACTAGTTGTGGTTAGAGTGCCCACCTCTACCCTTTAGTCACCAGCACTCACCAGAATAAACACACAAACAGGTCTGTACAATAATTACACTCAATAGTTTCTAAATCTCATAAGTCGATACAGTATTTTTTTTAAGGAAAGAGTATCAGGAAGACTATAGGTGGCATGATGATGAAGAGAGATGCAATCCAGGATGATGTGCTTATAAGCAGGATGGAACAGCAACAAAGATAACATCTCTTTTCTTTGGACTAAGGCGATGCTTTATAATGACGGCCAGATTTTTGTAATGAATGCAAATGAATTAGGACAGTCCCCAGCTGTTTCTATCCCTTTGGTATATATAAGGTGAGCTCTTCTGAAATGTGGTCTTAAGAGTAGAATAATTATTTTAGCTTTGCTGGTATAATGGACTTCATCAGTCTCATACTCAAAGCTCATTTCAACATTGATCTATTATAATACCAACTATGCTCAGAGGATCCTCTGAAATTAAATTCCACTCACTTTTACTAGTGATACCAAAAGACAACAATGGTGTGTCCTCTCGACCTCATAATCAAGGACTGTGCAGAGAAAATACATAAAAATAGCTCAATAGATCATATGATGATTTTTTAATGCACAGTAACTGCAAATAGCTCTTTGCTTAGGGAATCCTTAGCTGTGTGTATGTACTGCTTGTAATCCTACCTACTTCCTTTTAGTATGTTGGTTGTGCTTCACACAGGAGAAATGCAAACATTTTTTTAGCATCGAAACAACAGTAAATCACCTCTTTTCTCAGTTTTACAGTTCGATGCAAATAGTTAACATTTATCTCATGTTTCTTATTATCAAAGCACCTGCTATCATGTGAGAGAAATAGATTTTAGTTTTAGTCACTATATAGAGGAATAAATCAAGATAAAAAGAGAAAAATAACGTTGAATATACATAAGGTCTATGATGGGCTTCCCAGGTGGCTCAGTAATTAAGAATTTGCCTGCAGATGCAGGAGTCTTGGGTTCACTCCCTTAGTCAAGAAGATCCCCTGGAGGAGGAAATGGCAACCCACTCCAGGATTCTTGCCTGGAAAATCCCACTGACAGAGGAGCCTGGTGGGGCTATAGTCCATAGCGTCACAAAAGACTTAGTGACTAAACAGCAACAGGGTCTATGACACAACTGAAATCTGAATTAAGAATTTCTAAGGTAGATTCTTCTCATAAATGTAGGTATAGCACACAGAATTTTTGACCAACGAAAGCCGCAGAATGAGGACCAACTACTTAGCGGAAAGTGTGTATCTTGTAAATGTTTTATCAGTGTCTTTTCCCAGAAATAATTTGCCTCTATATTCCTCATGAAATGGCCTGAACACAATAACTAATAACATAATTATTTAAGACCTTTGAAATAGTTGAAGAGAATCTGATGAATGGATTAAAAACTCTGTCCTTTTTACGAGTATCATTACTATAATTTGATTATATATGGAGTTTTATTGAGCATTATTAATCTTTCTTAAATGCTAAAAGAGGAGATTTAGATATTTTTAAAAGATATCTCTTAATGTTTGCCAGGCCACAAAAACTACTGAAATGTCAGGGTTTTTAAAATGTTGATGGTAATTAGAATGAGTATGTGTTTAGATCAAAAGAAACAAAATTTCTATAAAGCTAATATCTTTAAATACTTACTAAATATCAACATATTGAGCAATATTAAATCATTTCTTGGAGGTGGGTTTTTTTATTGAGGAAAAAATCTAATCTAAGATACTAACCATTTAATTTTGGTATCAAATCAACTTAAATCCTTTTTTAAGGCAAAGTCCTCCCCAAAGTCACTGTAATTTAAAATTCTAGAGAGAAATCTATCTTGACTGAAAACTACACTGTTCCACACATCTTATTTTGTAGAAAATACGTCTTAAATTTTATAGGTTGATTGGAAAGCAACATGTTCATGAAATACCTGGAGATAAATGACTAGAACAAAAATATGGGCTTTACTATCATATGTTAAATAAGTAGTGGTCTTTGACTGCCTTTTTTTCTGATTCAAAATTTTAGATACGTTTCAATTCCACTTTTATTGAAATAATCATTTTCTCTGCTTTACTTTGGTTGCTTATCATTGCCAATATTTCTTGGGATGACAGAAATAGGACTTTATAGACAAATTTCAAAAGTACTGGAGAAATGAGATGGTTGTGGATCTCAGAGAAAGCATCAGAATTGAACAGCATGAAGGGATTGGGTTCAGAGAGAAACAAGGAAAACTGAACAAAGGGACATGTCTTAATCAGAGCACATTTAGAAATGTGAATTTACTAAAAGTAGCTTAAATAAAGAGGGATCTCACAGATTCCAGAGAATGAAATCTAAGTTCACACAGGGCTGGGAGTCGGAATGAAGATGAAGACCAAGATGGCTCTGCATCTCTCAAAGACACGTGGCTTCCCTCCATTCTACTTCTCTGCTCTGGCCTCTAGTTTTCTAGCTTTGTCTTCAAAACTATTGATTTTTCTTTCTTGAATCATTGACAGGCAGGTAGTTCTGGTTCTCCATGGTACAGATTCTTACCCTGGTTCTACAAGACAAATTATTTCAATACCTGATGTTGCTTCCATTCTGATTGCTTCAGTTCCTGAGCCTCCACCTCTTGCAGTCAGCTCTGGTCACGAGGCAGAATCAAATGGTGATAAGGTTGCCCCATCTGGAACCTGTCTGAAGCAATATTTCTAAAATGAGTGTTAGGAAGGTATGAAATGGCCAGCGTCTGTATCCTATGGAATAGAAAAAATCTTGAGCATTTGTAGAGAAATAGCCACTTGTTCATCAGGCTATATTGTTGTCTTGGAAGGCTGAATTTGAGACCAGGCAGTGAAGAGTGGAAATGATGGCATCAATGTTACAAAGTCACAAAATATATTCTGCATGAAATCAAAAGCAGGAGTCTTTGGAGAATGCCCATAGCAATATAGAATAGAACATTATCCATGAGTTTGTCTTTTACGTAGTGTAGAAATGGAAAGGAATGTCAACAATTATGTCTTAAAAATTGTAAATCCTTACGTGCTATGTTAAGAAATTACTATTTATAAAATACCATAAATACAATAAATAATAGTATTTCTATTTATAAATGATTAAATGTAGGTCAGAGAGAAGGCATTCATGATGAATATTCATAGATCCCAAACCAATCTGTTGTCAGGTGTAAAAAAAGAACTTAAAGTCTGAATCTCTGATCTCTCCAGGTTACTATATTTAATATACTTATGAAAATGAGTCAATCTCTCACATATTTGATACAAAATTCCTTAAATGTAAAAAGAAATAAAACTCTTTCAAAATAACAAAATTAATAAGCCTTTAGAGTTTGGAACACTTTTACTTAGTATATGAATAATCTATTTATCAAACCAAGAGTACGTTTACTTCCCTGTTTTACCCCGCATTCTTTCAGAGCTAAAATGTGTGATTAATTCTTCATCCAGATAGTTTCAGTAATAAGAAATTAATCTGGGATAGGTATGTTAATGGAAGATCTGACTGAAGGGGGCTTTATCTAGAACCCTATTCTCCAGATCTATGGCTTTAAAATTTCTTTGATGTTTTATGTATTGATCTATTATATATGCATATAAATAACTTTATATATCTNTCTGAATACTGAGCTTTAGGCCAACTTTTTCACTCTCCTCTTTCACTGTCATCAAGAGGCTCTTTAGTTCCTCTTCAGTTTCTGCCATAAGGGTGGTGCCATCTGCATATCTGAGGTTATTGATATTTCTCCCAGCAATCTTGATTCCAGCTTGTGTTTCTTCTTCATTACCAGAGAACAAATGCTTAAAAATTCACCTTTACATATTGTTGTTCAGTCGCTAAATTGTATATAACTCTTTGTAACCCTTCACAGCTCTGTATTATGCTTGAACAAATGAGCTATTTATGAAAGTCCAAAAACATATATGTACAGTACAATATCTTGATTACCCATCCTAGGCTGAATTTTATTTCATTTGTATAGGTAAGAGACTCACAAAATCCCTTTCAATAGCTATTTCCTGAGAAAACCAGCTTTGCATATCCTTGATTTAAGTGCTTTGTCAAATCATTTCCTCTAATGAATATGAAGAACTGCTGAAGGCAATGACATTCAGCTCAGCAATTCTAACTTTCAGAGGAGTCAACATTCCAAATGTATTTATGTCATTAAGAAAAGAAATAGAGACCATCAATCAGACTTTCAGGTTGTGTTTTAATCAGAACACATTCAGGAAACAGTATGAAAAGCCAGAACTTTGAATGCCCCTGTTCAAGAAGGTTTTTTTCTTATCTGATTTGCAGCCCACAGAGGAAGAACAAATACTGGCAATGCTTTCTATTTAATTTAGTATAAGTTCATAAAACAAATTGCCCAGATAATTGGACATGTCTTCAATTCTGCACTACATTTTCCATAGATGTAAACCAGATTTATATCTTAGAAGTGCAGCAATAAATGAGCATAGCTTGTAATAGACTTGTGCCAAGTCTTATGTCAAAGTGAAATAAAAAATGAGACTGACCACTTTGAGTAATTAAATCTGTCAGCTCAGTTAACTCCTTCTAAAGGATGAATGAGAACACTAAGGTCTGCAAAAAAAAAAATGTTGAATGATTTCTACTGGCACAAATATACACAAGCAAGAAATAGCTGTTTTAGTACACTCTCTAAAAATAAACTTATCATCCTAAATTTTGTAAATGATTTTTTTTGTTATTCCTTTTTTTCCCCCTTTGGAGAACTGAAAACCCACTCACACATGGAAACTACTATCTTGAAGCTAAATTCCCATTTTCCTCTGAGGAGTTTTTCCACCCCTGCTTAAATCAGAGTTGGCAATTATGCTTTTTGAGACTGAACCGTCTGGTCACCATTTGTCTAGTTTCTCATCCAAAAAGAAAAAAGAAAAAAAGAGAGAGAGAGAGAGCAAGAACAACAATGTTCTGTTGGGAAATACAAGGTGTTTTCCAGGTTCATCTCTTGGTCCTCCAATAACTAAAAGCATCTAGTTGTTACAAGGCAAAACTCAAGCCAACAGGTGTCCTTTAATTCTTCCTTGTTCTGGTCAAGAAAAGGGGAAGGACATTAATAGTGATGAAACGGGGAACGCAGAATTCCCACCTGCAAAGACCTTCCTAAGTCCACATACTTCTTTGGGCTATTTGCCAAAGGCAACATTCCAGAAAAAGTAAGTTTAAATATTAACCTATTCCAGGAATGGGAAAGGATATGTGCAGATCAATTGGTATTAGTAACACAGTTCCAGAATTTTTTAAAAACAAAGAAGGAAGACTTACTTATTTTGGAAGGAAACTACTTTTTCCCAAAATTCTCTTTGTATTTGTATTTAAGTAAAGTGTTTTACTATTTTTAATATATCCAGTTTACCCCCATACAAGAGTATTATGTTCCCTCTGCTTCCCTTCCTCTCCTTACTGAGTAACAGAAGCATTGTTCACCATCTGGACAAACTAGAAACCAGGTAATCACTCTTGGTTCCTTTCTCTCTTCCCTCTGAATCTAATTAATGATGAAGACCTGATCAGTTCAGTTCACTTCAGTCACTCAGTTTTGTCCAACTCCTTGAGTCCCCATGGACTGCAGCAGGCCAGGTTTCCCTGTCCATCACCAAAGCTCTAAGCTTGCTCAAACTCATGTCCATTGAGTCGGTGATGCCATCCAACCATCTCATCCTCTGTAGTCCCCATCTCCTCCCATCTTCAATCTTTCCCAGTACCAGGGTCTTTTCCAATGAGTCAGTTATTCACATCAGGTGGAAAGTATTGGAGTTTCAGCCTCAGCATCAGTCCTTCCAATGAATATTCACGGTTGATATCCTTTAGGATTGACTGATTTGAGCTCCTTGCAGTCCAAGGGACTCTCAAGAGTCTTCTCCAACACCACAGTTCAAAACCATCAATTCTTTGGTGCTCAACTTTCTTTATAGTCCAACTCTCACATCCATACATGACCACTGGAAAAACCATAGCTTTGACTAGATGGCCCTTTGTTGACAAAGTAATGTTTCTGCTTTTTAATATGCTTTCTAGGTTGGTCATAGCTTTTCTTCCAAGGAGCAAATGTCTTTTAATTTCATGGCTGCAGTCACCATCTGCAGTGATTTTGGAGCCCAGAAAAGTAAAGTCTGACACTGTTTCCATTGTTTCCCTATCTATTTGCCGTGAAGTGACAGGATGAGATGCCATGATCTTCGTTTTCTGAGTGTTGAGCTTTAAGCCAACTTTTTCACTATCCTCTTTCACTTTCATCAAGAGGCTCTTTAGTTCTTCTTCATTTTCTGCCATAAGGGTGGTGTCATCTGCATATCTGGGTTATTGATATTTCTCCCAGTAATCTTGATTTCAGCTTGTGCTTCCTCCAGCCCAGTGTTTCTCATGATGTACTTGGCATATAAGTTAAATAAGCAGGGTGACAATATACAGCCTTGACATACTCCTTTCCTGATTTGGAACCAGTCTGTTGTTCCATGTCCCATTCTAAGAACCCCAGTTCCATGTCTAGTTCTGAGAACCCCATGAACAGTATGAGGACCTGATAGCTTCAGCTATTAAGTATTTCTCTATTATTCCCTCTTTTATTACAATTGCTACTCATTTTTCTGTCTAAATGCTTGGTCCTTCCCAGTTCACCCTTCGAGGTGCTGCCAGAGATCTTTCCCAAAGCAAGTCCAATCACGTCTGTCTCTCTCATAAAATCTTTAAGTGACTCTCCAATCCCTGTGCTATAAAATGCAAACTGCTTGACTTAGCATAGAGAAGATCCTTCAAACACCTTTCTTTGATCTCATCTCCTACCACTTCCTGAAAATCTGCAGTGCTTATGCTGTAGTTTCCAAAACAATCCATGCCCTTCCATAATCTATGCTGTTGCACATTTTCTTCTACCCAAAATAATTCCTCCACTGATTTATTGTTAAGAACTCAGTCATACTTAGATTGAAATCAAGCATGACTTCTGAAACCTTACTTTATTCTCCACCACAACACTTAACATCCCATCTCTGTGAAAAGTGATTGCATAGCAGTACCACTGTTACGTGTCCTTGTATCTCTGACTGTCTGAACTCCTGAAGAATAAGGAGTAGGTATTTTTCCTCTTCAATGTCTTGACACCCAACAGAAAATAAATACTATACAGTGAATAAGTTAAGCAATGAATGAGTGGTAAGATAGATTACTCTTAGGTAGTGAAATCTCTGTCCCAACTGTGGTCAACACTATACAATTTTCACCTTCTTAGGTTAAATGGAATTGAATAACTGGGTCAGTTTTGACAGATCACTACAATGGATTAGATATCTCTTGAATCCGAGTTCATGAGTCAATGCAGTGAAATAGTCCCACTGATTTTTTAATGAACATAGTTTTTTTTTTTTTTTTTTTCTGAGAATTGATTCTGCACTACACTGTTCCTTTCTGGATTATTTTCTGTAATGTTTTTTATATTCTATTTTTAATTTGTTTACTTAGCTTTCTCTGTTGGCTTTAAAATGCAGCATTGGATATAACTGTCAATATATCTTTCAATTTCTTTATCATTTATCTAATGGAATTATATGGCATTAAGCACTTAATAAATATCTTTCTATGTTAATTTGAAAGTGCATATTTAGAAATAGAATCAAAGGAAAAGAAACATGAGTATTATCTTTCTATTCTGATTACTTAATTTTGGAAAATTTCACCAACTGCCTTCTCTTCACATCAATCTTTTTGCTTTACTTTCATTTTTTATTCTATGCAATAGGAACTTTATATATATTCTATATGGAGAGATAAGTGGCATAAAATACATAAGTTTCTTGGGGAAAAAGAATTCATATAAATTTTTAAAAGAAATTAACGTAGTCTGAACTGCTCATTGGGAGGAAAACTATTTGGAAAAGCAGTGTTTTTTTTCTCTTATCTCATATTTTGTTTGTTTTCTAATGTTTAACTGAGGCCTTATTTGGGCACATATCCCATTAATTTGAAAAAGCCTGGTTAGCCATCCAGCAAACTGATACTTCTTCGATTTCTTTTGCCATATAGTGATTTCCTATAAAACCCACTCACTGTGTAGACAATTTTAACTCATGTAGGAAGTACTCAAACCTCAGAATTCATCTTACAAGGATGGAGGCAGTTCTTTGATGCTAATTTACATGTTGTTTATTCTCTTCTACTAGCATCCTAGCTGAAGCCATACTGCCATCACTTGATACAGACATTTTCATCTCTGCCTTGGTTTTGATATTTACAATAGTAATAAAGTAAATAGTAATAACGCCTACTTCTTTGACTCAACCGTTACTTATTTTTTGAAATTATTACATATTTAACCAAATTCTTAAAAATGAACACTCCACTTTTCCAGTGGCTTTTAACTCTCATTTACTTTTATTATTTGTTTAATATAGGTTTAGTGTTTCTGCTATAGAATGAGCAAATTCAACTAATTCACCTCACAACTAGCATGCTGTTTCTAATCTGAATTCACATTAGAACTCTGAACCTCCTGTTACTTGTGGCAAGATTGATTTTTTCACTCCCTCACCTCACATATGAAGGTCATTACAAAGCTGATGAGGATAATCAAGTCATACTGGAAAGAATGTTTTGGACCATGAATATGCAGCTGCAATGAGATATTTTGGCATTCCCAGCATTATAAAAGTTAGAATGATTAATAAGAAAAAGTATGGAATTGATCTACTGAGAATACTGTAATCCCTTCATGGTTATTAAGAGATGTGTGAAGCACACTAAAATAGATGTAGATTATTTGTTACTAAAGGCATTCATGATTCAATTTTATCACCTTTAGAAACTTATGTTGCTTTTTTTGCACTTCACAAAACATTCAGAAGTTATGACTTCCATGCTTAGATCAGTGTTTTTATTTTTTCTTTCTCTTATACATTTTATTCATCATTCTAAACAACTCATAATGCAAAATTGTTCAACTTATAAAGTGTCCCCAAGATGAATTTTTTTTTCATTTTCTTTCTCTTTTCTCCCCCTTTCTTTTTCTAAAATTTATATTTATATTTTCTTTTTTCTAAAATTATAATTTATATTATAAAATATATTTATATCTGATATTTATATTTATAATTTATATTTATATTGTACAGTGCTTTACAATGTTGTGTTAGTTTCCACACAACAGCAGTTTGTACAGCAAAGTGAATCAGCTATATGTATACATATATCCCCTCTTTTTTGTAGAGGTTGTCTCAAAAAAACATATATCCCACGTTGTCTAAATTATACAGCAAAATGAACACATGCTTACCCATGTTACCTTATGACACCCTACCAGAGTATCAGTGGATTTTTAAGGCAGTAAGTCACAAATACAAATGTCATGCAAGAAAAGACAACAGCCACACATTTTTGGAAGCCTGAAAGCAAATAGACATATATTTTAGTAATTGCCTTAGATGGGAGAAAGGTAAATGCCCAGACAGTCATAGAGAAAGTCTAGAAGCAAAATGATGTGTACTGCAAAACTCAGAAATCCTCCAGAATTGACAGTCCCAGCTATCCACAAACCCGAAGATAAATCAGAGTTAAATACAGAAGGATTTTGTTGAATGCAACAGAGAAACCGATCCCTAACTGCATCCCAGATGGCCAGCCACATTCTCTTCTCTTGTGCAAGGATGAGGCTTACCTTCTACAGAGGAGGAGTCAGAGTGATGCTGGGGTGGAGAACACAGCCCAGCTAGAACCACAAGAGCTCCCTGATATCACCCCTTACCTGACTAACAGCCTGTATTAGACCCTGCTGATAAGTGGGTGGGTGATTCTTCTCCAGGGAATCTAACCAGATTAAAAGACCTGAAAATCGCTAACAGTCAGGAGTTTACTGACCAAATAGCAGGGCCCACCAAATAGTAGATTACCCACCAAAAAGGCACACCAGTTGACAAGCCCATACGTTTCTAATCAGATATTTAGTCAGTCATTCCTAAATATTTATGGGCAGCCAAGTGTCCCCAGATATTTGAAGAAAACCCTAACATGAAAGACAGACCAAACAGAAATAACAAATTTGGAGAAAACAGAGTTATGGAAGCAGAAAAAAATTGTGTGTCTGCATTTAATATGTAGTACCCCAGAGACAGGAAATCTTACTTCCATGAAAAAAACACCATGATGTTAAAAAAATAAATAAATAGCCATACAAACACAGGAAAACTTTTAGAAATTAGAACTTGCTCGGTCATGTCCAACTCTTTGTGACCCCATGGGTCGTAGCCCACCAGGCTCTTCTGTCCATGGGATTTTTCCAGCAAGAATACGAGAGTGGGTTGCCATTTCCTCTCCAGGGGATTTTCCCCACTCAGGGATCAAACTCATGTTTCTTGTGTCTCCTGTATTGCAGGCAGATTCTTTACTACTGAGTCACATGGGAATCCCTGTTTGAAAATTAGAACATAATAGCAGAAATGAAGAAAAATGCAGCTAGAAAATGTTGAAATTAACTTAAAGAAATCTCTAAGATATTAAAATAAAAAGTCAAAATATAGAAAATTTTAAAAAAGTAGAGCACCCCCTCAAAGCTTCATTATATGAAAATATGAAAATCAGAAAGAACAGAAGAAATTACAGTAAGGAGATTACTAAGGAAATAACAAATGTTTCAGAACTGAAATTCATAGTGAAAAGTTCACGGAATGCCTAACACAAGTGGGAGAATAAATAGCCACATCAATGCATATCACTTTAGGAAGCAGAACACTGGGGCAAAACTTCCAGAGGGAAAAAAGAATGGCATTCAACCTTTCAGCATCAATGTGAAACAAACAAACACACAAGTAAATAAAACAATATCTTCAAAATTATGAATGAATATTATTGCTATCTTATGTTTTTATAGAAGCCAAACAGTGTAAGAGTGGAATAAACATAATTCATATTTACAAGGTATCTCAAATTTGATTTCCCACGAGCTCTTTCTCAGGAAATTAGTAGAAAACATGTCACCAAAATTAGGGTGTAAATCAAGAAAAAGAAAGACATAAACCTACACACAGGGAATCCAATGCAGGTGAAATACGATGGAATTTCTAGGATGATGGTGAAAGGAGATCCCAATACAACAATAGCTACACAAAGGACTAGAAGGATAGTAAGCCCAAAGGGGACCAACAGGAAAAACCTCTCCTAGGACCACATCTTCAGGAAGATAAAGTGAATAGAAACATCTAAATGTTTAAATAATTAAGACATTTATACTTTGGCAGTGGAGGTGTCACTACACTAGTTGAGCTAGTGGAGGTGATAGAATCCAGTGGAGCTATTTCAAATCCTGGAAGATGACGCTGTGAAAGTGCTGCACTCAACATGCCAGCAAATTTGCAAAACTCAGCAGTGGCCACAGAACTGGAAAAGTTCAGTTTCATTCCAATCCCACAGAAAGGCAATGCCAAAGAATGCTCAAACTACCACATAATTGTACTCACCTCACACGCTAGTAAAGTAATGCTCAAAATTCTCCAAGCCAGGCTTTGGCAATATGTGAACCGTGAACTTCCTGATGTTCAAGCTGGTTTTAGAAAAGGCAGAGGAACCAGAGATCAAATTGCCAACATCTGCTGAATCATGGAAAAAGCAAGAGAGTTCCAGAAAAACATCTATTTCTGCTTTATTGACTATGTCAAAGCCTTTGACTGTGTGGATCACAATCAACTGTGGAAAATCCTTAAAGAGATGGGACTACCAGATCACCTTACCAGCCTCCTGAGAAATCTGTATACAGGTCAAGAAGCAACAGTTAGAATTGGAAATGGAAAAACAGACTGGTTCCAANCATGGAAAAAGCAAGAGAGTTCCAGAAAAACATCTATGTCTGCTTTATTGACTATGCCGAAGCCTTTGACTCTGTGGATTTCAATAAACTGTGGAAAATTCTGAGAGAGATGGGAATACCAGATCACCTGACCTGTCTCTTGAGAAATCTGTATGCAGGTCAGGAAGCAACAGTTAGAACTGGACATGGAACAACAGACTGGTTCCATATAGGAAAAGGAGAGTGTCAAGGCTGTATATTGTCACCCTGCTTATTTAACTTCTATGCAGAATACATCATGAGAAACACTGGACTGGAAGAAACACAAGCTGGAATCAAGATTGCTGGAAGAAATATCAGTAACCTCAGATATGCAGATGACACCACCCTTATGGCAGAAAGAGAAGAGGAACTAATAAACCTCTTGATGAAAGTAATAGTGGAGAGTGAAAAAATTGGCATAAAGCTCAACATTCAGAAAATGAAGATCATGGCGTCACTTCATGGGAAATAGATGGGGAAACAGAGGTAACAGTGTCAGACTTTATTTTTCTGGGCTCCAAAATCACTGCAGATGATGACTGCAGCCATGAAATTAAAAGATGCTTGCTCCTTGGAAGAAAAGTTATGACCAACCTAGATAGCATATTCAAAAGCAGAGACATTACTTTGCTGACTAAGGTCCGTCTAGTCAAGGCTATGGTTTTTCCAGTAGTCATGTATGGATTTGAAGTTGGACTGTGAAGAAGGCTGAGCACCGAAGTATTGATGCTTTTGAACTGTGGTTTTGGAGAAGACTCTTGAGAGTCCCTTGGACTGCAAGGAGATCCAACCAGTCCATTCTAATGGAGATTACCCCTGGGTGTTCTTTGGAAGGGATGATGCTAAAGCTGAGACTCCAGTACTTTGGCCACCTTATGCGAAGAGTTGACTCATTGGAAAAGACTCTGATGCTGGGATGGATTGGGGGCAGGAGGCAATGGGACGACAGAGGATGAGATGGCTGGATGGCATCACTGACTCGATGGACATGAGTTTGAGTGAACTCAGGAGTTGGTGATTGACACCAGGGAGGCCTGGTCACAGAGTCGGACACGACTGAGCTTCTGAAATGAACTCAACTGAACTGAACTGATGGATTAGTTCTCTGGTAGTCTAGGTTATTGGAGTCAGTGCTCCCACTCCAAAGGCTCAGGGTTTGATCTCTGCAGACTGAAGTGGGCAACAGACTTCTCCACATTGCAGTGACCACAGTGGTGTTGGAGCACTTTCCCTGCTCCTGCACTGTCCCTCTCCTCGCCCCAGTTTCTCCCTCCTACTTCTTGGGGGCCTAGGAGGTCGGCAGCTGGAGAGGCGCACAGGGATACAAGGGAGCTTCACCTGTGGACAGCTTGTCTCTTTGATGCTACAGGTTGGGCGGGTCAGAAAGGAGCTTTCTGTCCCCACAGTTCTAAACCTTGATTTTCATAATTATTATATTGATGAATATGTATGGAAAATTAATTTACTTAAAAATTGCACTTTTTGTTATGAGACATGCCTCAATATGGAGAAGGCAATGGCACCCCACTCCAGTACTCTTGCCTGGAAAATCCCATGGATGAAGGGGCCTGGTGGGCTGCAGTTCTTGGGGTCGCTAACAGTCGAACACAACTCAGTGTCTTCACTTTCACTTTTCACTTGCATGCATTGGAGAAGGAAACGGCAATCCACTCCAATGTTCTTCTCTAGAGAATCCCAGGGATGGGGGAGCCTGATGGGCTGCCGTCTATGGGGTCACACAGAGTCAGACATTACTGAAGTGACTTAGCAGCAGCAGCAAGCCTCAATACATACATTTAAAAATATTTAAACCAGGAATTTCCTTGTGGTCCCGTGCTTAGGACTCTGTGCTTTCATTGTTGAAGACCTGAGCTCAGTCCCTGGTTGAAGTACTAAAACCTGCCAGCCCATGTGGCATTGCAAAGAAAAATTAAGCCACGTAAGTAATTCACTTTAACACCCACCAGGGAAAAAAACCATGAATCCCTGGTAGAGAATGTAATGCTGTAGAAATAATGACACTCTATGCTATCTTATTAATTTAGAATTTCCATTTCTATGACTTCTGAAGCACCCTATAATCACTAACTAAAGATCTAAAATAAAAACTTAAAAGACTAAATGTTGTTGCATTTGTAGCTTCTGGTTAGAAATATTCAGTAATGGCAAGAAATATGGAATGTACTTCTCGTAAAAAAAGTCATAGAAAGGTAATGATGCTATCTTCCTTTGTATAAGGCTCTCAGACATAAGCAACACTTTGTTGTAGTTTCGTCCTTATTTCAAAGAGAATACTGAATTCTAGAGAGGATAGGTCATTAAAACAAAGCCCTATGTTAATGGTTAACTCAGATTATACATTTATAAATATATTTCTCCAGATTATTCCTTTATTAGTTCATATGTACAATTATATAACCATTAACGAATGTGTGTAAACCCATGTAAACTCATGTGAGAGAGTCAGAATAGAATTTAAGCAGAATGGTGTTTATTTTAAATTGTCTTATTCCCCTCTTTCCATTTTTCTACCCCTCCACCATGTTGCCCCAATACTACCTAAAGTTCTCTTCTGACAGTTTCCCCATATTGAAGGTAAATTCTTTACCATCTGAGCCACCAGGGAAGCCGAAAGTTTCCCTAGGGGACCATAAATAATTTCATCAAAATACCTCTAATTTCTCAGATTTTTGACTCTACTAGTCTCTATCACAATTTCACTTGCATTTGTGTTTGACATCAAGTTTTTTTAAAAGCTATTTTGACAAGAAAATTCTTGTAAAACATTAAAAGTAACAGCATATAGTACTGTATTTTCTATTAAGGTATTTTGTTCTCCTGCATTCAAAACCATATGCTGAGGTTTCTGAGAATCAAACCATAAGAGGTCTCCATCTCCATGATAAGCATCCTTTCTAGAAAAAATTTCTTTCCAGAGCTCCTGTTCTCTTTGTGTTTTGTTGGAGTTGGAGCTAAAGAACCAGTCGAAAGAAATACTGTGTATCTTTGCACTCCCCTCTGATCCCTTTAACATTCTGGAATCTAAGATGAACCTCAAGGAAGCATTACTTTTGCCTTGAATGAAAAGAAAGGGAGAGAGTAGGGTAGGGGAGTCAAGAAAGAAAAGAAATGCAAAGTTTTGCATTCAATCTGCAGTAACCTCACATATTATGTGACTTCTGGAAAACTCCATTGTACACTTGTAAGAGAACAAGACTGAAAAATATGTTTTAGTATTATTATGAAAGTAGTTTTGACTTTGTGAACCATTTAAAGGGACCGCACCTTGAGAACCAATTACTCTTATTGAATATTTTATATGAGATCAACAATTCTCAGAAATACATTTTTATAGAAACATAAAATCCTTAATCAAAAAAAGATTAAGACTTAAATGCATTTTGTTATTCCATGAATATTTACTTCATAATGTAGAGGGGTCCTCATCTACTAATACTGCTCCAAAAAATTCACAGTAGTCATTGACACACAGAGCCAAGTCTGCTGAATATAGAAATAAAGCATTACAGAAAGTTCTTTAAACCTAGCATGTAAAAATAATGTGTGTTTGTGTGTGTGTGTGTGTGTTTGTCTATTTCTAGAGGTAGAATTCATTTAATAGGCAGTCTTGAATGTGAATGATTAGACAACAATTTTCATTTTATAGGATCAATAAATTTTCTAACTTGTCTCTATACATACATAATCACAAAATGACAACATTCTTATAACAAATGAAGTCCAGGGGAGAGAATGGCAGAGAGGTGTTCATGAAAAATAAAATTAATTGGGCTCTTGTTAAGGATAACTTAATTCCAAAGGTTGGAGCTATTTTTTGCATATTGTTGAAAATTTGCCAAGATAGTTATATTTTTTTCTGCTAGGACACGTTCACTGTTATTTCAGACTGTAATCTGTGAGTGCCAAGTGTCTGCATTCCTCAGTTGCTCACCAGCAAATGTCTGTTCTTAACGGATGTTTTTACCCAGCATGAGCCATTATAGCCCTCAGCTCCAGATTGCAGAACGAATCCTCAGAGCATATGGCATTTGGGAAAATGAATGCGAACTGTTCTTCATTCTTTCACTATGGAAAGCTCATTTCCCTTCCTTCTGCATTTTTTATTTTGATGTGAAGATTTCAGAAACCAAAAATTGCATTTGAGTTAAAAAGTTATTCTTTGTCAAAATAAATTAATAAAATCATTTAGAAAAATAATTGTACTGATGTTGTACCAGAAACAGCCTCAGTGGGTTGACTGAGAAGTTGATAATATCTATACAGCAACACAAGACAAAAGAATGAAAAGAAGTGTAATCAGAGCTTAGCCAAGGCAACGTCACTGTATTGACTAGTCATTTATCAATGTTGTTCCTTTCATCATCATTGGTCTAGCCAAAGTAAACAGGATTTCTTATTTGTTTGCTATTCAGATAATATTTTACCTATGAAATCTGTTTGACTTAAGACATAAATTATAAAATCGACATTGCTTAAATGATGCATATATCATTTTCTTTCATATTATGGATGAGGATCTTTGCTCATGTTTTTGAGTGATGGAAAGAGAAAATTTTACTTCTTCCTATCTAGCATAAGAATAGGAGAAGGCAATGGCACCCCACTCCAGTACTCTTGCCTGGAAAATCCCATGGACGGAGGAGCCTCGTAGGTTGCAGTCCATGGGGTCGCTAAGAGTCAGACACGACTGAGTGACTTCACTTTCACTTTTCACTTTCACCCATTGGAGAAGGAAATGGCAACCCACTCCAGTGTTCTTGCCTGGAGAATCCCAGGGACGGGGGAGCCTGGTGGGCTGCCATCTATGGGGTCGCACAGAGTCGGACACGACTGAAGCAACTTAGCAGCAGCAGCAGCAGCAAATATATTTTGCATGTTACAAATATGCATGTACAATAGAATGTACAGTTGGCCCTCCATATCCACGAGTTCTGCACCTGCAGAGAACCATCTGTGAGGGGCTTGAGCATCTGCTTAGTTTGGTATCCAAGAAATCTTGTGGCCAATCCCCTGTGGATACCAAGGGACAAATGTGTATAAAATATGTATATACATATGAAATAAAAATGGGATTTTTTGGCTGCACAGTGTGGCATACAAGTCTTAGTTCCCTGGCCAGGGATCGAACCCACACCCCCTGCATTATGAACAAGGAGTCCTAAACACTGGACAGCCAAGGAAGTCCCTGAAAAGGAAATTTTACAAAGTATTACTCATTCTGTCTATAGGCAATATTCTCTGCTATTTCCTTTATTTTTCTTATTCTGTTTTCTCTTTTAAAAAACACTGGTCACAACCCACTAAATTGATTTCACAAGCCATTGAAGAGTTTCAATCTAGTTTGAACAACACTGCTCTAGACCAATTAAATATTGTACTTTATTTCAGGCTTCTTCAATTAATTTGATACACCTAGAGATGACTGTGTCATTTACGAAGTGATAGCCAAGACCAGTATATGACACATTGGTCTACCAACCCATAAATGTTCTACTGAGTAATCCATGCAGCCTTTCTCTTAGCATGGTGGTGGCACTGCACATTGCAAGGTATTTCCTCTATCTGGAGAAAATATCTATTTTTAAATGTAAGAAAGAATCCCCATAAAAAAAATCTAAATCACACAATACATGTAACAGAAAGTGATTAACGGGATTGGTTGTTAGCATAGTCCAGCTTACTTCCCTCAAGAAGCGTGAGTAGGACCTCAAATTCATCTTCATTAATATGTTATCACTTAGTGAGGTGTTCTAGAGATGCACTTGCTAGTTAGTAATTTAATCAGAAAAGCTTCCTCTAGTGATAATGGCAGAATGCAGAATGAATGGGTAGATTTGCCCTGCACAGAGAAAGATTTCCAACGATGACACCATAGCCTTAAAGACATAAGAACAAAGGCTTTTATGAAATCTGGATGAAATGATGGATTTTTAAAGACACACCCCACCTCAGAAACAGGTTTAGTCTCATTACACCAATAATGCCCACTGTTCCACATCACCTCCCCCCCTGGCTCATATATCCCTAAACTTTCCCTGTCATATAATATACTGGTTTATCCTTCAAAATGCTCATCTTGACCACAATTAATTATTCTAGGCTTATTTGCTTTATGTCTGCCCTTCCCTCCAGACTAGCTAAGTCAATATGGAATTCACAATGCCTAGCTGGGGTGGGTACCACATCAACAGAACTCAACAAATACTTAGTGAATAAATGAATGAACAGATGAAGAAAGTAAGTGAATATTTTATAACGTTGATTATCACATTTTTTCTGCCTTGAAATAAGGTAGAGACTAACAGTACTAGGATACATGTTTGTGCATTTAATAAAAAGCCCATTCCCTTCCTCTTACTCACCCAAGCCAAGAACTCTTCAGTTCTGTTCATCTTTTCTCCCTTGTATTTCATTCAGCTAATGTTTACTGAGTTCCTGCCGTGGGCCAGCAACTATAATATCTCTCTAATCCATCTGTTCCTCTCCATTCTGTGTGCCACAGTCTTACCATATCTCCCCTGCATTATTCCAGTAGTGTCTTAAATCTTCCCTGCATTCTGTCTTAATAGTGACCTCTCCAAACCTATTCTACACATGGCTGCCCAAGTCATCTTCCTGAAACATATGCTATTCCCTAGCTCAAAATCCTCAAACCCAAACTCCTAAGTCTAACATACAAAGCCCTACCTTTTTTTCCTAGGTCTATCTCCCTGACATCAATTCTATACTGATAGAACAAAATTTCTGTAATACTTTGCTGAATGCCCCATCCAGTGTCATCACTCCATAACTTTGAACATTCTAGTCCTTCATCTTGAAATAACTTTCCATTTTCTTCACCTGACATATTCATTCTTAAAAATCTAATGCTAAGTTTCCTATTAAATCTTCCTCAGTCCAACAACCCTTCACAGCCAATTGCACTTTTAGGGCACTGTTCTTTTTTTGGTTGTTCTTCTCATTCATTTAAAGCCCACAACAACATCTATTAAATTTTACTGTTATTTTATCACTAATTATCTGGGAAATGAAAATCAAAACCACAGTGAGATATAACTCACATCTGTCAGAATCAGTTCAGTTCACTTAGTCATGTCCAACTCTGCAACCCCATAGTCTGCAACATGACAGGCTTCCTTGTCCATCACCAACTTCCAGAGTTTACTCAAACTCACGTCCATTGAGTCGAAGATGCCATCCAACCATCTCATCCTGTCATCCCCTTCTCCTGCCTTCAATCTTTCCCAGCATCAGGGTCTTTTCAAATGAGTCAGTTCTTTGCATCAGATGGCCAAAGGATTGGAGCTTCAGCATCAGTCCTTCCAAAGAATGTTCAGGACTGATTTCCTTTAGGATGGACTGGTTGGAGCTCCTTGCAGTCCAAGGGACTCTCAAGAGTCTTCTCCAACACCACAGTTCAAAAGCATCAATTCTTCAGCACTCAGCCTTCTTTATAGTCCAACTCTTACATCCATACATGACTACTGGAAAAACCATAGCTTTGACTAGATGGATCTTTGTTGGCGAAGTAATGTCTCTGCTTTTTAATATGCTGTCTAGGTTTGTCATAGTTTTTCTTCCAAGAAGCAAGAGTCTTTTAATTTCATGGCTGCAGTCAGCATCTAGAGTGATTTTGGAGCCCTAAAAAATAAAGTCTGTCACTGTTTCCATCATTTCCCCATCTATTTGCCATGAAGTGATGGGACCAGATGCCATGATCTTCGTTTTCTGAATGTTGAGTTTTAAGCAACTTTTTCACACTCCTCTTTCACTTTCATCAAGAGGCTCTTTAGTTCCTCTTCACTTTCTGCCATAAGTGTACTGTCATCTGCATATCTGAGTTTGTTGATATTTCTCCCAGCAATCTTGATTCCAGCTTGTGCTTCATCTATCTTGGCATTTCACATGATGTAATCTGTATATAAGTTAAATAAGCAAGGTGACAATATATAGTCCTGACATACTNGCTTCAGCATCAGTCCTTCCAAAGAATGTTCAGGACTGATTTCCTTTAGGATGGACTGGTTGGAGCTCCTTGCAGTCCAAGGGACTCTCAAGAGTCTTCTCCAACACCACAGTTCAAAAGCATCAATTCTTCAGCACTCAGCCTTCTTTATAGTCCAACTCTTACATCCATACATGACTACTGGAAAAACCATAGCTTTGACTAGATGGATCTTTGTTGGCGAAGTAATGTCTCTGCTTTTTAATATGCTGTCTAGGTTTGTCATAGTTTTTCTTCCAAGAAGCAAGAGTCTTTTAATTTCATGGCTGCAGTCAGCATCTAGAGTGATTTTGGAGCCCTAAAAAATAAAGTCTGTCACTGTTTCCATCATTTCCCCATCTATTTGCCATGAAGTGATGGGACCAGATGCCATGATCTTCGTTTTCTGAATGTTGAGTTTTAAGCAACTTTTTCACACTCCTCTTTCACTTTCATCAAGAGGCTCTTTAGTTCCTCTTCACTTTCTGCCATAAGTGTACTGTCATCTGCATATCTGAGTTTGTTGATATTTCTCCCAGCAATCTTGATTCCAGCTTGTGCTTCATCTATCTTGGCATTTCACATGATGTAATCTGTATATAAGTTAAATAAGCAAGGTGACAATATATAGTCCTGACATACTCCTTTCCCAATTTGGAACCAGTCTGTTGTTGCATGTGCATTTCTAACTGTTTCTTTTTGACCTGCATACAGATTTCTCAAGAGGCAGGTCAGGTGGTCTGGTATTCCCATCTCTCGAAGTATTTTCCACAGTTTGTTGGGATCAACACAGTCAAAGGCTTTGGCCTAGTCAATGAAGCAGAAGTAGATGTTCTTCTGGAATTCTCTTGCTTTTTCTCTGATCCAACAGATGTTGGCAATTTGATCTCTGGTTCCTCTGCCTTTTCTAAATCCAGCTTAAATGTCTGGAAGTTCTCGGTTCACATACTGTTGAAGCCTAGCTTGTAGAATTTTAATCATTACTTTGCTAGTGTGTGAAATGAGTGCAATTGTGTGGTAGTTTGAACATTCAAATTCAGCAGTGGCCACAGAACTGGAAAAGGTCAATTTTCATTCCAATCCCAAAAAAGATAGTGGCAAAGAATGTTAAAACCTGTCAGAATGGCTGTCACCCAAAGAACACTAACAAATGTTGGTGAGGATGTGGAGAAAAAGAACTCTTGTACACTGTTTTTGAGTATGTAAAATGGTGTAACTACTGTGTAAGACAGTATGGAAGTTTCTCAAAAAATTAAAAATAAAACTACCATATGACACAGCAACATATACACACACAATGGACTACTACTCAATCATAAACAGGGGGTAAAATTTTGCCATTTGCAGCAATATGGATGGACTCTAAGGGCAGTATGTAAGTGAAATAAGTCAGACAAAAGACAAATACTGTATGACATCACTTATATATGGAATCTAAAACTACAAAAAAAGTTGTGAGTATAACAAAAAAGAAGCAGATTCATAGATGTAGACAATGAACAAGTGGTTACCAGTAGGTAGAGGTAATGTAGGGATGAGGGAGGGGAGGCATAAAATTTGGATATAGTGTAGGCTTAAGGAGGTGTTGTACTACATTGAGAATGTAGCGAATATTTTGTAAAAACAAATGGAAAGCAACTTTTAAGATGCAGCTTAAAACAGTTTTAAAAAGTAAAATAATAAATACATTTTTGCTGTTATTTACATGCCTATTTTTGCCTCATCCACAAGACTTTAGAGTGCTCCAGGAGGAATATTAGTGAGTATGAAGATTTGGGCATAAATCCACTTTTCTACATTTAGTACCTATCACAGATGTTCTCCATCAGATTCCACAGTTGCTCGACACTGTACCCAATTAAGCTGATTATGCAAAAAAGAAGTTATTATAAGGTGTAAGGCAGATAACATGCTAAAAGGGGATTAAAGTAGGTGATGAGTGAACAACTTTGCAGTTCCTCTCCCATAAATGCCTAATAAATGATAAGGAGGAATGAACAGATAGAAGGAAAAAATAAAAGGGCTGTAATGGTGGCAAGTGTAAAGAATCCACCTGCCATTGCAGGAGATGCAAGAGAGGCAGGTTTGACCCCTGGGTTGGGAAGATCCCTTGGAGTAGGAAATGGCTTCCAACTCCAGTATTCTTGCCAGGAGAATCCCATGGACAGAGGAGCCTGACAGGCTACAGTCTCTGGGGTCACAAAGACTCAGACACAACAGAGCAGCTGAGCATGCAGGCACACAATCATTATCTTAACTCCTCCATATTGCTCTGTTTAAACAATTCAAATTTAGCTTTTAATTAACAAAATATAAGATTGTTTCTTCAAAAATATTATTTACTCCCTTCTTTTCAGGCAGTTGTTTTGTTCTGTTTTTAGTACATCATGATTTCTAAATATTTCTAGTATTACATATGTTTCTTCTAGTTTAGCTTGTGATTCGGAATATACTGCATTCTTTTTCATTTGTACAGGAACATGCACCCTGTGATTATAACAACACATACTGACTCTGACTAACAACAATAACGATAAAAATCTCTTTCATGTGAAACCGTACTTCTAAATTATTTCTATCAGAAAAAATTGAACATAATTTTGATTTCTCTCTGAATTTGAAATCTTTATAGCACATTGACGACAGCAATTAAGCTATCTATTTTAGGCATATTAAGTTAAGAACTCTTTTGTAACAATTCACAAGTCTAAACAAATTCTTTTTTTTAAACCTGTATTTAAGTTTTTGTTTTCCAAACATCAAGCCCCAAATAAGCAATCTTGTAGTGAGTTTCCAATGCATGGCTTTTATATATCCAGATTGAGTTTCTAAAGATAAAAGTATGCTTAGTAATAGAACTTACTGTATCCCAATTCAGTCGTTGACTCACTGCATAATACAAGTCTTTCCTGTTGGCTCTGATGGTAAAGACTCTGCCTGTATTGTGGGAGACCTGGGTTTGATCCCTGGCTCAGGAAGATCTCCTGGAGAAGGAAATGGCAATCCACTCCTGTATTCTTTCCTAGAGTATTCCATGGACAGAGGACCCCGGTGGGCTACAGTCCATGAGGTCACATATAGTCAGACGCGACTGAGCGATTACCACTATGTCCTATGTAAGATATAGTACTCTGTTTAAGTACAGCAAGTGAACCACAGGAAGTGTTAGAGGTTAGGAGGATAAAACTCTGGTAGATGAGAGCTGGGTGAAATTTTTTTATTAGAGCAATAATAATGTGAAATCATTTCTAAACAGTACTTTGTAATTTGTAAAAAAAATGTGCTTCTGTTAAACAACGCTCACATTTCTGGGAAACAATCAGGTATTTCCATTTTGAAGATGTGGGAACAGAACTGAATAAGTAAAACACAATTTGTATGTTGAGCACATACTACATGCCAGGTGCTGTGTTAGGAATGATGGTCAGCACAGCATAGTTACAGTATCTGCAGATAGTGTAGAGGCAGCATGGTGACTGTAATAAATACCATGATAGGAAAGTACAGAGTAGAACAGAGTGGTGCAGAGTAGGGTAGAAGCATTAAAGTAGAAAGATGCACAAAATCAGCTCTTAGCCCAGACTTCCAGTGAAATTGAGAGTAACCTCGAAACCAGTGTTTCTCATCCAGTGGCAGTTTTATTTGCATCTCCACCTGCGGGACATTTCCTAACATATCAAGATATATTTGATCATCTCAAATTTTTGAAAGGTGGGAAGTACTACTGGTTTCTAGTGGCTAGAGGGCTACCTGCAGTCCTGTGAAAAAGATTATTCAATCCAAAATGTCAATAGTGCTGTAGCTAAGAAACCTCAACCAAGGCTGAGCTGATACACAACTAGGAGCTGACAAGTAGAGACAGAAGGGGAGAGAATGCCAGGAGTGGAGAAACGACAGAGAACACGTTCCCAGGGTGAGAAACATTTGTGTGAGGGACCTCCACACCGACTTGTTCACCATTTTAAAAAAACTGTCATAAAATAGTCACAATGTAAAAGTTACCAAAACACTTTTAAGTGTACAGTTGAGTGACATTAAAGTACTTTCACACTGTTGTGCAATGATCACTACCACTCATCTCCAGAACCTTTCATCATCCAAATTATAATTCTGCACACAGTAAACAACAGCTCCCCATTATCCCTTCCCACAGCTCTGGCAACACATTCCACTCTTTGTTTTTATGGATTTGACTGCTCTAGGTATCTCATATAAGTGTAATCAGACAGTAGTTGTTCTTTTGTGTCTGGCTTACTTCACTTAGTACACTGTACTCAAGGTACATCCTGGTAGCATGTGTCAGATTTTCCTTCCTTTTTAGGACTGAATAATGTTTATGAATAGATCACATTTTGCTTACCCACTCATCCGTTCAGGAATACATGAGTTGCTTTCATCTTTTAGGTACTGGAAATAATACTGCTATGAACATATGTGTACAAGTATCGGTTTGAATCCCCACATTCAATTTTCCTTTGGGTATATAGCTAGAAGTAATTCACTAATTGTTTTTATGTACCAATTAATTGTTTTAGGACTTAGTATATGGTAAAAAATACCAATGACCTCTCTTATCATGAAACTTAAATTCTAGTGAAGGAAAACAAACACATGAACAAGGTCATTTCAAACAGTCTTATCCAGGAAAGAAAAAGAGACGATGTGGAGTCGAATATGACTGGAACGTAGCACGTTAGAACCTACGAAGGGAATGGTAAGAAGGAAAGGTGGTAGAAACGTTACAATGCAGGTAACCCAGGTACGGATTCTCTATTTCATTTTATGTGCAATGAAAAGTTCAGAGAAGTTAAATGAATTGCCCAAAGTTTTATAGCTAATAAATTCTACAAGCCTAATCTTACAGCAACCTTACTACAGAGATTTCCTATGAAGCTGCAGAATTGGATGAGGGTACATGTTTATCAAACACTCCCTGGAGGAGGAAATGGCAACCCACTCCAGTATTCCTGCCTGGAAAATTCCATGGACAGAGAAGCCTGGCAGGCACAGTCCATGGGGTCGCAAAGAGTCAGATACGACTGAGCAAATTAACACTTATCAAACACAACAACCTGCACCCTGCCAACCAGACATCTGATCTTCTCCATCTGCTTTCATGACTTTCTCCAGAATCAAGACCATGAATGGTCAGAGGGCATTTTAATGTTCTACTTACCCACATTCATTCTGTATCCAGCTTTGCTGCTGGTAGTCCCCTTTGCTTTTATAAAGAGATATTCTACAAGTATAAGATAAAATAGAACTGATTCTAAAAAGAAATGCCATATTTCCCTACAGCCTAGCTTTGAAATAAACCACCGTTATTCAGTTCAAAAAAATCTGCATATGACCTGAGTAAGTAATATTTGACAAAATAAAGAAGCATTCTGTTGAACAATAAGAACACTGTTTCTTCTAACCCTTGCTTTCATTCAAGGGCATGTGCAGATTACATAAATATTACATGAAACCTGTTTTGCAAGGAATCACTGTCTATGTTGATTTATAGAGACAAAAGTCCATTGGCAGAGTCTACCTTTTCAAATACCACAAGCTTTTATTTTCTAACAAGAGGAAAACGCAACTCTCATTGGGTAAATGGAGCTATTCTTTCATGTAGGATTAAAACTTTAACAGTTTATGTGTACAGTTAAGATTTATCAAAAGTTTTCTTGTGTCAGGTGACAAGATGTGTTGCAATTCAGTTTTTAATCCAGATCTCATTGAGATCTGGAACAGCAAGAATAATTTATGACACAAAGTTTGTATCACGAAAAGAGAGAGCATATTTTCTTTTTCAATCTCATTTAATCTTTTGCTGTAATGCGAGCTATTATGGAATTAAATAGTGAGTAGATAGGTTTAGCCTTAAAAGTGTTTTACAAAAAGAGGCCAATTTTGCTGAATATATTGCTCTGTTAACAAACAGTTGCTGAACAACTATTATGTATAAAACACTTTAATAGGTGCTATTAAAATTGTTATATGTCATTTTGAAGAAAAACACTTTCCTACATATATCAGCTGATTGGGCTGGTTAAGTAAAAACCAAATATCCTGTATGAAAAGATTTAACATGCTTTAGAGAAGTTTTGGAGAAGGAAACGGCAACCCACTCTAGTGTTCTTGCCTGGAGAATCCTGGGGACGGCGGAGCCTGGTGAGCTGCCGTCTATGGGGTCGCACAGAATCGGACACGACTGAAGCAACTTATTAGCAGCAGCAGCAGCAGAGAAGTTTTACTTTATTATTTTAAAATCCAAAAATTACTGCCAGGGGACCTCTTATTTTTATCATTTACAACTGACCTCAGATAAAGTATTTTGTAAATATGTTACTTAATATAATGCCACAAGAAGTAATAAGGTTTTTCATTGTCTTGCTTTTCACATAATCTCCTTCTACCTCTCTGATAAACTCCGTAGCTCCTGTTTGCTTATTCAATATTCAACACATTTTTATTGTGTCAGGCACTGTGCTTGACATTGAGGATACAAAAATGAAGAAAGAAAATGGTTGTTCTTTTGTGAAGTTGACAGTCTGTTTGGGGAGACAAGTAAATAACATGACAGGTCAAGTAGAGGTTACCACTGGGACACACGGTAGGAGCATCACAACCAACACAGGGTGGAGAGATTGAAAAGTGGAAATGGCAGGGAAAACATCCCAGAGGAAGAGACATTCATCTCACCCATAAAGAATTCTCCACAGTCTCATCACTGCTAGAGAAAGAATGGTTTTTAATGCAGGTTTCAAACCCAGTTTTATGTGACTCCTTAAATCATTCCACTAGGTACCCATTATCCCCAACTGATTCATTCTTGAATTGGTCTTGCTTCCTTAATTCCATTACTTGATGAGTCTGAAGGGGCCCTAGCAATTGTGCCTCCCAAGCTGTAATGTTATTAATTTTCTGTTGCCTTTGTTTTAGGAGTGAATTTCATTTTCCAGTGAAACTGAAGCACTCTCCTGAACTCTAAATGGTTTATTTAGTACCTGAATCCTCTTCCTGAAAAAGTGAAAGTTGCTCAGTTGTGTCCGACTTTTTGTGACCCCATAGACTATACAGCCTATGGAATTCTCCAGGCTAGAGTACTGGAATGGGTACCCTTTCCCTTTTCTAGGGGATCTCCCAATCCAGGGATCACACCTAGGTCTCTTGCATTGTAGGCGGATTCTTTACCAGCTGAAGCCACAAGGGAAGCCCAAGAATACTGCAGTGGGTAGCCTATCCCTTCTCCAAAAGATCTTCCCGACCCAGGAACCAAATTGGGATCTCCTGCATTGTAGGAGGATATTTTTACCAACTGAGCTCTCAGGGAAGCCTCTTCATAGCTCTTGCCAAGTTCTCCCACACTCATTCCCACTCTCCTCAAATATCAAAATGCCTATTTCTGGGTTACTTCTATTACAGGATGGGCCCATTTTCCAATTCAGACAGAAGTCATAAAAACTGCATCTAGTTTCACATCTCAAACTGGACCCCAGAAAACAAACACCATTTCATTAGGAAGGCAGCCAGCCACACCCTCATGAACACTGTGATCCAGAGGCACTGCAAGCTGTCCCCTCATTTGGCTTGAGGATGTGTATCAGTAAGTGTTGTTTAGTTGCAAGCGACACAAATCATTTCAGCATCTTTAATTAAAGGAAAGAGAAAACACACTGGAAAGAAGCTGAGTAGCTCACAGAGCAAAAGAAAATTATAAAGAACCAAAATTCAGAAAGGCCAGAAACCAGAGCTGTTCTGAGCATCTGATGCAGCAAAAATGAAAAGACAATCTCTCCAGGTGGGCATCACTGGAATGAATTTACTCTGAACACATTCTGCAAGACTTCAAGCCTAGAGAAAAGGCATCAGGTTGGCTAAGCTTGAAACATGTGCCCAATCACTGACCAGAGGAAGACAACCATCACTATTAACTACATGCAATAGAAGAGGGGATTTGATTTAGGTCATTCCTGAATGGTCTAGTGGTTTTCCCTATATTCTTTAATTTAAGTCTGAATTTGGATATAAGGAGTTCATCATCTGAGCCAGAGTGCTTAGATCTGATAGACAGAGTGCCTGAAGAACTATGGATAGAGGTTTGTGACATTGTACAGGAGACAGTGATCAAGACCATCCCTAAGAAAAAGAAATTTAAAAAGGCAAAATGGTGTCTGAGGAGGTCTTACAACTAGCTGAGAAAAGAAGCTAAGGGCAAAGGAGAAAAGGAAAATCATACGCATCTGAATGCAGAGTTCCAAAGAATAGCAAGGAGAGATAAGAAAGCTTTCCTCAGTGATTAATGCAAAGAAATAGAGGAAAACAATAGAATGGGAAAGACTAGAGAGCTCCTCAAGAAAATTAGAGATACCAAGGGAACATTTCATGAAAAGATGGGCACAAAAAAGGATAGAAATGCTATGGACCTAACAGAAGCAGAGGATATTAAGAAGAGGTGGCAAGAATACACAGAAGAACTATACAAAAAAGATCTTCATGACCCAGATAACTTTGATGCGCACCAAGAGCCAGACATTCTGGAATGTGAAGTCAAGTGGGCCTTAGGAAGCATCACTATGAACAAAGCTAGTGGAGGTGATGGAATTTCAATTGAGCTATTTCAAATTCTAAAAGATGATGCTGTGAAAGTGCTGCACTCAATATGCCAGCAAATTTGGAAAACTCAGCAGTGGCCACAGGACTGGAAAAGGTCAGCTTTCATTCCAATCCCAAAGAAAGGCAGTGCAAAGAAAAAATGCCACAAAATGGCACCCATGCTAGCAAAGGAATGCTTAAAATTCTCCAAGCTAGGCTTCAACAGTACATGAACAGTGAACTTTCAGATGTTCAAGCTGGTTTTAGAAAATGCAGAGGAACCAGAGATCAAATTGCCAACATCCACTGGATCATCAAAAAGGCAAGAGTTCCAGAAAAACAGTTATCTACTTCTGCTTTATTGACTACATAAAGCCTTTGTGTGGATCACAACAAACTGTGGAAAATTCTTAAAGAGATGGGAATACCAGACCACATGACCTGCCTCCTGAGAAATCTGTATGCAGGTCAAGAAGCCACAGTTAGAACTTACATGGAACAACAGACTGGCTTATTTAACTTACATGCAGAGTGCATCACGTGAAATGCCCAGCTGTATGAAGCACAAGCTGGAATCAAGACTGCCAGGAGAAATATCAATAATCTCAGATACGTAGATGACACCACGCTTATGGCAGAAAACAAAGAAGAACTAAAGAGCCTCTTGATGAAAGTGAAAGAGGAGCGTGAAAAAGTTGCTTCAAATTCAACATTCCAAAAACTAATATCAT
Organism: Neotragus moschatus; assembly: GCA_006410615.1. Taxonomy (NCBI): domain Eukaryota; kingdom Metazoa; phylum Chordata; class Mammalia; order Artiodactyla; family Bovidae; genus Neotragus; species Neotragus moschatus. The sequence goes on from SJYA01001803.1 coordinate 865,796, forward strand.
AGCATCTGGTCTCATCACTTCATGGCAAATAGATGGGGGAACAGTGGAAACAGTGACAGACGTTATTTTGGGGGGCTTCAAAATCACTGCAGATGGTGATTGCAGCCATGAAATTACAAGACGCTTACTCCTTGGAAGAAACATTATGACCAACCTAGAGAGCATATTAAAAAGCAGAAACGTTACTTTACCAACAAAGGTCCATCTAATCAAAGCTACGGTGTTTCCAGTAGTCATGTGTAGATGTGAGAGTTGGACTAGAAAGAAAGTTGAGCACCCAAGAATTGATGCTTTTGAAGTGTGGTGTTGTAGAAGACTCTTGAGAGTAAGTACCTTGGACTGCAAGGAGATCTAACCAGTCAATCCTAATGGAAATCAGTCTTNCAAAGCTACGGTGTTTCCAGTAGTCATGTGTAGATGTGAGAGTTGGACTAGAAAGAAAGTTGAGCACCCAAGAATTGATGCTTTTGAAGTGTGGTGTTGTAGAAGACTCTTGAGAGTAAGTACCTTGGACTGCAAGGAGATCTAACCAGTCAATCCTAATGGAAATCAGTCTTGAATATTCACTGGAAGGACTGATGCTGAAGCTGAAACTCCAATACTCTGGCCACCTGATGCGAAGAACTGACTCGTTTAAAAAGATCCTGATGCTAGGAAAAACTGAAGGCAGGAGACAAAGAGGATGACAGAGGATGAGATGGTTGGATGGCATTACCGACTTGATGGACAAGAGTTTGAGTAAACGCTGGGAGGTGGTTATGGACAGGGAAACTTGGTGTGCTGCAGTACATGCAGCATCACAACTGTGCTCTGAAGAATCACTCCTGTTCTATTCAATTCAGTTCAGTCTCTCAATCCTGTCTGACTTTTTGCGACTCAGCATTGGAAAGAAGGACTAGTTAACATGTCAATTAACTATTGAGAATCGGTATAAATACAGGGCATGACTTTTCAAGGTTGCTCTAAAAGATAAGAACACACAGAATTCTTTTCATATAACAAAAGGATTTGTTAGTGCCTTTTGACTTTATAAGTCATGCCCTATATTTATACAAACTCTCAATAGTTAATTGACATGTTAACTAATCCCTCTTTCCATTGCTGGGTCACAAAGAGTCAGACACGATTGAGTGACTGAATTGAACTGAACAGAAGAGGAGTGATTCTTCAGAGCACAGTTGTGATGTTGTTACCACCAGGAGTGATAATAGACACTAGGCTGTAAAAAATAAAAATTTATACTCTAGGAATCATCTTGTTGCTGGGTGAATTCTCAGAGTACCAGTCTTGTGGGTTCCTAATCTATACACTTGTCTCCACTGTGTGAACTTTTGGCATTCCTTCTAACTCATTCCACATGGGTTCCAAAGCTTTCAACATATGAGCATTAGGAGTCTTCGAAGATATAAACCTCAAATAAAAATTAGAAATTAGCCTCCAATTAAAATAAATACATTTAAATTTTTAAAAATTAACAATGGAAATGAAACCATCTTATTAATCATGTAAATAACAATAAGAGCACACTAACAAATCCTTGTGTTATATATACATACATATATATATAAAGAATTCTGTGTGTTCTTATCTTTTAGAGTAACCAAGTATGACCTAAATCAAATCCCTTATGACTATACAGTGGAAGTGAGAAATAGATTTAAGGGCCTATATCTGATAGATCGAGTGCCTGATGAGCTATGGAATGAGGTTCGTGACACTGTACAGGAGACAGGGATCAAGACCATCCCCATGGAAAAGAAATGCAAAAAAGGAAAAATGGCTGTCTGGGGAGGCCTTACAAATAGCTGTGAAAAGAAGAGAAGCAAAAAGCAAAGGAGAAAAGAAAAGATATAAGGATCTGAATGCAGAGTCCCAAAGAATAGCAAGAAGAGATAAGAAAGCCTTCTTCAGTGATCAATGCAAAGAAATAGAGGAAAACAACAGAATGGGAAAGACTAGAGATCTCTTCAAGAAAATTAGAGATACCAAGGGAACATTTCATGCAAAGATGGGCTCGATAAAGGACAGAAATGGTATGGACCTAACAGAAGCAGAAGATATTAAGAAGAGGTGGCAAGAATATACAGAGAAACTGTACAAAAAAAATCTTCATGACCTGGATAATCACGATGGTGTGATCACTCACCTAGAGCCAGACATCCTGGAATGTGAAGGCAAGTGGGCCTTAGAAAGCATCACTCCGAACAAAGCTAGTGGAGGTGATGGAATGCCAGTTGAGCTGTTTCAAATCCTGAAAGATGATGCTGTGAAAGTGCTGCACTCAATATGCCAGAAAATTTGGAAAACTCAGCAGTGGCCACAGGACTGGAAAAGGTCAGTTTTCATTCCAATCCCAAAGAAAGGCAATGCCAAAGAATGCTCAAACTACCGCACAATTG
>SJYA01001803.1:869375-886521 GCA_006410615.1 Neotragus moschatus
TGTGAAGTCAAGTGGGCCTTAGAAAGCTTCACTACAAACAAATCTAGTGGAGGTGATGGAATTCCAATTGAGCTATTCCAAATCCTGAAAGATGATGCTGTGAAAGTGCTGCACTCAATATGCCAGCAAATTTGGAAAACTCAGCAGTGGCCACAGGACTGGAAAAGGTCAGTTATCATTCCAATCCCAAAGAAAGGCAATGCCAAAGAATGCTCAAACTACCACACAATTGCACTCATCTCACATGCTAGTAAAGGAAAGCTCAAAATTCTCCAAGCCAGGCTTCAGCAATATGTGAACCTGAACTTCCAGATGTTCAAGCTGGTTTTAGAAAAGGCAAAGGAATCAGGTATTAAATTGCCAGCATCCGTTGGATCATGGAAAAAGCAAGAGAGTTCCAGAAAAACATCTATTTCTACTTTATTGACTATGCCAAAGCCTTTGACTGTGTGGATCACAATGAACTGTGGAAAATTCTGAGAGAGATGGGAATACCAGACCACCTGACCTGCCTCTTGAGAAACCTGTATGCAGGTCAGGAAGCAACAGTTAGAACTGGATATGGAACAACAGACCAGTTCCAAATCAGAAAAGGAGTACATCAAGGCTGTATATTGTCACCCTGCTTATTTAACTTATATGCAGAATACATCATGAGAAACGCTGGACTGGAGGAAACACAACCTGGAATCAAGATTGCTGGGAGAAATATCAATAACCTCAGATATGCAGATGACACCACCCTTATGGCAGAATCTGAAGAAGAACTAAAGAGCCTCTTGCTGAAAGTGAAAGAGGAGAGTGAAAAAGTTGGCTTAAAACTCAACATTCAGAAAATGAAGATCATGGCATCCAGTCCCATCACTTCATGGGAAATAGATAGGGAAAAAATGGAAACAGTGTCAGACTTTATTTTTCTGGGCTCCAAAATCACTGCAGATGGTGACTGCAGCCATGAAATGGCTGGAAGAAAAGTTATGACCAAACTAGACAGCCTATTCAAAAGCAGAGACATTACTTTTCCGACTAAGGTCCGTCTAGTCAAGGCTATGGTTTTTCCTGTGGTCATGTATGGATGTGAGAGTTGGACTGTGAAGAAGGCTGAGCACCGAAGAATTGATGCTTTTGAACTGTAGTGTTGGAGAAGACTCTGAGAGTCCCTTGGACTGCAAGGAGATCCAACCAGTCCATTCTGAAGAATATCGGCCCTGGGATTTCCTCGGAAGGAATGATGCTAAAGCTGAAACTCCAGTACTTTGGCCACCTCATGCGAAGAGTTGACTCATTGGAAAAGACTCTCATGTTGGGAGGGATTGGGGGCAGGAGAAGGGGATGACAGAGGATGAGATGGCTGGATGGCATCACGGACCCGATGGGCATGAGTCTGAATGAACTCCTGGAGTTGGTGATGGACAGGGAGACCTGGCGTGCTGCGATTCATGGGGTTGTGAAGAGTTGGACACGACTGAGTGACTGAACTGAACTGAACTGAACTGAACCTTGAAAAGTCATGCCCTATATTTATACCAACTCTCAGTACTTAATTGACGTGTTAACTATTTCCTCTTTCTATTGAGCTAAGGATTTTTTTGAGCTATTTTCCTACTTGCACTTTTGAGATTCCTCCATAAACTGTCATGTGGCAACACTTTAAATTACTTGTTTCACTGGGCTCTCCCCATTAACCACCATGCAAGCACAGACATCTTGTGTTCAGCTCATTCTGTCTTCCTATCTTTTTTTTTTTTTAAAGGGAGAAAATATTAAGAGTTCATTTCTTATCTTCATCATTTTGAGTACCTAAATGTTGGTCTTGATGACAATCCTCAGAGCGGAATTTTTCAAGACTTGATATGGAAGGCCTGATACATATCACTAGACAAAGTTCAATGTGGATGATTCTGAAAAAGATGATATTAACAGCAATACTCACAGGTGATATGATGAGCCTCTATTGTTCACAGGCTCTGCCCTGAGTACTTCACATGCATTATGCTTCCACACTGGTGGGAATGAGCTGGGAGAGAGAGAGAAGCATAGGAGAGAAAACAGATTACTGCTGGAGCCAAGTCCCAGTGTAGATGGAGAAAGGAGGGAAAAGAAGATCCAGAGCTCAAGTGGAAAAGCTTCTTCAAAAGCAACAGGGGTGTCCATCCATTATAACTAAGAGACTAGTTGATTTGGTTTTAGAAAGATGAAGCAGTCTTATGACACCTTATAGCTTCTCAGAGAAATAAGAGGAAAATCGTAGAAGAGAGAAAGGTGGGTAGTTACTGGAGGTATTAGGGAAATGGTAGGCAACAGAGCTGCTACTATTAACTTTAGCAGAAATAAAACACTGTCACAATAATCTGGAGAAGAGAGGAAAAACTGTAAATTCTAGGTGGAACAGCAGAAGATACTCCTGAGGTCATGCTTAATTTTTAGAAGATGATTCTGAGTTCTCACAAAACAGGCTGGAGCAGGGCAAATAGAAACAATCTTCTGTGAATAGTACAGCGCTACTTCTACAGCCACTGCAATAGATGGACCTTGAAAGAAAAGGATTCCATGTGTTTTTTCTTCAATCCTACTAAATCCAACAGTTAAAGAAGCAACACCATACACTTCTTAAGATAAGGTGCATCTATCTTGTTAACTGCTCTATCTCCAGTGGTAGGCAAAATGCCTGAAATGGAAGAGGAGCTTGATAAAAATTTTATCAATGAATTGATGACTACATAGATGGATGGATGAATAAGGAATTTATGACATTTTATTGATCACAGTCTTGTTGTGGCGAAGGGGCTTGCTTAACTCAGTGAACCTATGAGCCATGCTGTGCAGGGCCACCCAACACAGAGGGGTCATAGTGAAGAGTTCTGACAAAACATGGTCCACTGGAGGAGGGAATGGCAAAACACTCAGGTATTCTTGCTGCGAGAACACCATGAACAGTATGAAAAGGCAAAAAGATATGACACCAGAAGATGAGCCCCACAGGTTGGAAAGTGTCCGATATGCTACTGGGGACGAGCAGAGGGCAATTACTGATAGCTATGAAATGGTGAGATAGCACCACCAACTCAATGTATATGAATCTGAGCAAACTCTGGGAGATACTGAAGGACAGGGGAGCCTGGAGAGCTGAAGTCCATGGGGTTGCAAAGAGTTGGACACAACTTGGTGACTGAACAACAACAACAAATTTATAGTCCACATTCATAGCTTTCCTATATAAAATTCTATTGCATGTCTACAGCAGTGTCATGCTTGGGTTTTTCCCAAGCTGCTACTCAGAAACCAGAGGAAGTCCTAGTAGGAATTTTTTTTTACTAGGATGAAAAATGAAATAAATATTATATATTATCTGTAGATATTTATAACCACCTAATATTCCTCAATGTACTGGAATAAGTGATCCTCTTTATCACTTGCTGGTTTAATAGGAGACATATTTTAGTCCTAAGCTCTCCCATGAGTCAGAAGTCTGCTGGAGTTGTCACTCCATGTATATTCTGCTCTCTCAAAGAAATTATTCAAGTTGAAGTGGGAATTCCAGTCACATAACTACTCATAATGTTCTCTGCTTACCTGATTCAACACCAACTTGGAGTTCTCTTTTGTACCATGAGAGTACCGAATGTTCCCCTTGGATTGGTCAAAAAGAGTCCAGAATTCCCTTCTAATATGCCTAAAATTCTATCTATACAACCAGAGGCCACAGGTGTTGCTGCTGCTGCTGCTGCTGCTAAGTCACTTCAGTAGTGTCTGACTCCAGGTGTTGCTACAAGATTTCAAATAGGTGTCCTCTTTTAACACCCTTACCTCCCCTTTCCATATAATGTTTACAATGGCAGAAACTCATCCTCAGAGTATGAGCCTGTGTCTTATTTGATACCATCAGCACTTAGCATGGAATCTGTTGAAAGAATAAACACATGATTGACTAACGAATGAATACTGAATTATTCTGAGTGACCTACCCCAGTCACTGGAATTCAATCTGTCCTCCACGCTGCAAGAGAGGCAACAACACTGAATGCTTATCTCAATGCCTGTTCTACCTTCACAACATAGAGTTAAACATCTTTCCCTTAAGAATTAGCAAAGTAGTACAGTTGTCCTCTTAGTCCTATTTACTCTCACTAAGCAGAAAAATCAAATCCCTCAGGGAATCTCAGAGTCTGGCATTGACTGTTTGCTTTCAACTAACAGAGAGTAAATATATTCACTGTTTCTCTCAAACTCTACTACCTCTAAAAGCCTACTTTCAATTTTCTTGGACCTATTCTTTACCAATAACTTTATGGCATCTCCTGTACACAATTCCTCTTTCCAGAATTTTCTTCTATAGATTAAAGTTTGAAATGCTTTTAACTGAATTCCTGGGGATGTGTCTAAGTACAAAACTTGGCAATTGTGTCTAGCACTACTCCTTTGTAATAGTTTCAGATATTCTTCACTTTTGTTAATATTAAAATTAAAAATAAGTATTATCCAGCCCCAAATTATAAAATCACTAAAATGATCTTATTTGCTGTTTAGTTCAAACATGGGCCAAACTCAAGACTCTTCCTATAGAAGTAAAGTCCCAGAGGACCAGATTATAAACCAGTGAAGGCTGACTCTGTTCTAATATTCAGTTGCTTTGATTTGGGGAAAAGCATGTAACTTTCCTCTCATCTTTTTTTCTATATTGAAAATAATGCATTTTCTTACTAACTGATAAAGATGTGTATTGATTGGTGAGATGATAGCTCTTAATCATATTAAGTATCAGATTACTTAACCAGTAATAGCTTCTTGGCATCTCTGACCACGGTTCTTTTCTCAAACACTTCCTTCTAGGGAGCCTACATTAAGGATGAAAAGCTTTTAACTAAGTGTGCAGAGAAGAGAGGCAGGCTTTTAAATCATTTATAGAGAGGGATTAATAACAAACATTTTTAAAACATCCATAATTAAAACAATTCAAGCTCTAGGAAAAAAAATAATAACACTCCATTAGGGAGAGAGAGAAGCAATGAGCCAGTTCTGAGCCAGTGTCTACAAGCCAGGCCTTCTCCAAGGGTTCTGTCCACTGCTTTTTTCATTTGAATTCTCACAACAGCCCATTAACACAGTGTTAGTAGCCCCACAATCATAATGAGTACTGCACAATTGTACTCATATCATATGCTAGCAAAGTAAAGCTCAAAATTCTCCAAGCCAGGCTTCAACAGTACGTGAACTGCGAACCTCCAGATGTTCAAGCTGGATTTAGGAAAGGCAGAACTAGAGATCTGTTGGATCATTGAAAAAGCAAGAGAGTTCCAGAAAAACATCTACTTCTGCCTTATTGACTAGGCCAAAGCCTATGACTGTGTGGATCACAACAAACTGTGCAAAATTCTGAAAGAAATGGGAATACCAGACCACCTGACCTGCGTCCTGAGAAATGTGTATGCAGGTCAAGAAACAACAGTTAGAACTGGACATGGAACAACAAACTAGTCCCAAATCAGGAAAGGAGTATGTCATGGCTGTATATTGTCACCCTGCTTATTTAACTTATGTGCAGGGTACATCATGAGAAATGTCAGGCTGGATGAAGCACAAGCTGGAATCAAGAATGCCAGAAGAAATATCAATAACCTCAGATATGCAGATGACACCACACTTATGGCAGAAAACAAAGAGCAACTAAAGAGCCTCTTGCTGAAAGTGAAAGAGGAGAGTGAAAAAGTTGCCTATTACTCAACATTCCAAAAACTAAGATCATGGGATCTGGTCTCATCACTTCATGGCAAATAGATGGGGGAACAGTGAAAACAGTGACAGACTTTATTTTTAGAGCTCCAAAATCACTGCAGATAGTGACTTCAGCCATGAAATTAAAAGACACTTGCTCCTTAGAAGAAAATTTATGACCAACCTAGACAGTATATTAAAAAGTAAAGACAATACTTTGCCAACAAAGGTCCTTCTGTCTAGTCAAAGCTATGGTTTTTCTAGTAGTCATGTATGGATGGGAGAGTTGGACTATAAAGAAAGCTGATCACTGAAGAATTGATGGTTTTGAACTTTGGTGTTAGAGAAGATTCTTTAGAGTCTCTTGGACTGCAAGGAGATCCAACCAGTCCATCCTAAAGAAAATCAGTCCTGAATATTCATTGGAAGGACTGATGCTGAAATCTTTTAGCCACCTGATGGAAGAACTGACTCATTTGAAAAGACCCTGATACTGGGAAAGATTGAAGGTAGAAGGAGAAGGGGACGACAGAGGATGAGATGATTGGATGGCATCACCTATGCAATGGACATGAGTCTGAGTAAACTCCAGGATTTGGTGATGGACAGGGAGGCCTGGCGTGCTGCAGTCCATGGAGTCGCACAGTCAGACATGACTAAACGAATGAACTGAACTGAACTGAGTAGCCCCACCTTATATAGAGTATAGGCAAAATCTTTAAGATACCTAGCATGCTATTTTAATAAAAACACAACTAAAAATCTAAACCTATTGTTTTCATACATAATGTCGGTAAGATTTTTGTATCTCCTATCATCAGAAACTGCTTCCTAAATTCTAACTACTACTGTGGCCCACAGGGAAGAAGGAGATATGATATAGGGAAAGCCACTATCAGAAAAGGACAGGAAACTCAAGGGGTGTGTAGAAAGGGGAATAAAGACATGGAGAGGGAGGAAAGCAGTTACACGACTGACAGGAGTCTCCTCAACTTTTTGCTCCTGTCTCCTCACATCCTAGGCCGAGTCAACATGCCAGTGAGATCCCGAGGGCAAAGCCCAAAGCAGAGAGACTAATTTCCCCATGCTACCTTTGTAGCCTTAGATAAGTGACTACCCTGGGACCTCCCTGTCATTCCAGTGTCTAAAACTTTGCCTTCCAATGCAGGGGGTGCAGGTTCAATTCCTGGTTGGAGAGCTAAGATCCCACATGCCTTGCAGCCAAAAACTAAAACATAAAAACAGAAGCAATATTGCAACAAATTCAATAAAAACTTTCTTTAAAAATGGCTCATATCAAAAATACCTTTAAAGGAAAGAAAAGGGACTACCTCTTCAGTGCCCTGAGCACCCCTCTTCTGGGGAAAGCCCCAGAAGCTGGCAGTGGCCACTTAGCAGAGTTAAGCTCAAAGTCCCAGTTAATGCCCCTGGGTTGTGTTTGGCTTCCACGTAGCATGGGAAAGACTCAGAAGTGCCTGCAAAGTATTAGAGAATTGGACCAGGAAACTTCCTAGAGGGAGTTGCTACAACAAGGACAAAATGATCTCATCACCAGAAAGACCCAGGAGTTTGTGAAACTCAGCTGGAACCCCCCAGCAGAAGGGGACCACTGAGTCCAGGGAAAAGGTCAGCAGCAGAGACCACTACTGGAAGTGTGGCTAGTGAAACAAGGGACAGCATCAAGGCACAGGTGATTAGGGAGCCAGAAGGTAACAGAAGGACGTCCACAGAGCCACGAAAAGGACAGTCACACAGAGGGAAGAAGTCTGAACATTTATCTACAAGCAACAGCCTTTTCAACCACTTATAGAAAGGAATTCATAACAATTTTTTTTTAATCCACGATTAAAATAACTCATGCTCCACACATAAAGGTGGCTCAGTGGTTAAGAATCCACCTGCAAATGCAAGAGCCTCAGGAGATGTATGTCTGATTCCTGGGTCGAAAGAGCCCCTAGAACAGGCACCCCACTCCGGTATTCTTGCCTCAAGAATCCCATGGACAAAGGAGACTGGCAGGCTACAGTTCACGGGGTCACAAAGAGTCGGCCACAATTGAGCACACTTGCAATGCCAATGCTACAAACAGATACACCACATCAAGCACAATATTGAGTTAAATCAGAAGCCACAGAGAACTCACTCCTGGCAGTTTAAGACTTTCTCTGCAGCACAGAAGGGTTCATGACACTGATTAGATCTGTTTCAGGAAGTAAAGTGTTGAGGAACCAAATTACTTTTTCTTTGCACATTTCAGTCATGGTATGAGTAAACACAAAGGCCAACTACAATATGATTACAAAGATACAATGCTGAGGGCATTGTGCATTAAGCGTGTGTGTGCAGTCGTTTCCAACTCTCTGTTACCTCATATACTGTAGCCTGCCAGGCTCCCCTGTCCATGGAATTTTCTAGGCAAGAATACTGGAGTAGGTTGCCATTCCCTCCCTCAGGGGATCTTCCCAACCCAGGGATCAAACTTGTGTCTTACATCTCCTGCATTGGCAGGCAGATTGTTTACCATGGCACCTCCTGGGAAGCCCTGCGGAGGGCATGACTGTCCATAAAACAAAGAGACTCCCCCTGGGATTTTTCTTCTATCAGCTGATAACATGTCTTCAGACAACTAAGTCAAAGCCAAAAATAAATACATCCTCACCATTTTCCTATACTGTCAGTGTAAGTTAGAAAAATTTATTCTCAGTTCTGTGGTCTTAACATACCTAGAAGTGAGACTTTACCATAGAAAAAAAATTTTTTTTGACATAACATTCTAGAGAGCCAGTCCTTCACTTGTGTGCCACCAAATTTGATTATTATATAAACGTTATTTTTGTTTCTAGTCTAAGTGCTTTATATAAAGTAAAATGTTGAGTTAAAGGGATTATGATGCAATAGACAGGACTTCAAGGGCAAATATTTGGAATCGAATAGTTACCATTCAGTCATGACTAGAGGAAGAGTGTGTGTTTGCTAAGATAGGTGAAAATTTTGCAATGAATATACCTGGGACAGGATATTGTTTTATTCAAATTGTGACATAGAGTTAAAGGTTAAACAGGTACAAAGAAAGAAATTGTATATATTTTTATACAGTCATTTGCAGTAGCAACAAAAATGTAATGGATTTAGGAATAAAATTTTAAAACTTTATTGAAAGAAATTAAGAACCTGAATAAATCAAAAGATAAACCATGTCCATGTGTAGAAAGAGTCAGTTTTGTCAAGATGCCCATTTTTTCCCATATTAATTGGATACTTCAATGCTATTCCAATCAAATTCTCAATAGCGTTTCTCATGGAATATTACAAGCTGATTTTAAACTTGTATGAATATGCAAAAATCAAGAAGAGTCAAGGCAGTTTTGAAGAAAAACAGATGGCAAGACTCATAAAACCATAATAATTTTTAAAAGGTGTGATAATGGTGCTAGAACAGACAAATAGATCAATAAAACAGAATAAAGATCTCATAAACTTATCCAAATATATGGATACTTGATATATGGCATTCTGATCAGCAAGGAAAGAATAGACTACTCAACATACAATACTGGGTTGTATTCGAATAGGAAAAAAGGAATTGAATTGTTATGTAAAAATACATAAAAATCAATCCAGATACACTGAAACCCTAAATGTGAAAGGCAAATTTTAAATTCTCTGGAATAAATTGTGAGAATATATTTATGATGTCAAGATAGAGTAGAATTTCTGGAACTAGACATACCGAAAGAAAGGGGAGAGACAAAGAGGAGCTTAAAGAAAAAGACTGAAATCTTTGACCACATTAAAACTGAATATTTCTGTGATTCAAAAGTTACTGTAAAAAAGTGAAAAGACATGTCACAGCCTAGAATAACGTATTTGCAATGAATATAACTGACAAAACATTGATATCCATAATATATAAAGAATTCCAATGTTGATAAGACAAACAACATAGTAGAAAAATGGACAAATGTATTATTAATAAATAGATATGTCAAAAATAAAGGACACTCATAGTGCCAGTAAATATATAAGATATGCTCTATCTCACTAGTAGTCAGGGAAAAGTATATTAAAACCATACTAAGATAATTTTTGGGCTTCCCAAGTAGCGCTAGTGGTAAAGAACCTGCCTACCAATGCAGAAGACAGAAGAGACACAGGTTTAATCCCTGGGCTGGGAAGATCCCCGTAGGAGGGCATGGCAGCATACGCCACTATTCTTGCCCAGAGAATCCCATGGATAGAGGAGCCTGGTGGGCTACAATCCGTAGGGTCACAGAGAGTCAGACACTAAGTGACTTAGCACACATCAGGATACTTTTCATCCATTATATTACCAAAACCAAAAAATCTGACAAATCAATAGATGACAAGAATGTAGAGCACCACGATGCCTCATTTTCTGCTAGTAAGAATACAAACTGAAATGACAACTTTGGAGATCAAGTTGACAGCACCTTGTCAAATCAAAGATGCACATACACTATGACTCCGCATTTAACTCCTGTATATCACAGAGAAACTATAGGAGTATACAATGGAGACAGATAAGAGAATCTTCATCACAGTATCACAAGGGCAATGATCTGGAACAATATAGATGTGCCTTAACAGGTTAACGAATGAATAAATCATAATATATTTACATAATATATTAATACAGCTGTAAAAATGAATTATCAGCTTTATAACATAGATAAATCTTAAATATCATTGTGAAAAAAGCAACTTGTAAAAGCTATGTACAAAGCTTAATAACCTAAAACAATAATATATAAGCATACTTCAAATGGGTGGGATGTGAATTGTATCTCTCAATAAAACTGCTTTTAAGAAAGTAAATAGCCTCCGCCAGCTCCTCCAGTAACGAGGGCGACAGCGACCGGGAAGAGAAAAAACGGAAGCAGCTTAAAAAGGCCAAGATGGCCAGGGACCCCAAGAGCCGCAAGAAGCCCCTGGAGGTAAAGAAGGGCAAGGACCCCAACGCCCCCAAGAGGCCCATGTCCGCCTACATGCTGTGGCTGAACGCCAGCCGGGAGAAGATCAAGTCAGACCATCCGGGCATCAGCGTCACGGACCTCTCCAAGAAGGCGGGCGAGATCTGGAAGGGAATGTCCAAGGAGAAAACAGAGGAATGGGATCGCAAGGCTGAGGATGCCAGGAGGGAATATGAAAAAGCCATGAAGGAATACGAAGGCGGCCGTGGAGAGTCCTCCAAGAGGGATAAGTCCAAGAAGAAGAAGAAAGTCAGAGTGAAGATGGAGAAGAAGCCCACACCCTCCCGGAGTTCATCGTCAAAGTCTTCGTCAAGGCAGCTGAGTGAGAGCTTCAAGAGCAAAGAGTTTGTGTCCAGTGATGAGAGCTCTTCTGGAGAAAATAAGAACAAAAAGAAGAGAAGGCGGAGTGAGGACTCTGAAGAAGAGGAACTAGCCAGTACTCCCCCCAGCTCAGAAGACTCGGCATCAGGATCTGATGAATAGAGAGGAAGACTGTGTCTCCTGGGGCTTGCCCCGTCCCAGCCCCAGTCTCCCCACTGTGTTTTGGTACCTGTTTTCTCCTATGAAATGCAGTCCTCGGGTTCTGTGCCATCTGAACAAGCTTTCCTGCTAGCCTGCACTTCCCTGGGGCCGCATGGGAGGCGTCCTACCCTGCGGCTTCAGAAGTGGCTGTTTATAATCCAGGGAGACATCCGGTGGGGGCCAGGGCAGGGCCGGATCCCACCGTGCCCCCTGCCTTCCCGCCCTTTGGGGTATAGCTGTTGCTTGTCCTGTACAAGTTCCTGCAGGCGGGGGTCCTGTGAGGGCAGGTCTGTAGCTCCTAACTGGGGCCTATTTCTACTTTTATTTTGTATTTCTGGTCTGTAAAAAATGAACATTTAATAAAGGGAACTGACTTTGGAAAAAAAAAAGAAAGTAAATATATATATATGTGTGTGTGTGTGTGTATATATATATATATATGTATATATGACAGAAAGACAAACAGACGTGAAATAATGAACACCAAAAATCAGGACAGTGTCTGTGGTACTTTGGTATTCCAAGATAGGACTAGATGTCAAAAAACTTTTAGGGAAAATGGCTGGAAGGATGAAGGAGAAGAAGCAGGAGTATCAGGAAAACTCTCCCACTCCAAGGCAAGATTGGTACCTGTGAAAGGAGATAGGAAATGAAGAAGGATCAGGTGAGAGAGACTCACTTGCACCAGGGACGTAAGAATGTCGTGGCAAAACCAATAACGAGTCCTTAAGCCAGTCACCTTTTATGGAATTTTGCAACAAAGAGAAATAGGCCTGAATCTGTGTCCCCACCATGTACAGTCATTACTGGGAGCACCCCAGGGGAATTAATACGGCGGTAAATTCAGAAGAAAATCATCTAAGACCATCATCAACTATGTTTCCCGCAGCAGAGGAAATGAGTATCCCAGTTTTCCTGGTGCCACATGAGCTGCCTCTGGGTTCAGGAGTGGGAACTGTGATCGAGAAGAGAGAAAAGAAAAGCTCTAAGTGTGTTTGTAACATTTTACTTCTGAAGCTGAGCAGCGGGGTGTAGATGTTCACTATACAATCTCTTTAATTTGGGGGGCAGGAATGAGGTAGGAAAAATAGGAGGTTAAGAAGCTGAACTCTCACATCCATACATGACCACTGGAAAAACCAGAGCCTTGACTAGACGGACCTTTGATGGCAAAGTAATGTCTCTGCTTTTGAATATGCTCTCTCGGTTGGTCAAAACTTTCCTTCCAAGGAGTAAGCGTCTTTTAATTTCATGGCTGCAATCACCATGTGCAGTGATTTTGGAGCTCCCAAAAATAAAGTCTGACACTGCTTTCACTGTTTCCCCATCTATTTCCCATGAAGTGATGGGACCAGATGCCATGATCTTTGTTTTCTGAATGTTGAGCTTTAAGCCAACTTTTTCACTCTCCTCTTTTACTTTCCTCAAAAGGATTTTTCGTTCCTCCTCAATTTCTGCCATAAAGGTGGTGTCATCTGCATATCTGAGGTTATTGCTATTTCTCCCAGCAATCTTGATTCCAGCTTGTGCTTCTTCCAGCCCAGCGTTTCTCATGATGTACTCTGCATAGAAGTTCAATAAGCAGGGTGACAATATACAGCCTCGATGTACTCCTTTTCCTATTTGAAACCAGTCTGTGGTTCCATGTCCAGTTCTAATTGTTGCTTCTTGACCTGAATATAGGTTTCTCAAGAGGCAGGTCAGTGTGAAGAAAGCTGAGCACCAAAGAATTGATGCTTTTGAACTGTGATGTTGGAGAAGACTCTTGAGAGTCCCTTGGACTGCAAGAAGATCTAACCAGTCCATCCTAAAGGAGATCAGTCCTAGGTGTTCATTGGAAGGACTGATGCTGAAGCTCAAACTCTAATACTTTGGCCACCTCATGCAAAGAGTTGAGTCACTGGAAAAGTCCCTGACGCTGGGAGGGATTGGGGGCAAGAGGAGAAGGGAACAACAGAGGATGGGCTGGCTGGATGGCATCACCGACTCGATGGACATGAGTCTGGGTAAACTCCGGGAGTTGGTGATGGACAGGGAGGCCTGGTGTGCTGCAATTCATGGGATTGAAAAGAGTTGGACACAACTGAGCGACTGAACTGAACTGAAGAAGCTGATACACTGGATTTACACAAGGCCTTCTCTAGAAATTTGCTATAGTGTGAAGTAACAGGCCAACAGGACTAATGGATAAAAATATTACAGTCTTCTTGATGCTAATCTAACTTATAGGGGAATTTGGAAGATTAAAAAAATAGAGGGAAAGTTGCAGGGGAAAATGTCCCTATGTGCTGATTGGGGCAGAAAGGGAGGTGTTAGCTTTATCTAGGAGCACAATAAGTTTATTCACCCTTGAAAAGGAAAGACTGAATTTATGGGAAAGCTGAAAGTAGAAGAACAGATTTTGTGGTGGGTAGGCAAGGAAATTCTCTAACAACTGCTTTCATTTTCTCAGTAAAATGAGAAGTGAGCTGATCAGTTGTGAGTGAGGAAGAGGAAAGTGGTTTAGGAGGTTTGAGGACAGTGAAATTGCCAAGGAGTCCCGAGGGCTCACTTGAGGTTTGTGGTAAGAGATTTAAAATGATACCAGTCAGCAGGGCTGTGTGCTTTCTATCAGCTATAAACTGTTGCTCATGCAGTTGGCTGAGAGAACAGAATGTTAGATTTAACCAAAGCAAGGTTTTGGCAGTAAAGTACAATCAACAGAGATAAGGTGGAGGACTCTGAAGCTGCAGGTAAAGACACTGTTACATGATGGACTACAGGGAGTGTGGATACAGTATCATTTTACTCCCGTTTCCTTTCCTTTGTATTTTCTATAAACTGGAAGTTAGAGCTAAAAGCTCAATTAGTTTCAGTTAAGCATTTTTGGCAAGAATACTTTGTAGGTGATGCTGTGCATTTCATATTGCATATCAGAAGGCACATAATATCTGCTTGTCCTACTATTTCTGATGCTAAGATTGATCTCTGTGAGAACAATAAATAACTCAGGTAACACCTTGCAAATATCCCATTTTGAATATGTAAATCTCTTAACTGTGCCTGAGAAAAAGTCTAGTTATCGAAAGTATGAAGCAAGCACAAAAGGTTGGAGAACTGCTATTTGAGAAGGTTATAGAATTTTTGACATTGAAGGACTCACAAGCCAGAGTTTTATAGTCATTGTTAGAAGCACAAGACCTCAGTGTGGAGAAAATTGTGGACAGGAAGAAGTTATGCATTACTTTATCCCCTTCCATTACTCTAAGCCTGAAACTAAATGACAGCTAGACTATAGATCTTTCCCCCCAAAATATCCCTGGATAGTCTAAGTATAATTTTGTAACACTACTGCATGCTGGCAAACAAACTAGGTTTTGGATTGCATCTTAAAAACATCATCAAATGTTGTAGAGGTTCCTGCTGTTTTTTGTAAAAAGCCTGAGAGGGCAAAGACCAAAGAAAGAAACATAGTTAAAATGCATTTTATATAGCATGTCAGGGACCTCATTAAGAAGTAGCAATGGTTCCTCCAATAGAGAAACCTGTCAGCATTCATTTGGCTAGCATAGATAGCAAATACTAACTTGTGACACATATTTCCTGATTTTAGAATTTTGCCATTGAGCAAGAAAAATTAATCTAATCAATATGGTATAGAGGTTTTCTACCTGCTAACAGTGATTATCTGAAACTGAAGTAGTCTTTTCTGACCTTAAGGGCTGCCTGATCCTATTGGCATAAGTACCTTGTCAACTGTCAGGCCAAAGACACCCAGAGTCCCTCCTCAACCGAAGGCCATATTCAGGGATTGTCAAGATTACTCACATATAAGTAATTTTGAGTACAATTTAAGCTGGTGTTGTTTTTGTTCTATATTCACTGTATCATATAACACTAACAGGTTGCATCTGAGCCTAGAGGAATCATTTCTAAACCCAACTGCATTTCTGAATCACCAGGAAGGAAGCTTACAAAAATTACAGATTCCAAAACCTCATCTGAATCTGATCATACTGAAAAATATATGAAGGTGGAAGCCCAGAGCAGAATCTTCTCTTTTAGTGGAACACACTGACAACAACGGTTCTCACAAAAAAGAGTTTAACTCTTCTTTGCTTTTCTCACCTGTAGGAACTCTGGCTAATTATCAGTTCAGTTCGTGTACCCTTTGATCAGATCATTTAGAATTCCCAAGGAAGATTTAGTACTCAGAATTCCTCTTCAAATGGAAACTGCTCGGGTGTCTTGAACAGCTCAAGGGAATTCTGTTAAGCTCAAACCTTTGGTGCACTGAAAGGCAAGGAATATTATACAAGTTTTTAAAAATGAGATTTTAGATTTGACTTTTCTTGGTCACTTTGACTTAGGTAGATTATTTAAAAATAACATATACCTGGATTTATTGTTCCATCCCAACTTATTGCTCTCTGTCTTTTGATAGGTAAATTCAGTTTGTTCAGACTTATCTTGAAAAGTAATATAGTTCATTTTACCTTCTATCTTCTTTATGTTTTTACTTTTATCTTGTGTGATTTTCTTTCATTCACTTTGTTACATTTATGGTCTGCATCAGTTATTTTTATCCCGCCCCCTACCTACTAACATTAATTTGTAAATTCTATGCTTTTCACACTGGCTGATGACATATAAATGAAACAACTATTACTTCCATCAAAGTGTTCACCAACATTCTCCCAACTCTGGAAATGAAACTTGAGATTGTCTTTACCTCCCACCTCTAGCCCACTTTCCTTAGCCCTGCACTCAACGTCTTTCTGGATTTTGCCAAAATAGTTCAGAATTTCAGCTGAAGGCTGTCATTTAGTCTTCTATCACATGTATTTTCCATTTTAAAGTTTACTTAGCACTTGCATTGTCATTTTTCAGTAATATGATCAGTATCCATTGATGTAGGTAGATAGGTAAATAACCACTGAGGTAGACAGATGGATAGATAGGTAGTCAATTGACT
Organism: Neotragus moschatus; assembly: GCA_006410615.1. Classification (NCBI taxonomy): domain Eukaryota; kingdom Metazoa; phylum Chordata; class Mammalia; order Artiodactyla; family Bovidae; genus Neotragus; species Neotragus moschatus. Next base: position 885,555 of record SJYA01001803.1, read on the forward strand.
TTATTTTATTCTTGTTGAAAGGAATATTTATATTCATCATAATTATTAATATCTTCCAATTTTTCTTAATTACATAATCTATTAGTGAAATCAACCCTGAAAATTAATTGGAAGGACTGATGCCAAAGCTGAAGCTCAATACTTTGGCCACCTGATGTGAAGAGCTGATTCACTGGAAAAGACCCTGATGCTGGGAAAGACTGAAGGCCAAAGGTGAAGGGGGTGGTGGAGGATGAGATGGTTAGACAGCATCACTGACTCAATGGACAGGAATTTGAGTGAATTCCAGGAGATGGTGAAGGACTTGGCATCCTGCAATTCATGGGGTTGCAGAGAATTAGGCACAACTTAGTGACTGAACAACAACTGAGTGAAATTCATTCTATTTTCCTTGTTGGCAGTTTTCTTTCCTAAGAGTTTTCTTCAGATAGTGTTCATGTCCTTTAGTGGCTCTGCAAGATGAGCAATACTTATCAATGTATTTAAAGCTTAGATCACAGTCTATTTCTCCCAAAAGATTATCTTTCAGGTTTCACTGTAGCAAATGGAAATCTGATGCTAATTGTTCTTTCTCTGTGAGTAATTTTCCTTGAATCTAGAACTAAAAGATTTTCTCATGACTTCTGAAATTCAGAAACTTCATTAGAATAAATCTTGGTGTGCCTGGGTCTTGTAAATCCTTTCAATATATGATGTCAAGCCTTTTTTCCATCTTTTTATAATCTTAAGGAAATTTTCCTGTACAAATTAATTTTTTGCTCTGCCTTTCAATCTAGATATTTCCCACCATTTGGGTTTCTTTACATTCACAAGTTAAGCTTCCTAAACCTATCTTTCAAATCTATCCTAATTTTTATTTTATTTTTCTCTGCAGAGTAAGATATTTCCTCTGTTTATCTTCTGTAGCTCTCAGCAGCATTTTTTTTTCAGTTTTTTTTTTTTTTTTTTTTTTTTTTTTTTTTTTTTT